>CAWUFW010017846.1:0-245885 GCA_963921515.1 Calotriton arnoldi
GGCGGAGACCGAACATTGACCGCCCATACCAATTGCTGGCGGACATGGATGATACAGAGGTAATCAGGAAGTTTCGGCTGGACAGGCCAACTCTGCATCGACTGTGTGCCATGTTAGAGCCCCATCTCCGTCCCCGCAGGGTGTATCCGACTGCTGTCACCCCCACGGCTAAGGTGATGGCCGCCATGCATTTCTTCGCCACTGGGTCATTCCAGCACACAGTGGGCAGTGGAGGAGGGATGTCCCAGCCCATGTTCAGCAAGGTGCTGAGGGATGTACTGGCAGCCATGATGCTGTACCGGAACAGGTACATCAGATTCCCCAGGGCTCGTGAATTGGCGGCAGTGAAGGGTGCATTCTATGCCCTTGGCAGAATCCCACACGTCGTGGGAGCCATTGACTGCACACATGTCGGCCTTGTTCCACCACAGGCCACTGAGCACCTGTACCGCAACAGGAAGCACACGCACTCCCTGAATGTGCAAGTGGTGTGCCTTGCGGACATGGTGATCACCCACGTGTGTGCAAAGTTTCCAGGCTCGGCCCATGACGCACACATTATGCGCAACAGCATCTTGCCACGACTGATGGCCAATCTGCAACAGGATCGTGGCTGTATTGTCGGTGAGTATGTGGAGTGGTGTAGCGTGCTGGTTGTGCGATGCTGTCCCTGTCCAGTTGGAATAGCAACGGTTCTCTGTGTCCCTCACACCCAGGTGACTCTGCGTATCCGAATGGGGCATGGCTGCTCAGTCCATTGAGGAATCCTCGCACCCCAGCAGACGATCGATACAATGAGGCACATGGGAGGACCAGACGTGTGGTCGAGTGTACCTTTGGCCTCCTCAAGTCCAGGTTCAGGTGCCTGGACCGCACCGAGGAGTGCACTGGCGTACTCCCCACAGAAGGTGTGCCAGATAGTGGTGGCGTGCTGCATGCTGCACAATCTGGCCATTCGGAAGCAGATCCCCCTCATTGTGGATGACGGAGATCAACCAGGGCCCCAGCCCGCAGACCAGGACAGCTCGAGTGAGGTGGACAGCGGAGAGGAGGAAGCTGGGAATGTGCGCCAGCAGCTCATCGCCCGCTACTTCACTTGACGGTGAGTGTCCATGTACGACGGATGATGTGTCTGTATCTATGCAGGTGTGTGTGTGCTGTGTCAGGGTGGCCGTATGTTCACTGCGTGCAGTGTGTCAACGCTCCATGGCCAGGGTAGTATGCCACTGTTGGTGACTGTGGCATTGTGCCCTATTGCTCTGTGCGATGTGTGTACATTGCTTGTAGTTGTTGACATGTACTGTGTGATGGGTGTGTGACACACTCATTGAATGTGCTCCTGTTCTGTCTCCCACCCCTAGGTCCCTACAGGCCCTCCGGATTCCATTTCCATGCCACGCATCAGGTGCCTTTCCGCCCAAGGTGGCCGTTGTATTCCGTACAATAAAGACACAGGGCACAAACAGCAGTTAGTGAAAAAGGTGCATTTATTACAAACTGTGACATGTGATTGTGTGTAAGGTGATGACAAAAGTGGTGCGTGCAGTGACAATGAGCTGTCGGTCATGGCTGCGTGATGATCAGGGTGTACCCACTGGTTCTATGTCCATAGTCCAACACACACATGCCATCCAGATGGCTGTGTGGAGTGGGATCGTAGAGCAAGTCAATGCAGTGGCTGGTCAAGGAAGGCTGGCGGAAGGCTGGCTGGCTGCCTCACTTGCGACTGGAGCGTGCGAAGTCCTCCCGGGAGATCTGTTTCCTCTTCGGACGGCCCCTTCCACGTTTGGGAGGGGTGTGTGGTGGCGACCTGCTGGTGGTGGGTGAGGTGTGCTCACTGGCTGTGGACGCAGGGGAAGTGGACACTGCTGCCCGAGCCTGCGCCCTAGCAGGTGGTGGCGGAGGTGGTGTTGCTGGCCTTGCCTGTGACCCCACCGCCACCACCAGCTGGCCCATGAGGTCCACGAGTTGGTCCATACGGGACACGAATTGGCCCATATGGGCGTCCATGGACCTCAGCACCCCCAGCACCTCCCGCGTGTCAGTAGCAGACCTGGCCCATTGTCCTTGGGCCTCTTCATAGGCCCCAAGGACTCTGTCCATTTGAGGCAGGGCATGGCTCCCAGGGAGGCTGGCGTTTCCCTGACCCTGCTCCTCCTACCAGTCCTGCTGCCACTGGCCTGCCCACTAGCCACATTGCTCACCACGGTCCTCGCTGTGGCTCCCAGGGTGGATCCAGTCGGCCGGGCCACCACCTGCGCTGGGGCTGGTGCCAGCGAAGACGTGGTGGTGGTGGAGGCGGTGGTGGTCGGTGCGGCGATGGTGGCGGTTGCGGCAGTGGTAGTGGCCGCAATGACCGTGGGTGTGGCCGCAACGACAGTGGCAGCAGGGGACTGGGACTGTTCAGCATCCCTGGATGATGGGTTGGTGGGTAGGAGGGGTCCTGGGAGCGGCTGGGCCCTGCCACGCCAGATGGGCCAGCTTGGTGGTCCGTGTCCGAAGAGGTGGACAGATCCTCCAGATCCGTGTGTCCTCGTTGGGGGCTTGTAGGCTGGCTGTGCTGGCTGCTGTCTCCATCCCCAGCGTCCAGCAGTTCGTCACCTGTGGAGAAAATGAGATTTGTTATTGTGTTGCACCTGGCGAAGTATGTATTAGTCGTCTGACATTGGCAGTTCGTGCAATCTCGTACATGGGTTTCCCGGAGGCGAGTGTGTGGCTGTGGCATCTGTAGGTGTGTGTGCTAGGCAATGGGACTGTGTGCTGTGCACATGTGGCATGGGACGGATTGGCCATGCCGATGGGTGTGTTGCTTTGCCCCTACTCATTGTGACTCTGGTGTATGCGGGCTCCTGGCCCATCCTGGGTCTGGTTTGTACTTTGCTTTTGGAGTTCAAATGGAACGCTTAGGAACGCATATGGCAACATGGGGCCATGCCCCAGATTCGCATTTGGGATGGAATATGCTTTTGGGGTTCAAATGGAACGCTTAGGAACGCATATGGCAACATGGGGGCCATGCCCCAGATTCGCATTTGGGATGGAATATGCTTTTGGGGTTCAAATGGAACGCTTAGGAACGCATATGGCAACATGGGGGCCATGCCCCAGATTCGCATTTGGGATGGAATATGCTTTTGGGGTTCAAATGGAACGCTTAGGAACGCATATGGCAACATGGGGGCCATGCCCCAGATTCGCATTTGGGAGGGTATATGCTTTTGGGGTACATGCTGTGAGCCATGGGTGCCGAACGTGACATGTGTTGTGGCAGCATGACAGTGCATGGTCTGAGGTGTGTGCATGCCTGACATGCCCTGCATATTTGCTGTCTGTTGTGGTTACTGGACATGGCATTGGACGCATCGTTATGAGTGAGTGATAGTTGTGTGCCAGCCAACGTATTGCAGTTGTCCCATCTCCTTGGTGTGCGTGCTGCCCTGTGCCATGTGCATCACTGCAGTGCTCGGGGAGTGTGGCCCATGTTGTGTGTTGTTGCTCACAGTGTGTCGTGCGCTTAATTGACTTCTGGCACATGGTTGGTCATGGGCATGTGTCTTAGCGTGACTGCTGTATGTGTGGCAGCTGTGCGGATGACATGCCTTTCATGAGACTGGGGCTGACGGATGGGATGGATGGTATGTTGTATGTGCATGGTGTGTCTGTGTGTTTGATGGGTTCAGTGGTGTTCGTGTGCATTTCTGTTGTTCCGCTCTGTTGCGTCTAGTGTTGTTTGTCTTACATAGGCGTAGTTGTGGGGTGTGTGGTTGACAGGCAGTAGGGGCTACATGGACAGGACTTCAATGGTGTTTCGGTTGTGTGTGATGAGTTGCACAGTGGCTGCCGTGTGGGACTATATTCAGTGTGGCTTGTGCATGCAGACGTGGCTCCTTGGGTGTTGCTATGTCTGTGATGGGTCATGTGGGGTGTGAGTCTGCTGTTCATGTCCGTGTGCACATTGTTCACTTGTTCGTGACGGTGGGCGGTGCTGCATGTTCGTGTGCTACGTGACATGTCCCATGTGTTGGTGGTGTTATGGTCCTCATGCCTCCAGTAATCCAGCCCTGTCCAGTTTCCCACCTGCAAGTTGTTCGTGCGTGCCCTGTACTGGATGCCACATGGCTCTTAGCGGGGGTGCTCCATGTTGCAGGTCTGTGGGGGTGGGGGGGTGTAGTGGGTCGTGGGGGTGGCTGTACACCCACTGACACCGATTGCTGTGGACCGTGATGTCTGCCTTTCGGCTGTCGTTGTGCACTGCGGTGGCTGACACGTGGGTGTGGGGTGTGGGGGATGCTCCTCCTTGCTGTGCTGTGGGACTGGGGCCTGGTGTGTGTTGTACTTGGGCTGTCCACCGTCCCACCCACTGCACTTTGTGTTCCTGCCACTTACCTGTTACTTGTCAGTTGGTGCAGCTGTGGCGGACACATGGGTGTGGTGGGTGCTCGTTGTAGCGCTTCTGGCATATTTGGGGACCTGTTGGTGGTTACGTGGCTGGCTTAGTGTACACATGTCCCCACGCATCTTACAGTTGTTCGGTTTGGCCTGTGTGTGGTAGTGTCTGTTGCATGTGCGTGTGATGTGTTGTGTATTGTGTGCTGGACATGGGGGTGTTTGTCCCTGGGAGCTGTGGCATGGTGGTTGCGCATGTGTGTACATAGCGGTGTGCTGGTATACATTAGTTTGTACTTACCAGCCTCCACTCCCCTGCTAATCCGGCGAGGATCTCCGGATGTATTAAGACTCGCACCTTCTCCTCCCACGCTTTGAAGGTCTTAAAGAGCGCGGGATTCCCTCCGCCAGTGACGGCAGCCAGCTCTCTGTTTTTGCCCTCCTTCTTCTTGACCAGGCTCTTGACGTCATTCCAACGTTTGTTAATCTCGGTTCTGTTCCTGGGCAGGGTCCCGACTGCATTGACCTGGTCTACGATCCGGGTCCACATTCTGTTTCTGGTGGCTAGTGGTGTGTGCTGGACCATGTTCCCATAGATTTGTGGGTACACCTTGATGATCTCGTCGACCATGACCGTCAGCTCCATGGGCGTGAACTTGGGCATCCTTTGTGGTGCCATGGTGTTTGTGGTGCTGGTGCGGTGTGTGTTGTGTAATGTGCAGGGGTTTGTGGTGCCGGTGTTTGGTGGTGGTGGTGGTGGTGGTTGTGATGTGTGCGTTTCTGTGGTGTGCTGCTGTCCTTGCTGTGTCACTGTGTCCTCTCCTCTCCTCTCTGGTTTGCAATGTAGCAAGGGGTTGTGGTCTGTGGGAGTGCTGCTTTTGTACTCACCTATGTGGGTGTGTCCTCATGGTCTGTTGTTTTCAGGTGTGTTGTGTCTGGGGTTCTGGCCTTTGTATTTTTTGTTTGTCCGGGGGTGTTTTCGGGATGTGTACTGTGCTTGTGTATTTGTGCGTGCCTTGCTGTGTGGACTTGTTGGCCATGTTGTGTGCTATTGGTTTTGTGTGCGGATGGTTTCTGTGCAGGTACGTGGGCGCCATGGCTTCTGCCGTGTCGATTCTCATCGGCGTTGTTTGCGCTGGCGGGCGGTATATTTGTTGTTTTCCGCGCTCATGGCGGTGCGATCGTAATTTCACGTGCGGTGTGTCGGCCGTGTGGGCGGGCGGTTTTGTGTTGTCGTGCGTGTTTCCGTCCGTGGCGGGCGGTTTGACTCCGACTCGGACGATGGCGGGCGGTATTTTGTATGATTTTTCCGCCGATGGCGGTTTCAGTTTGTGTACTCATAATGGCGTGGTCGGTGTTCAGGCGGTGTGTGCGGGCGGATTTTGCCGCTTCCATGCCTGGCGGATTTATTTACGCCGGGTATCGTAATGGGCCCCTTAATTAGGTTTATTATCCAGCACTTTCCCTGAGTTTTGTTGGTTTTGGAGTTGGAATAGTAATTTAATTAGGTTTATTATCAATCACTTTCCCTGATTTTTGTTGGTTTTGGAGTTGGAATAGTAATTTATTTAGGTTTATTATCCAACACTTTCCCTGAGTTTTGTTGATTTTGGAGTTGGAATAGTAATTTAATTAGGTTTATTATCCAGCACTTTCCCTGAGATTTGTTGGTTTTGGAATTGGAATAGTAATTTAGGGGCTGATTACGATGGCGGTCGGAAAAGCATTCAGACCGCCGTGGTAGCGGGAAATTTCCACCCGCAGGTACCGTGGCAAAACCGGCATGCAGATTAGGATGCACCGCCTGGTACTCCCTACCGCGGCAGACGGATCCTAGGATACACTGCCGGGAACATGCGGAAAAGTTGAAAATCCATCCGCAGCAGTCGGAATTGCAGCAGTAACACCCCAAACCGCCGTCCGAACTGTGGTCAGGAGTGTCCGGGAGTGGATCTTCGCTATCCGCAATAGTGTTTCCGCCGTCCTCGCATAGCCTGATTCTCCGCTGCGGTGTGATGGGCTGTTTGTGGCATCGTGATTCAACCGGCAGTCGTAACCGCATTCCGCACGGCGGTCCCTCTCTATTGGCTCTGTCCGCCACCGCTGCGGAGGGGGATTTCCGGCGGTTCCCAAAACACCGCAGCAGACGGGAAATGGGCTATCTTTGCCCATCGTAATATGGCGGACGCAAGGACTGCCGATGGAGTGCGGAAAAGGACATTTTCCGCCACCGCCAGCACCGCGGAGGTGCCTCCGCCCGCCATCGTAATCAGCCCCTTAATTAGGTTTATTATCCAACACTTTCCCTGAGTTTAGTTGGTTTTGGAGTTGGAATAGTAATTTAATTAGTTTTATTATCCAACACTTTCCCTGAGTTTTGTTGGGTTTGGATTTGTAATAGTAATTAAGGGGCCCATTACGATGGCGGGCGGATCGCCCACGCAGGCCTGGCGGCGGTCACCGCCGGCCCGGCGGGGGCGATCCGCCCGCCATCCAGACAACAAAGACCCCCCGCCATATCATGATGGCTGGGGGGTCCGCGGCGGGCGGAAAGACCGTCCGCCGCATTTCCGCCGGTCGACGAGTCGACCGGCGGAAAACATGTTGAATATGGTGGCGGTGTCTGGAAGACACCGCCATCCATATTACGATGCTGGGTGTGAGCAGCCTTTCCATGGCTGCATTGCCGCCATGGAAAGGCTGGCGGTTCCTGATGTTGGCCCCCATATAGTTGGGGGGTGGGGGTGCACATGGGGGGTACCTATGGTACCCCCCTGCTTTTGCATGTACAATGTGGCAGGCACCGCGCGGTGCCTGTCACGTTGTGCATGGAAAAGCATGCCATGTTTATTTTACAGTGCGGCGGCTGCTGCTTGCAGCACCGCCGCCGCAATGTAAAATATAGAGGATCCGCATGCCAGTGTGGTGGGCACATCGCAATTCGCATTGCGGGAGCGCCGCACCTATGGCGGGCGGTCCCTTTTGCAGCCCGCCATCGTAATCGGCCCCTTAATTAGGTTTATTATCCAGCACTTTCCCTGAGTTTTGTTGGTTTTGGAGTTGGAATAGTAATTTAATTAGGTTTATTATCCAACACTTTCCCTGAGTTTTGTTGGTTTTGGAGTTGGAATAGGAATTTAATTAGGTTTATTATCCAGCACTTTTCCTGATTTATTTTGTTTTTGAGTTGGAATAGTAATTTATTATGTTTTATTATCTAGCACTTTCCCTGATTTATTTTGTTTTTGAGTTGGAATTGTAATTTAATTAGGTTTATTATCCAGCACTTTCCTTGAGTTTTGTTGGTTTTGGACTTGGAATAGTAATTATTATGTTTTATAATCCAGCACTTTCCCTGAGTTTAGTTTGATTTGGAGTTGGAATAGTAATTTAATTTACTTTTTATACAGCATTTTCCATGAGTCTTGTTGGTTTTGGAGTTTATTAGTTATTTTTTATTTTGTATGTGCATTTAAATAAGAAAGGAGATGTATGTTAGTTATTCTTGTAAACATTTATATTTGCTACATATGTTTTTTTTTACAGTTCATTTGTTCTCATTTGAATTTGTTATACATTTTTCACAATATTAAAAACATTTTCCAGGTATTTTGATGTTGTTCAAAATTTATTTTTGACATACATTTTTTATGTAGAGTTGGAAAATTAAACAATATTTTTTAATGTACATTTTCATGTAGAATTGGAAAATTAACAATATTTTTTAATATACATTTTTCATGTAGATTTGTAAAATTAACAATGTTTTTACCGTACATTTTTAATGTAGAATTGCAAAATTAACAATATTTTTAATATACATATATTTTTAAAACATAATTGAAAAATTGTAGATATTTGTAAAGTATAGTAATGTAATAGTACAGTAAATATATCAATAGTTTACTTGTTTTAAACAATTTGACTTTCATTTTTTATAATTTTTTATGACAAGTAAACATTTGTATTTATTTTTAAACAGTTTTTTAATGTATTTTATATAATTTAATTTTTTAATACAATAATGGAAAATGTATTTTACATATTTTTATATTTTTAGTATTTAGTATATTGAATATTATGTTTATTCAAATAATATTTAATATAATAAATAATTTACAAATATATATTTTCACATATTTGTTTTCATTATACATTTTATTATTTTTGGTAAATTTATAGTACATGAAATAAACATACATTTTAATATATTAAATATTATATATTTTTTGATAATATATTTAATACATATTTTACAATTTTTTGCATATTTTTGGAACATTTGTAATTTTTTTTACAATATATGAAAATATAGATTACTTTTTTTTGTATTTTAATATTATTTCTCCATTCTTTTCTATGGGGAGTAAGGGGCTCATTATGATGGCGGGCGGACTCGAGTCCACCCGCCTTTGTAGAGGTGACTGGGAACGCCCGCCTGTAAGGCGGCGGTCACGCACCATGGATTATGATGCGACCGCCACCATGGTGGTCGCCACCAGCCCGTTTAACATTGCGGCGGTGCTGCTGCCTGCAGCACCCGCCGCAATGCTAAACAGCCATGTCGTGCATTTCCCTGCACTACGTGGCAGGCACCACATGGTGCCTGCCACTTAATGCAGGAAAATGTAGAGGGGTACCATGGGTACCCCCAGTGCACCACTACCACACCCCAACACAAGGGGGGACCTCAATGGGCCCCCGAAGCAATACCCTGTGCCTGCTAGGCACCGCCACCATTTGCAACATGCAGGCCGGTCCGCCAGGCAATCGGAACGATTGCCTGTGGCGGAACCGTGGCGGGCGGTCATTGTGACCGCCACAGTACCAGAACGATTCCCCCCGTCATCTTAATATGGCGGGGGGAAAATTGCTGTCAGATGGCAGAGGGCCCGCCACCGCACGGCTGGTGGTGGTGGATTCTACGCCATCGTAATGACCCCCTAAGTCTTTTTTCCTTTTTATTTCGCTGCAATATTATTTTGAATGCATGAAATAATTTGCAAATATACATTTTTTTCATTACATATTTTATTATTTTTGGTAGATATACAGTACATGAAATAAACATACATTTTAATATATTAAATATTATACATTTTTTTGATAATATAATATTTAATGCATATTTTAATTTTGTTTGCATATTTTTGGAACATTTGTAATTTTTTACAATATATGAAAATATAGATTTCTTTTTTTGTATTTCAATATTATTTCTCCATTCTTTTCTATGGGGAGTAAGTCTTTTTTTCCTTTTTATTACGCAGTCCTTTTTTCTAGTTTCCTCACTTTTTTATCTATCTCTTTCATATTTAGGTCATTTTGGAAGACGGAACCTCGCGGTTGGGAGCTGAGTTTCGTCGCTTAAGATAAGTTTGTTTTAATTAACTTTTAAGGTAGTTTTAGGGTAGGGGCGAGGTAGTAGTAGTGTAGTTAAGTTTGTGAGAACCGTGCTTGTTCATTTTTGGTGTAGTTAGGTGTTGTTTTGGTAGTTATGGGGCCCATTACGATACCGGGCGTAAAAAAATCCGCCACCCATGAAAGCGGCAAAAATCCGCCCGCCTACACCGTCTGAATACCGACCCAGCAATCATGATGCCTCGAACCGAAAACCGCCAGCGGCGGAAAAAACACACAAAATACCGCCCGCCCTTGCCCGAGTCGGAGTCAAACCGCCCGCCACGGATGGAAAGACGCACGACAACACAAAACCGCCCGCCCTCACGGTCGAGACACCGCACGTGAAATTACGATCGCACCGACATGAGCGCGGAAAAACAACAAATACACCGCCCGCCAGCGTAAACAACACTGAAGAAAATGGACACGGCAGAAGCCATGGCGGCCACGTCCCTGCACAGAAACAGCTGCGGACTCTAACAAACACACACAACATGGCAAACAAGTCCACACAGCAACCCACGCACAAATACACAGACTAAGTACACATCCCGAAAACACACCACCCCTGGACAAACAAATAAACTACAAAGCCCAGAACACCAGCCACAACACACCTGAAAACAACAGACCATCAGGACACACCCAAACAGGTAAGTACAAAAGCAGCCCCTCCACAGACCACAACCCCTTGCAACATTGCAAAGCAGAGAGGAGAGGAGAGGACACAGTGACACAGCAAGGACAGCAGCACACCACAGATACGCACACATCACACCCACCACCACCACCACCACCAAACACCTGCACCACAAACCCCTGCACATCACACATCACACACCGCACCAGCACCACAAACACCATGGCATCACACAGAATGCCCAAGTTCACTTCCACTGAGCTGACGGTCATGGTCGACGAGATCGTCAAGGTGCACACACAAATCTATGGCAACCAGGTCCAGCACACACCACTAGCCACCAGAAACAGAATGTGGAACAGAATTGTAGACCAGGTCAATGCAGTCGGGACCGTACCCAGAAACAGAGGAGAGATAAACAAACGGTGGAACGACATCAAAAGCCTGGTCAAGAAGAAGGAGAGCAAAAATCGAGAGCTGGCTGCCACGACTGGCGGAGGGAATCCCGCGCATTACAAGACCTTCAAAGCGTGGGAGGAGAAGGTGCGAGTCATCATCCATCCGGAGATCCTCACCGGATTACCAGGGGAGTGGAGGCTGGTAAGTACAAACAAATGTATACCAGCACACCGCTATGTACTCACATGCACTACCACCATGCCATAGCTCCGAGGGACAAACACCCCCATGTCCAGTACACAATACACAACACATCACTCACACATGCAACAGGCACCACCACACACACAGCCCAAACATATCAACTAACAAAACCATGGGGGCATGTGTACACCCAGCCAGCCACGTAACTACCAACAGGTCCCCTAGTACTCCAGAAGCGCCACAACGAGCATCCCCCACACCCATGTGGCAGCCGTAGCTGCTCCAACTGACAAGTAACAGGTAAGTAGCCGCAACACAAAGGCAGTGGGTGGGAGGGGGGACAGCTGAAGTACAACACCCACCAGGCCCCTAGTCCTACAGCACAGCAAGGAGGAGCACAGCCCACAGCCCACACCCACGTAGCAGCCACTGCAGTGCACACCGGCAGCCGACAGGTAGACATCCCGCCCCAGGACAAACGGTGTCAGTGGGTGTCCAGCCATCACCACGACCCATAACACCGCCCCCACCCCCACAGACCTGCAACATGGAGCACCCCCCGCCCATAACCATGTTGCATCCAGTCCAGTGCACGCTCAAAAACAACCTGCAGGTGGGAAACAGGACAGGGCGGGGTGACTGGAGGCATGAGGACTGAATTACGACTAACACATGGGACATGTCAAGTAGCAGAAGAACACGCAGCACTGCTCCCTGCCACAACCATGTGAACAATGTGCACACGGACATGAACCACAGAGTCACACCCCACATGACCCATCACAGACACAGCAACACCCAAGGAGCCACATCTGCATGCACAAGTCACACTGATTACAGAACCACACGGCAGGCACAGTGCAACCCATCACACACAACTGCAACACCATCCAAGTCCTGTCCATGTAGCCCCTACTGCCTGTCAACCACACATCCCACAACTACGCCCATGTAAGACATACCACACTAGACGCAACAGCGTGGAACAACATAAATGCACACGAACACCACTGGACCCATCAAACACACAGACACACAATGCACATACAACATACCATCCATCTCATCCGTCAGCCCCAGACACATGAAAGGTATGTCATCCGAACAGCTGGTCCACATACAGTAGTCACGCAAAGAAACATGCCCATGACAAATCATGTGCCAGAAGTGAATGAAGCGCACGTCACACTATGAGCAACAACACACATAACATGGGCCACACACCACCGAGCACTGCAGTGATGCACATGGCACAGGGCAGCACGCACACCAAGGAATTGGACCATCTGCAATACGGTGTGTGGCACACAACCATCACTCACTCATAACAATGCGTCCAATTACATGGCCAGAAATCACAACAGACAGCAAATATGCAGGGGATGTCAGACATACACACACCTCAGACCATGCACTGTCATGTTGCCACAACACATGTCACGTTCTGCACCCATGGCACACAGTATGTACCCCAAAAGCATAGTTCATCTCAAATGCGTTTCAGGGGCTGACCCCCATTATGCCATCTGCGTTTCTAAGCGTTCCATATGAACCCCCAAAGCATAGTTCATCTCAAATGCGTTTCAGGGGGCTGACCCCCATTTTGCCATCTGCGTTTCGAAGCGTTACATTTGAACCCCAAGAGCATAGTACAAACCAACCTCCACGATGGGTCTGGAGTCCGCATACACCAGAGCCACAAAAAGCAGGAGCACAGCAACACACCCATCGGCATTGCCAATCCGTCCCATGCCACATGTCCACAGCACACAGTCCCATTGGCATGCCCACACAACAACAAATAGCACAGCCACACACACGGCTCCGGGAAACCTGTGCACGACTGTGCACGAACTGTGGATGTCAGACAACCTATACATACTTTGTCATGTGCAACACAATAACATATCTCATTCCCCCCACAGGTGACGAACTGCTGGATGCTGGAGATGGAGACAGCAGCCAGCACAGCCAGCCTGCAAGCCCCCAACAAGGACTCACGGATGTGGAGGATCTGTCCTCCTATTCGGACACGGACCACCCAGCAGGCCCATCTGGTGTGGCAGGGCCCAACCGCACCGCAGGCACCCTCCCACCCACCAACCCATCATCCAGGGCTGATGACCACTCACAGCCCCCTGCTGCCACTGTCGTAGCGGCCACTACCACTGTTGTGGCGGCCACTCCCACGGTCGTTGCGGCCACTCCCACTGCCGCAACCACCACCACGTCATCACTGGCCCCAGCCCCAGCGCAAGTGGTGGTCCGGCCGACTGGGTCCACCCTGGGAGCCACAGCGAGGACCGTGGTGAGCAATGTGGCTAGTGGGCAGGTCGGTGGCAGCAGTACTGGTAGGAGGAGCAGGGCCAGGCCAACGCCAACTGTGCCTGGGAGCCAAGCCCTGCCGCCAATCGACAGAGTCCTTGGGGCCTATGAGGAGGCCCAAGGCGAATGGGCCAGGTCGGCAAGCGACACGCGGGAGGTCCTTGCGGTGTTGAGGTCCATGGACGCCCACATGGCCCAAATCGCAGACCTCATGGGCCAGCTGGTGGTGGGGGAGGGCACAAGCAAGGCCAGCAACACCACCTCCGCCACCACCTGCTGTGGCGCAGGTTCGTGCAGCATCGCGTTCCCCTGCGTCCACAGCGAGTGAGCACTCCTCAACCACCACCAGCGGAACATCAACACCCCCTACCAAACGTGGAAGGGGCCGTCCGAAGTGGAAACAGGTGTCCAGAGAGGACTTCGCCCGCACCAAACGCCAGTGAGTCAGCCAGCCACCTTGACCACCTACTGCATTGACTTGTAATACGATCCTAGCCCACACTGCCATGTGAATGGCATGTGTCTGTTGGACTGTGGACATAGAACTCCATGGGTACACCTTGACCATCACGCAGCCATGACCGTCAACTCATTGTCACAGCATGCACCACATTTGTCATCACCTTGCACACAATCACATGTCACCGCTGTTAATAAATACACCTTGATCACAATCGGCATAATGTGTCCTGGGTTTATTCCACGATGTGCAATCGCCACCATGAGCAGAATAGCATCTGCTGTGTGGCATGTCGATGGGACAGGAGAGGCTGCAGGGACCTAGGGGTGAAAAACAGAACAAGAGTACATTCAATGAGTGTGTCACACACTCATCACACAGTACTTGTCACCAACTACAAGCAATGCACACACATCTCAGAGAGCAACAGGGCACAATGCTACAGCCACTGACAGTGGCATACCAACCTGGACATGGACCATTGACACACAGCACTCAGTGAACAAAAGGCCCCAGTTACAGAGCACACATACACCTGCACAACTACAGCTACATCAGCCGTCGTACATGGTCACTCACCGTCAAGTGAAGTAGCGGGCGATGAGCTGCTGACGCACATTCACAGCTTCATCCTCTCCACTGTCCTCTTCACTGGAGCTGTCCTGGTGTGCAGGCTGGGGCCCTGGTTGATCTCCGTCATCCACAATTAGGGGGATCTGCTTTCGAATGGCCAGATTGTGCAGCATGCAGCAAGCCACCACTATCTGGCACACCTTCTGTGGGGAGTACGCCAGCGCCCCCCCGGTGCGGTCCAGGCATCTGAACCTGGACTTGAGGAGGCCAAAGGTACGCTCGACCACACGTCTGGTCCTCCCATGTGCCTCATTGTAGCGGTCATCTGCTGGGGTCCGAGGATTTCATAATGGACTGAGCAGCCAGGGCCCATTCGGGTAAGCCGAGTCACCTGGGCGTGGGGGACACAGAGAACCGTTGCAATTCAAACAGGACAGTAGACAGCATCCTTAAGCCAGCACGCTACACAACTCCACATACTCACCGACAATCCAGCCACGGTCCTGTTGCAGATTGGTCATCAGTCGTGGTAATATGCTGTTGCGCATGATGTGCGCGTCATGGGCCGAGCCTGGGAACTTTGCACACACGTGGGAGATGACCATGTCCGCAAGGCACACCACTTGCACATTCAGGGAGTGCGTGTGCTTCCGGTTGCGAAAGAGCTGCTCAGTGGCCTGTGGTGGGACAAGGCCAACATGGGTGCAGTCAATGGCACCAACGACTTGTGGGATCCGTCCAAGGGCATAGAATGCACCCTTCACTGCCGCCAACTCACGTGCCCTGGGGAATCGGATGTACCTGTTCCTGTACAGCATCATGGTTGCCAGTACATCCCTCAGCACCATGCTGAACATGGGCTGGGACATCCCACCTCCACTGCCCACTGTGTGCTGGAATGACCCAGTGGCGAAAAAATGCAGTGCAGCCATCACCTTAGCCGTGGGGGTGAATGCTGTCGGATACACCCTGCGAGGACGGAGGTGGGGTTCCAACATGGCACATAGTCGATGCAGGGTTGGTCGGTCCAGACGAAATTTCCGGATGACCTCAGAATCCTCAATGTCCGCCAACAATTGGTAAGGGCGGTAAATGTTTGGTCTCCGCCTAGGAAAGATGGAAGTGGACACATGTCAAAGCAACACGCCACATGGCATTTTCACATACACATAACTGATATGACAGAGCAAGAACATGAGTCACAGAACAGCTGTCATGCAGGGACAGCACAGCCACAATACACTTACACAGGTCTCCCACCAATAGCAATGGGCAGTGACACAAACCATTGCTATGTGCATGCACATGGGGATCCAGGCCTCAATGACCTGTGAGGCGTGCTGATGGGGACTGACTGCATATTCGGCAAGCGGCAACACCACGGCAACATGACTGGCTGCTGTGCATCACACTGCTTCTGAGACTGGATGAGTATGGCACACACCAACAACGATGTGGGCACAGGCTGAGCGGCCAAGACAAGTGGGACCTGTGGCACTAGTGGATATGAGACAGTCATTGGTGTCACCACTGCACCCTATGTGCAGCACTGTACGGATCACACCTCCAGAAGCATTGTCAGGTGTACACATTGACAGCCCCATGCCAACACGGCTGTGTGCTTGCAAATACACATCACATGTGACACGTAACCTTGCACGTGCCAAGTGGCAGATGTACATAGTGAGAGATGACATGCATGTGCATATGCGTATACCATGCACCCATGCCAATGTGCAGATGATGACATGCTAACAGACATGTGGGGGCCGGCCACTGGCCATCCCTGCCTATGCACACGGCATGTTGTGGCCCGTCCATTGTGCACCTGCACCCACACGCACATCATGGCCACACCTGCAGATGCAGTGCGCACATCATACTGTGTGGTGCACATGGCATCAGCGGACTGTCACCAACATGGGCCAGGCCATTACGGCCTACTCCGATGACCCTCGCGGTTGCACCCTGCGTGTTCCACTATGGAGGTAGGCGTCCCGGGCCAGCTGGGTGCAGGCCAACGTCTGCAATTGCCAATGCAGGTCTCAGTGCACTTGTTGCTCGTGTGAATGTCAGGCTGGGCCATGCTGCCCCTCTCAGTCCCAGCAAGCCTGGCCTGCACATTGACTGCACAATGCCAGTAGGTGACAGCACCGACTGCCTAGTGGGTTGCATGTGTCTCCTGTTCAGGACCCTCCAGATGGGCGCTAACTCAGTACTGACTATTGGACACACCATGTCTCGTGATAGGGATGTGTGTGTGGGATGGTGGCACTGAATGTGACCTCCTTTGCGTGGTGGGCCATGCACAGGGCGAGTACATCGATGATTGCGCAGTGTTGGTCACAGTGGATGCACCCACACAGATGTGTTGCCCTATGTTCATTTTCTATGTCCGCATGATAATGGACTGTAGATGTGGGCAGACTACACATTGGTCGATGTGCTGTCAATTTGAATGTGCCTTCACACCAGGCACAGCTGCCCCTGCACATGTGACCCCTGCTGCACTCGCTGCTGGGTCTGTGGAGCTGATGCACCATCTGTGCGTGGGGCGGACAGCTCTCCTCACTTCCGTCATTGCGCATGTCATCACTTTGCCGCAGGTGACATGGATCATGGAGGGCCCACATGTACGCGTGGGTGGCCTCAACAAGTGTGTCCAATGGTTGTCACCCCCAGTCAGTGCTTCGAATGTGAATGATGTTGTGCTGGTGCTAATTTCAATGTGGTGGGTGGGCGGGGCTAGGTGCGGGCTTACATGCAGGACATGGGAGGGTGATCGGATTAGCGACTAGTTGCAATACACACGGGGCACTTCTTTTCCTGTCCACATCAGGGTCATTCCTTGAACTCACTGACAGTAATACAGTCGTCTTTGTCCCTGTCCTCATGGCCTCCCTCGCTCCCCCAATATGCATTTGCACCTGTGGGGCTAGCGCATGCAGATGCAGCCCCAAGCTCGCCCCGGAGAGGCCAAGGAGTGTATGTGTGGGTCCAGTTGAACGAGTGGTCTGTCTCACGGCATGATGTGTGGCGGGACGCCATCCACCTGCGTGGTGCCCCGACTCGAGACACGGGCAACATAGACAATGCATAGCAGTCTCCGCAGTCCGGATACACCACCTGTGACACACAGAGGCTGTAGCTGCCCTAGCGGCACATGCCGCGTCCATCTGTGGCTGATGGACCCACACATTCACTCTTTTGCCTCACTGGGGCGGGCTCGGAGGTGCTTGCGCACGCGCTGGCTTCTCTGTTGCAACGGCATGTGACGTGTGTGGAGATGTAGGCAATGGGTGGGATGGTGCGAGCCACCTTCCGTGACATCACTCCTGCTCGTGATGTGTGCGTCCCCCCAATACTTCCATATGACTTGAGCCATGCTACACATTGAGGATGTTTTGCCTGCGTGATGTGTCCCGGAGGAGCGCGCAGAGTCCTCTCCCCCACCATGCTCCACTGCCATCCCGTGCCCTGGATTGCCTGTGCAGGTTGACAATGTTGGGGATACACCTGGTCGGCAGGGGCTGTGTGTGCTTTGTCAAGGGCCTGGCGGGCGCACAACAGGATCCAGCTTGTCCACAGAGGGTGGGCTGACGCGTACTTGTGAAAGGAATCAGCAGAGACAGTTTCTTTCTTCAAACCATGTATTGTGACTTATGTCCTCTGTGATGCAGTATAGTGGACACTACTGGCAGCGGTATGCATGTGGAGGATATACTGAGCATGATTACACATTGCTAAGGGTGTAGGGGTACATGTGATTAGCTGTTGCATGTGGGATGTGGGCTTCAGAGTTACATCTGCTTGGCCGTTGCTGTGCTAATGTTCATTTGCAAATAGCTGCGGTGCTGCGGACTTTGACACAGACGGTATACATTTAGCCTACCAGACCGCTTGGCATCATGGGCACAGTCCATCTCAGTTCCATGTGACAGGTGTGCTGCTGTTGTTACTCATGCACTCGTGCATGTGAGTTGACATCAGGGCATGGGCTTACGTGCATGCAACGGCGACCCACTTGTTGTTGCCATATGGTGGCTACTGGACATGTCACAGTCACTGGGGTCGTGTTGTTGTTGTATGCACTTGTCGTCCATGCAAAGGTCCTGTTACGGGATTTCCGGGGAGGGGGAGAAGGGGTGCAGCTCTCACATACTCCAGCCGGGCGATTCCTGTCCACTGTGCGGTGCATATGTCCATGGGCGCAGGATCCATGTCATGGCATAGTTGTACGTGCAGTTCTGTCCATGTGGGTGCGATACACATATCCCATGCCACTGCCTCCCCCGATACATGCAGAGTTCCTGGATGTGATGGGGAACAGAGTGCATGTCCCGGACACATCCGATGTCATGGCAGTGTCGTTGATGGTGTGGTATCAGTTGCAGGTCGTTTGGTATGGCTGTTGTAGTGGTTACTGGCCAGTCCGTGCGGAAGCTAAGCATGGGTACAGTGTCTGACATCATGGCTCAATTGGGGGATTGCGTCGGGGTCCCACGAATTGACAGGTTGACAGGTATGCGATGGCGTCCTGCAGGGCTTCCATTTCATTGGTGGTATACATGTTTGCCAGCCAATGTAGCGGATGGTGGCTGTCACGGTGTTGTTCGTAAGTTGTCCCTTGTAGGAGCATGATGGGGCATGCTGGGTGACATTCGATGTAGCTGTGATCCATGATCCGTCGTGTGGAGGCACAGTGGTCCCATTGCAGTGTGGGTCCGATGTTCGCCACATACGCCATGCCCCCATAGGCTGAACAGACCCTGTCGTGTGCGTCCAGAGGGTGGAATAGTGGTAGCAGGTCCGCCCTTGGACATGCCGGGTTGGAGAGGCACAACTCCACAGGATGGTGGAAGGGACACCTCCGACAGTAGAAGACGGGTATGACGCAGCTGAACAATGCGATGCGGTAATTCAGCCGGTAACTTACGTTTAGCAGGGATAGGGGTTCGCATCCCATTATCTGTATCAGGTTGTGTTTGTACAGCTTGACCTGTCTGGCGTAGTTGGGTAGGTGTGTTGAAGATGCCATTTTGCTGCGGGGCGATGTGGTGGCGTGCTCCGGCTGTGTGTGCAGTCTGCAGTGTGCAAGCTCCGAGGTTGCTGTGAGGTCTGTGATGGTCGTAGGGGGCAGGACTTGTGTTCTGTTAGCTTGTGCGGAGGACACGGGCCCTCATCCCACGTGCTTCTCTGAATGTTCAAGGTCAGTGGTGTGTGACTCCTTCCAGATAACTTGCATGGGAACGGCATGGGGGAGTTTTGTATTTTTTCTTTCCCGTTCGGTATGTTCTTAGGTGATATGCGCTATCTGCCCTGTGGTCGGTTTCCTCTGCATGCCTGTGTTGGCCTTTTTTTGGGACAATGGCTGTATTCTCCGGCTTGTTTAGTCGGGTTGTGGTTTCGGAGTTGGAAAGGAAGGTCATTCAGTGCTGTCTGCTCTCCCGTGTGTGGGCGGCAGGCTGTGTTTCCGCTATGCGTTGGGCCTTGTGTGTGGGTGTCATTCTTGGGTCCACCTGTTGTCGGTCCCCGGGCTCTTTGGTGTTCCGTTTTGTATGTCTGGTTCATGGGTGCAGGGTGGTATGGGTGTTTCTGTGTGGTACTGGCGTACCTCTTCCCGACGGGGCCCATGTTCTACTGGGTGGTGTTGCCGCCGCTGTGTGCTTCGCCATGTTTGTCACACAGGGGTGTGTCCTGATGTTGCATGACTTCACTGACATGTGGGCGTCGGTTGTGTGACGTTGGGTGTTGTCCATGAATTGGGCGTTGGGGACATGACTGTGGCAGGCCTGTCACGTGTCATGTGCGTTCTGGGTGTGGCTGGTGTGTGTGGTGCTTGGTTGTGTCCCTGTGTTGTTTGTGTGCGACGCATACATGGCGTTATGGTTGGGCGCTGAGTTGTGCGCATGTGTGGCTGCGTCATCGCCGCTGTGCTGCGGTGCCGTGATGGGGTCGTTAGTTCCTGGTCCCAGGTGGTGTGCCCATGATAGTTGCGAGATGTTGCACTTTGCCCTGTGTTACATTTGTGGGTGCAGTGGTGGATGTGTCTTGTCCACGCAGGGGTGTTGGGGGGTGCCATGTCCTCCTTTTCCGCACTTGCACTGTGTGCGCTGTTTGCGTGCCCTTGTTGTGTGTGTGCCTACCTGCGTCTCCGCGGTACGTTGCCTCCTTGGTGGTGCATCAGGTATAGCATGGGGAGGGCCTTCAGTGCTGGATTCATGCTCGGGGGTCGCCTCTTCGGTGTCTGTGCTCGGCGTTTGGGTTTCCGCCTCACTTTCACGTGCGGTGTCTCTTAGCCGTGGGAGCTGTTTGTTTGCGGCATCGTAATTTGTACGCCGGGCGGTACGTGATTTCGTCTGGCGGTGTGTCTCCATTGGGCTGCGCCACTACGTGAGCGGGCGCACTTTGATGGCGGACGGCGTCGCTGGCTTGCCGGCGGTGTTTGGCTGCCTTTTCACATCGTAATTTGGCGGGCGTGTGGGCTGCGGCATGCGGGCGGTAACTGGTGGTTTTTGCATCCGCCAGCACGGCGGTGGTGCTTCCGCCCGCCATCCTAATGGGCCCCTTAGTGTTTTATGTGTTTGGCGTACTGTTGGATTAGAGTAGAGTGTTATGTAGTGTCAGTTATGTGTTTTATAATTGAGTTATTTTGTGTTTATTGTGAATGTTAATGTTTGTGGGATTGTACGTTGTATTGTAGGTGGTTTTTTTTTTTACAGGTTTTCCCGATCGTGAACAGATGGTGGTCTCGACCCTTTTTTTTTTTTTACAAAAAGGAAAATATATTTTGTTTATTGAAAACAAGATTTTTTTTTTTTTTTAAAGATTATTTTTATTAACTCCAACACGTTGCACAGATACAATTTACATCTTTATGATTCAAATACAGTTTTATACAATCATATAGTCCCATGGTTCTGTTTACAAATGACCGTTCCTTCGTTGTTCCCGCATCTCCATCTCCACAGTGGGAGAGATTCATATCTCCCCCCGATAAATGTTCCATTTGTCCCATTTTTTATCCCACTTCTTGGGGCAGCCTCTGGATTTAAATACTTCCTTTTTCCGCAATCATACATTTATCCATCTCCTGAGCCCAATCCCCTGTGCTCGGCACTTCTGCTGCGCCCCAATGCATTGCGATAGAACGGTTAACCGGTGTATAACCCAGGGTGACCCATTGTTGTTCCACAGCTGTGAGATCCGTTGCCTCCCATATATTAAGGAGCCCCGATCTTGGTGTCAATTGTATATCTTTCCATATGGCGTTATGCATATGTCGTGTGGACCCCTCCCATAGAGCCTTAATGAGTGAGCATTCCCATATAGTGTGGTACAGAGTGGCCTCTTTGGAACATTGTCGCAAGCAAAGTGTGTCTTCTCTATGCCCGATCTTTCTAAGTACGGCCCCAGTGAAATATGATCTATGGATTATCTTCAATTGAATGAGTCGGAATTTAAGAGGAATGGCGGCGGAGACATAAGAGCAGATTGCCAATCTTCGTCCTCTATTGGACCTATATCCGCTTGCCATTGTTCGCGAACGTTCTTAAGTGGGTCCGATAGATTGTTACTTAACTTACGGTAGGTCAGTGAGATCGCTTTACTCTGTAGGGGTTCAGAGAGTAGTCGATCCTTGAGAGGGGACGACACCAGTATATCCCCAACCTTAGCAAGCGCTGCGTTCAGAGCATGACGTATTTGTAGATAGCAAAAGACCTCTCCACTGGCCATATCATAATCCTTTTTCAATTGTGCGAATGATACCATTTTCCCCTTTTTCCAAAGGTCTCCAATAGAGGAGCTACTGATACTGTCCCATCTATCAAACCCTGGTTGGTAACATAGGGGGTGAAGTCCGCCCGCCATCCTCGCGGTGCTGGGACCGGCTGCCAGATGTGCGGCGGTCCCGCACCGCTAATTAGGATGCGACCGCCATCCTGGCAGTCGCATTCCGCATCTTTGACATTGCGGTGGGTGCTGCTTACAGCAGCACCCGCCGCAATGCCAAATTGCCATGTTGTGCATTCCCATGCCGCCTCCCTGGCAGTCGCATTCCACATCTTTGACATTGCGGTGGGTGCTGCTTACAGCAGCACCCGCCGCAATGCCAAATTGCCATGTTGTGCATTCCCATACCCCCAAGTGCACCCCCACCACCCCGGGGACCCGCAGCGGGCCCCCATTGCAAATCCCGCCAGCCTTTCCATGGCGGCGAAGCCGCCATGGAAAGGCCCTTAAAACCCAGCATCCTAATATGGATGGCGGTGCCTGCTAGGCACCGCCACCATATTGAGGCCCAAGTCCGCCCGGCCGGCAATCGAAACGATTGCCGACCGGCGGAAAAGCGGCAGGCGCACTTTGCATCCGCCGCGATACCCCCGCCATTATAATATGGCGGGGGGTAAATCGGGTGGCGATGGCGGGCGGATCGCCACCGCCTGGCCGGCGATGGCAATCCGCCCGCCATCCTAATCACCCCCATAGTGTCCCAAGTTTTTGGGTTGACCACAGTGGGGTAGCCTGAGTTAGGGAATCCTGCCAGCCCAGTTTTCTGTTAGCTTGCTGCCATATGTCTATGGTTTGAGCAGAAGGGCCAATATATCAGCCCCTCCTAACCTTAGAGTGCAGAGCCCCTAGATATCCTTCTCTCCCCATTTGATATTTATCCAAAACATAAGCCGGATCAGTCGGGAGGCGATACATCGTGTGGTTCACTACCACTAGCTGAGACGCCCAGTAGTAAAGGCGTACATCCGGGAGAGCGATACCTCCATCGTACTACCTTCTGGTAAGTTTATGCAAGGCGATACGGGGCACCCTCCCATCCCACAACAGGGATCTCACCTTGCTCTCCACATTTCTAAAGTATGACTCCGGGATTTAATATGGGCAGTTCTGGAGTACATATGAAAACCGGGGGAGCGCAAGCATTTTGAAAAGGGTAGCTCAGCCCAGTAGGGAGAGGGGCAGTGCCCTCCAGTGTTTGACATCACTCCGCAGCCTATTCAATGGTGCTACTAGATTGTTAGTGTGGAAGACGCTAGGGTCCGAGGTGACGTGGCTTCCCAGATAACGAAACCCTCCCACCGCCACCTCCAGTTCACAACCCGGTGGGAGTCTTGGGGTCGACCCATATAGGGGATAGAGCACAGATTTAGACCAATTGATCGAGTACCCCGAGTATTTCCCAAAGTTCGTGAAAATATTTAGGATTCTGTGAAGTGACTTTGCGGGGGAGGCAAGGTAGAGCAAGATATCATCTGCATAGAGGGATATTCTATCTTCCTGTCCCTCAGCCCATTTCAACCCTCTTATTAGTACATCCCTTCGGACCCAATTTGCCAACAGCTCCAGTATCAGTGAAAAAATCAATGGGGGCAGTGGGCAAACCTGTCTGGTGCCCCTTTTCAGTGGGAATACTCGGGATGTGCGGTTGTTAACTCTGATTTGACCCTTGAGATCTGTATATAATAACCTAATCCAGCCCATAATTTTCGGACTAAACCCCAAGCGCTGTAACACCTCAAAGAGGTACGGCCATTCGATCGAATCAAACGCCATTCTCGGGTCTAGAGATAGTATGATTGCGTCCTCTTCTATAACGTGTTTGCGGCCAATCACATTGTGTAACCTGCGTAGATTAAGGGCCGTACTTCGGCCCTGCATAAAGCCGGACTGATCAGCGTGTACAAGTGAGGTGATTAGAGGGGCCAACCGGGACACCAGCAATTTCGCAAGGATTTTGGCCTCCACGTTGATCAGAGATATCGGTCGATATGACCCGCAGCTGTGCCTTGGTTTCTCCAGTTTAAGGATTACTACTATGGATGCAAGCCTTTGATCTTCCGGCAAAAACCCCTTTTCATAGCTCTCATTATACATGTCGCTCAGATAGGGTGTCGTTATAGAGATAGTAGATTTAAGGCGTTCGATAGGGATCCCATTAGGACCCATTGCCTTCCCGGATTGTATATTACATATTGCTCTTTGGATCTCCTCATCGGTGATATCCTCCTCCAGCGAGTCCCTTTCGCTGGGGGACAGGGTAGACAAGGTCATATCCTCCAAGAATCAACGAGAATCTTCTGCGGTGGTATTAACTGACGGAGTATAGATCTGTTCGAAATAGTCTGCAAAGGTCTTGGCAATCTCCTGTGGGTCTGAAAGGGTCTGTGTATTATTGATAATCAACTGAGGGACCCAGCGCTCCACCACTTCCCTCCTTTCCAACCATGCAAGCATCTTTTCAGCCCTGTCTCCCAGCTTGTACAGCCTATGATGTGTGGCCAGCAACGTGGCCCCGGCCTTCTCCCGGACCATTGCTTTATATTCAAGCTGTTTAACCTGTAGTTTATGTCTCATGGCTTCATCAGGGGAACGTGTATGCTCCGCTTCAAGAGTCTAGAGATCGGTCTCCAGCTGCTCTATCTGCACCCGTTGTTTTTTGTTGTACCCTACCTTAAGTGACAAGGCCTCTCCCTTCACCCACACTTTGTATGCCTCCCATTTTATCTGTGCTGATTCAACAGAGCCGACATTATCCCGAAAGTAGCGTTCCGATTGCACTCGTATGCTTTCTTTTGTGTCTGGAATCATGAGTAACCAAGGGTTAATTGATAAGGTGTTCCTCTGACGTCGATTGTTGTATGTAAATTCGGCCCAGACCGGTGAGTGATCCGAGATGCAGCATGGAAGACACCGTGGCTCCCGGAAGCCTGCAATACTGAC
Source organism: Calotriton arnoldi (assembly GCA_963921515.1). Lineage (NCBI taxonomy): Eukaryota > Metazoa > Chordata > Amphibia > Caudata > Salamandridae > Calotriton > Calotriton arnoldi. The sequence continues at coordinate 25,125 of CAWUFW010017846.1, forward strand.
CGAGTGGGTTAAGAGGTAGTCTATACAGGAGAAGCTATTATGGGCACTAGAGTAATACGTGAATCGTGACGAGTCAGGATAAAAGTGGCGCCATATATCAGTGATACCAATAGCAGTGAGAAACTCTGACATATGTGTGCTGGGCCTCGATGGGGGGCGTGCGGGTTGTCTGTCTATCTGATCGTTTATCATCATATTAAAATCTCCCCCTAGGATCAGTGTACCAAGTGGGAGATCAATCAAGACTCTGCCTAGGTCCACAAGCGTTTCTTTACCTAGAGCCGGTGGGGCATAGACAGAGATGATGTTGATAGGCCTCACCTCCCAAAGTGCCTCCACAACCGCACACCTACCCTGGGGGTCTGCCCATGTGCATTGTTGGGTTAGTGCAAGATTTTTCTTAATTAAAATGCCCGTGCCCCTAGACCCTGAAGTGTATCCCGCGTGGACTAAAAGCTTATAACCCCATCTGGACAAGGCCCTGCATTTATTGCCCACCAGTTGTGTTTCTTGTAAGAGGAGTATGTCTGGGGCCTGTCGTTTAAGATATTGCAATACGATCCCTCGTTTTATTTTATCTCCCATCCCATTGACATTCCATGTTAGGGATCGTCAGTGATGTTTTAATTAGGTGTGTAGCCATCGTGTCGTTGTCTGGGAAATATCTGGACTATGGGGCATATCGAATGGTCAATGTTTTCAGCTCTAACCCTGAGCACGCCATGCAGGCTTGCGAGTGAGGCATAGGGGCTCTGTCCGTCATGATAATTATATGACTATATTGGCTGTGTGTGGAGATGCGAGATATATGTGGTACATGTGGATGACATGAATTGTTCTGTGCATAAAAAGCTAAACTAAACCTCCCCCTCCCTCCCACCTGTTCCCCCCTCCCTGCCCCCCTGCCAGTGGATTTCAAACTACCCACTCCTCAACAAGGCAGAGTGCCTGTCGCCCCCCCAATGTGAAAAGGTGCCTGGAGAGCAGCCTCACTTCCTCTCCGCCCAACTCCAATTACTTCCACAGGATAGAAGAGTGAACAAGTAGGTGTGGACTACAGCCCGAAATAGGCCTATTTGGCAACATTTTGAGGTTTCATGGTTACCTCCCACCTGCGTCAAATCGTTATCACAACTGGGATCCCAAAGGGAGACCCCCCCAAGTCTAGTGACACTCTCCCCAGTGCACTTGTGAGCATGCCCCCCCCACTTATCTGTACAACAGGTCTTCCACCAGTAAGATCATCTCAGAGTATTTTCAACTGCCAGGATTCACGTCTGCTCCTCCTGCCGGTGGACCACTTATCACCCCTCGGGAAGAGTCCGATTTGGTCCCACGCGTTCCGACAGGTCTCTCTTTTTTAGGCTTACCCACTTGCCTCCAACCCTCCAGCCAGTCCCAAGCTTCCTCTGGAGTGGGGTAGTACCAAGTCTTGCCGTCGGCTTCGATGCGCAGCTTGGCTGGGAAGAGCATGGAATACTTAGTTTTTTTGTTTCTGAGCGCCCTCTTGACCTCCAGGAAACTGTGCCGTTGGTTTTGGACTTTCGTTGTGAAATCCGGGAAGAAGGATATCTCACTATTCTCCAATGAAACCGGTGGTTTGTTACGTGCTGTTTGGAGTATTACATCCCGGTACCGGAAGTTGAAGACTCTAGCAATTATCGGACGGTGGGAGCCCCAGGCTTAGGACGCCCCCCAGGGACTCGGTGTGCACGTTCAATTGAAAAATAGTGTGAAAGGCGTGTTGTTCGTAGGTGTTTCGTGATTAACTCCTCAATGAAAAGGTCCGTGGCTGGCCCCTCTGCACGTTCTGGGACCCCCAGAATACGCACATTATTATGGCGTGCTCTGCCTTCGTAGTCGTCCAGTTGTGCTTCCATTTTGACCTGGTTTTCCTTTAGTTGTTGCACCTGTCGTTTGAGTTGGGAGGTGTCTGTAGAGATTGTTTTAGTGGCATCTTCCACCTCTTTGACTCTCACGTTCATATTGTGGAGGTTGGCCCGTATGAAGGAGACCTCAATGTTAACGGAATCCAGCATGGACTCCAGGGACGATCGCACCCCATTAATGGCCGCCATAATGTTAGATGTTAGATCAGGCTGTTCATGAGGGGGCTGTGTCTTGGTTTGGTCAACGCTTTTGGTAGTCACTGGTTTGTTGCCATTTTTATTCCATGCAAATTTGTCGATTTTGGTTTGCATCAACGATTTTGTACCTTTTCCACCTGCTATCATGACACGAACGAGGGGGGTCTACCCAGGATGTGGCTCAGTAATCCCCGCCGCCTTGCCTGGGTGCGACTTGCCACCCGCGGCCTGTCGGGTTCCCGAGACGGAGTCAGCGATACCATCAACCCCGGGTGTTTGTAGACGGCTGACGCTGCGTCCCCTGAGATCTCCTCAACCCCCTGTGGAGTGTCTTCATTTCTCAAGTGAGCTTTGAATACATTTATCCCCTTGACATCAACCTCTCAGGGGGGCCGCACCATTGTGGAACCGTCCCTCACAGAGCAGCTCGGCGTGTTCCGTAACTAGGTGTGGTTGACGTGCAGGGGCCCAGCGCTGACCCATCCACCTCCACCCGGAATATTGTTCTTGCACTGCCCCTGAGCCTCAGTACCTTTTATGTTTTGGGTCTTCTCCGTTGTTTGTTTTACGCTGTGGAGCCTGCCACCTTTCACCACACTTAATGCAGAATCAGGGCCCCAACCGACTACCGTGGCTCACGTGTCTGCTTTCGTTATGGCCAGGTCGGAGTGGTTTTGATGTGCACACTTGGGGCCACTCGAATCCCTCATGGAGGGCCCCGTCTCTTACTCTGTTCCAGCATATCCACCGGTCTATGCCTGCCTGCATCTGTTTCTTTACGCCTGAGTCTGGTGGGGGTGCAACCGTGGCACGACCGGTGGCCGACTTAGGTTTCTGCTCCTTCGCGTACTCCACAGACCCTGGTATAGCCCTTTAGCTTGGGAGTCCGCCGCAGGTACATCTATATCCCCTCCGGGGGCCTCAGGGCGGCTCAGATGTCACTACAGGCACCTGAGAGCCCGCCCGAGAAGGACCTGCGCTCGATCCACCCTTCTGGAGGGTCTGCTCCCTCAGGCTGGCGTCCCCAGTTCTCTGCCGGATAGCTGCTTTCTCCGCGTCCACCCCCGACGGGCTCCGAGGCACCAGGGACCGCACCTCTACGCTGTCACAGGAATATGGACTGCTCGTTATTTCCTTTCGTCCAGGGCCAGTCAGATTCGTGAAAGTAGCTCGGCAGTTCAGCGGATCGATCTTCTCCCGGGACTACGCCATTCCAGGTGCTGCCATTTTGTGCCTCCTCACCGCTGCAGTAGACTCGGCCCTCCTCCCCGCAACGCGGCTTGTGCGATCAATTCTCACCCAAGGTACGGGTGCCAGCGATTCCGGGGGCTGCAGTCCCACCGAGCATGGACTCTTTGCATTAGTTCTTAGCAGGATATTTGCCGGATATTGGGCGGGGCCTCCGGAGCCGCGCTAGTGAGCGGCCATTTCCGTTGGCTGCTAGCCACGCCCGAAAACAAGAATTTTTACATTTCCTTTTATTTTTTGGGTTTGTTGGATGGTTTTTTTTTTAAGCTATTTTTTGGGTTTTTGAGGGTTTTGTTATTGAGAGGATTGCGTCGTTGGAGCCTTTTTTCTACAGTTTAATTTTTGCATTTTTTTTACACAAATTTTCGGGTTTTTGAAGGTTTCGTTATTGACAGGATTGCGTCGTTGGATTTTTTTCTACAGTTGTATTTTTGCATTTTTTTGGGGTTCCCTTTTCGAATGGATTTGTTTTTCGAGTTATCTTCTATGGATTTATTGGATTTCCCAGATCATCTACTGCTACATAACTGTACGTTATTTTTAATTATTATGGGTGGGAAATGTTTTTGGTTACATTGATTTTTTTGTATTTTTTTAAATTTAATAATTATATGTCATATATATTTGTGTTATTTTTTATATTTTACATGACATAGTTATAATTATTAATTTTAAAAAAGAGTAGAATTATGTTGTTTAAATGTTTTGCAGATTTAAATGTTTATGGTGTTTAGTATTGTTGTTTTTGTATAGTATAGATTTAGCTATCATGTCTAAGTATTCTAGATCTTTGTTGTTTGCAAATAGCCTAGTTTTATGTTGTAGATATTCATACATCGTTTTAGTTTGTTTACTTAGTTTAGGGCTGATTTTAGTTAGGGATTGCTCTAGTCTGAGCTCTTGATAGCTTTGTTCTTTTTTAATAGCTTCTATAAGTTTATGTAGGGTTGGTTGTCCTCTTCCAATTGTGGCTTGGAAGGCATTGTGCCATCCTTCCACTGCATTGTTTGTTTTTCCTTTTGGAGCTAGAGTGCTGTCGTATACGTTCCACTAAGGTATTTGGAATTTGGGTTGCCTACAGTGCCCAGACCTATGTAAACTTCCCACCCAAGTATCTTCGAAGTAGTCTAGGAAGGGAGTTAGTTTTGTTTCATTTGCCTGATAGAAGGGGCCTTCAGGAAGTAGATTGTAATGGGTTGCTACTTCAGTTGTTGGTACATAGGCCAGGGCTATACATTTTTTAATTTGGTAGGCGAAGTTGCTATTGGTGGCGTAATCTATACTTAAAGTAGATTTTTGTAGGTGCCTCCAGATACTTTGATTAAAGTGGCAGTAGCAACCTTGTATTGCAGTGTGTGGGTATAGTTTTAAAATTGATTGAATCATTGATTTTTCAAAATCAATAATGATTTTTCATGGAAAGTAGTTGTCGGTGTATTGTTTTAATATTGTTAGGAGCTCTATGTATGTGGTGTTCTGTGTATTAGGGAGTAGTTTGTATATGAAGGGTATGTTAGTATCTTCATATTCGCCGTGGATTGTGTATAATTGATAAAAAGGCTTGGGGCAAACTTTGAATGTGTGACCCATCATCCATGTTTTCCAGTTTTTAAGTTTTTGTAAGTTGTTATTTTTTGCAAAGATGAGAATTAGGGGTCTATTACGATGGCGGTCGGATGTCCACCGCCGGGCCGGCGGTGGACATCCACCCGCGATCGCAACCAAGAAAACCGCCGGTCAAATTAGGATGGTGGTGGTAAATTCCGACCGCAGCTTTTCCGCCGGTTGCCATCCGCACTCCTGCCTGGCGGACGGAGCAGGACCGGGATAATGGTGGCGGTGCAGAGCAGGCTCCGCCGGCAGGATTATGATGCCAGCCTTTCCTCAGCGGTCAAACCGCCATGGAAAGGCATGCGGAGATTGTCTTCCGGGGGCCCGTTGCGGGCCCCCAATGTTTTGGGGGGTGTGGGTGCACTGGGAGGGTACCCATGGTCCCCCCATACATTTCCCTGTCCCAGGTGGCAGGCACTGTGCAGTGCCTGCCACGCAGTGCAGGGAAATGCAGGACATGCTCCTTTGGACATCGCGGTGGTGCTATGGGCAGCAGCAACCACCGCAATGTTAAGGCCCGCGATCCGACCTCCGCGGTCGGATTTCGACCACGGGTCATCGTAATTCGACCGGCGGTGATGTTGCGGTCCATGCGGGCGGTCTTTTCCCGCTACCATGGCGGTCGGGGAGGTTTTCCGACCGCCATCGTAATAGGCCCCTTAGTTTTTCATGACTTTTGTTATCATGGAGAAGGAATTTTTCATCTTTGTGAGTGATGGTATATTCAGGTAATATTTGTATTTCAGCAAAAGTTTGAGGGGTGGGTGGTGTTTGAGCTGTAGCTCTTTTAGTTCGGGAAATTAATCTCTTCAGAGTGGGGATGGACAGTAGTTGTCCTGTAACATGCCCAGGTACCCTAGTTAACACATTTTTAAGTATTTGGGTACATGTTTGTTGTGAGCTGGTACTTGCTTCTCTCATTGTCTTGAGAGCATCTCTAACCTCAATTTCAGTTACATTGGGGGGATGGTTATGTTCTTTGACATTTACTACATTGCTTTCTATTGTAGTGGCTCTACCATAACAAGAGTTAGAGTAATATTTACTGCATTTCCAATGTGTTTTGTTTCCACTCATTTTCTCTTGGGTATAAGTGTATCCCATGTAGCAGAGAAGTACTTTCCCCTTTTGTGAATGAATTTTTCTTCCTCTGCCATTTTTTGGTTAATCTGTAAATATATGTATATATATTTATTAATTATACTATTGTGAACAATAAACATTTGTGTAATTAATATGTTTGAAAGAAACTTACATGTATTTTGTTTTTATTTTCTTAATGGATCTTCTTTCTATTCTTGATGTTTAGCCACTTGTTTTTTTTCTGTTGCTATAAAAGCAAAATATTATTGTTATTAAAGTGTTACATTTTATTGTGTTATTTTATTTATTTAGCTTCTATTTTTATATAGTTGAGAAAAAAACCTACTATTTTTCATTGATGAGGTTTTTTTCGATGATTTTGTTGTAGGTTATAATTTGTAGATGATGGCAAGAGAAAAATATTTGTTAGTTATATTTGCTTTATAATTTATTTTAATTTTGTTAATTAGTTTGTTGTATTTGTTGGTTAATTTATATACTTACTTAATTTTATCTTTTTCTGTAATGTTGCTGTTGTCTCTGTTTTTGAAGTTAATTCTTGCTTTTTTATTTTAAGGTGGACTTTTATTGAAGTGTAATCTGTGAAATACAAAATAGAAGGTTATAGTTTTAGTTTATTTGTTTGTTGCGCTTTTTTAGTCTATTTATTTTATTGGAGAAATAAAAATACTTACTGACTACAGTTGGTGAAGTTTCTTTCGTTGTTGTTTTTTTTAAATTTTGTAGAAGCTGTTAAGAGAAAAGTATTTATTAGTTATAATTTGTTTTTTTATTAAATGTATTGTTTTTTAATAGTTAGGTCTAATTGTTGGTTATTTTATATACTCACTTTGTATTATAAACTTCAATTATTTTGATTTTGTATTTTGTTTCAAACGTAATGTTTGTTTTGGGGTTTTTCTGTGGAGCTGTGAATTATAAGCTGTAAAAAATAAAACATTACGTTGTAATTTTAGTTAATTTGATTATTTATATTATTAAGGGGTCGATTCCGATCTCGGTCGGAGGCGCACCCAACACTATTCGGCCGGGAAAAAAGCCAGGCGAATGCCTGTTTCCCGACCGATTCGCACATTCTTCAGAACGAGCAAGTATGATGCTCACAACTGCATAGATTCCGACCCAGTCGTACTCACCCAATCCAGGTCCTGTTCTCCGACCGAGCCGGATCCGTAAACGCAGAATCGAGTCGCACGGAAGCCAAAATGCAGCCCCGTCCGGCCGGACAAGTACGATGCGCTTTCCGTACGGCACGTCAAAGCATCCGGGAGAGGCGCACATAAGCTTCGATTCGCACCCCAACACGATCCACGGCTATGAGACGAACACGCCAGCGACGAGGACGAGGCGAAGCAAAGAGAAAGACGAACGAGACGAACCAACTATGAATCCCATCATGCCGATCCTACCAATACTCTACATCTACTACCGGAACAGGCACAGACGCGTACGGCGCAGAAGGTAAGTCAAACACCAAGCACAAAAACAAACTACACGTACCTGACATATCACACACACACAGAGGGATGCAGAAATTACTTACACCAGCAACAGCAGCACCATAGGGGCGGGTTGGCCATCACCAATACCACATATACACATAGGGGCCTGGATGCCCACCACCACTACCACCCCTACTCAGGGGGTGCCAGATGCCTGTCACTACTCCCACCTCCACCCAGGGTGTGCCAGATGCCTACCACTACTACCACCTCTACCCAGGGTGTGCCAGATGCCTACCACTACTACCACCCCTCCCCAGGGGGTGCCAGATGCCTACCACTACTACCACCCTTACCCAGGGGGTGCCAGATGCCTACCACTACTACCACCCTTACCCAGGGGGTGCCAGATGCCTACCACTACTACCACCCCTACCCAGGGAGTGCCAGATGCCTACCACTACTACCACCTCTACCCATGATGGGCTGGATGCCTGTCACTACTCCCACCTCTACCCAGGGGGTGCCAGATGCCTACCACTACTACCACCTCTACCCATGGGGGGCTGGATGCCTGTCACTACTCCCACCCCTACCCAGGGGTGCCAGATGCCTACCACTACTACCACCTCTACCCATGGGGGGCTGGATGCCTGTCACTACTCCCACCTCTACCCAGGGGTGCCAGATGCCTACCACTACTACCACCCCTCCCCAGGGGGTGCCAGATGCCTACCACTACTACCACCCCTACCCAGGGGGTGCCAGATGCCTACCACTACTACCACCTCTACCCATGGGGGGCTGGATGCCTGTCACCACTACCACCTCTACCCATGGGGGGCTGGATGCCTGTCACCACTACCACCCCTACCCAGGGGGTGCCAGATGCCTACCACTACTACCACCTCTACCCATGGGGGGCTGGATGCCTGTCACTACTCCCACCTCTACCCAGGGGGTGCCAGATGCCTACCACTACTACCACCCCTACCCAGGGGGTGCCAGATGCCTACCACTACTACCACCTCTACCCATGGGGGCTGGATGCCTGTCACCACTACCACCTCTACCCATGGGGAGCTGGATGCCTGTCACTACTACCACCTCTACCCATGGGGGGCTGGATGCCTGTCACTACTCCCACCCCTACCCAGGGGGTGCCAGATGCCTACCACTACTCCCACCCCTCCCCAGGGGTGCCAGATGCCTACCACTACTACCACCCCTACCCAGGGGTGCCAGATGCCTACCACTACTACCACCTCTACACATGGGGGCTGGATGCCTGTCACTACTTCCACTTCTACCCAGGGGTGCCAGATGCCTACCACTACTACCACCCCTCCCCAGGGGTGCCAGATGCCTACCACTACTACCACCTCTACCCACGGGGGGCTGGATGCCTGTCACCACTACCACCTCCACCCATGGGGGGCTGGATGCCTGTCACCACAACCACCCCTACCCATGGGGGCTGGATGCCTACCACCACTACCACCCCTACCCAGGGGGTGCCAGATGCCTACCACTACTACCACCTCTACCCATGGGGGGCTGGATGCCTATCACTACTCCCACCCCTCCCCAGGGGTGCCAGATGCCTACCACTACTACCACCTCTACCCATGGGGGCTGGATGCCTGTCACTACTCCCACCTCTACCCAGGGGGTGCCAGATGCCTACAACTACTACCACCCCCACTCACAGGATGGCTAATACATGACACAACAAGCACACACCAACATAAACAATGCAACATAAAGACATCACCCACAACACCATGACAAGCGTGTGTAGACTGTGTCAAATGGCTACAACACTGAACATGACTTTGAACATACAATGTGACCCCCTATCACATGTGCCACACATAAATGTGTGTGGCCCCCACAATGCAAGCAGACCATGACCACTGTGGCAATGGGGTCCAACCCCCATCATCACAGTGACCAAAATGTAAGTGTGGGGCCCATAGCTGAAGCACATCTTGAACATTGTGGCAATGGGGTAAAACCCCCATCATCACAGTGACCAAAAGGTAAGTGTGGGGCCCATAGCTGAAGCACATCTTGAACATTGTGGCAATGGGGTTCAAACCCCCATCATCACAGTGACCAAAATGTAAGTGTGGGGCCCATAGCTGAAGCACATCTTGAACATTGTGGCAATGGGGTACAAACCCCCATCATCACAGTGACCAAAAGGTAAGTGTGGGGCCCATAGCTGAAGCACATCTTGAACATTGTGGCAATGGGGTTCAAACCCCCATCATCACAGTGACCAAAATGTAAGTGTGGGGCCCATAGCTGAAGCACATCTTGAACATTGTGGCAATGGGGTACAAACCCCATCATCACAGTGACCAAAAGGTAAGTGTGGGGCCCATAGCTGAAGCACATCTTGAACATTGTGGCAATGGGGTTCAAACCCCCATCATCACAGTGACCAAAATGTAAGTGTTGACATTGAAAAAGCTGCAACTGCCAAACTGCATGGATGATTCCTGGTCACAGAACAACAAACACATCAGTGGCAAAGTAGTGCTTGTGTCCCATAGCAACATAGATTGTGGGAGGCAAACACTGCAGTGCAAATAAGACATACCTTTGGCCATGTGCAGACAAACATCACCCATGGGGGCTGACACTGTCAACATTCATCAATGACACAATGACAGAAGTGACCATGATAATGCAGACCCACATATTTGCACCAATGGGCACACAAATGCAGATACCCTGTGGAGACTGTAGATGTGAGGTGAACAGATACCATACCATGGCAGCAATGGGACACACAAACAATGATCATTGTGCTGACTGATGACCTAGGAGTCCCAGGGACAGCAGGGGAAACCCACCAAGCAACATACAGCCAATGGCACACTAAAGACATGCCAATGCAGTGGTGCAGATGCACAAACACAAACAGGCAGACCCACACTGCACATCAAACACAACAGGTGAGGGGGTGGTGCCAGTGTCCCCAGGCAACCACACAACACATGATGAGGCCTGAATACCAATTACACAGATGTGCATACAGTGCCACACAAAGGTAACTCATGGATCCAAATCCCCTATGTGGGCAATCAGGCATTGTTAGATGAGAGGGAGCACAAATCACACATGTCACACAAGCATGTTGGAACAGCAACTGACACAGCAAGACACAGAGACACCACAGCACTACCCCCAGGGTCCCCACAATGTGGTGACCCTGGGCTGCATTACAATCCCACTGTGATGACAAAGCTAGATGTCGTTCACACTGTGAACCACAGTCATGTGTCCTGAGCAACAAACTACCATCACACCTACACAAGCACAAATCAATCAGCACGGCCAGTAAGCCAAGGCCAACATGGAGGCAGGGGTCTAGCTGTGCAACAACTCTCATCTGCACACACTCAACACCACACACCTCGACCTCCAACAATGTGCAGCAGTGAAGCTCACATGCACTGGTGACATTGCACATGCACCCATGACAATCCCATGGGTGGTGGTGGGAACCAAGGTGCAGAAACACATCACACATGGCCACTCAACAAAACCCTTGAATGTCTGACACACTGCACACTACGCTGTACATGGACATGACGGCAATACCACACCAACCAATGGGATCCCAGCCACAGTCCCACACAATGAAGAAGCCAAGGTCACCCACAAAGAACACACATAGACAACTACCAACATTGCAGCCCTGACCCTGAGGAGTGCCAGCAGTCACTCACACAACGTGTCACAATCACTGAAAGCTAACACAAACTGGAAATCACATGACAGGTGTAAACAACAAGTGCCAAGGGGAATCCTGACTGTGACCCATCTGCGTCTGCCCACAAACTCAGCCCTCACAGCCAACACACCTATGGGTGACACCCTGATGACCAGTAATGTGCCATGCACCCACATCACAGAGAACCCAGGGAGAAGACTTTGGGGGAACATAGGTAAACTCAGCAAGCATCACAAACAGGAACACCACTAGGGATCCCAGCATGCACAGCAAAATGGAAGTGACCACACAGACATGCTCATACAACACACACCTTGGGCGCAGGCGATGTCACAGGAGAACACACTGCCATGAGGGGACTCCACTCCTGTGTGAGGAAAGCTGTGCCATATGTTGCCACAGTAGGGCTCCATCATGTCAGCAGAACACTTGGTCACACAGTCAACAGTTTGCACCAAATGAAGGCTCCCGTCACATCAGCCTGGTCATGGGAGTGTCAACGAAATCATCAGCACAGATCCAACACACATGTATAGCAAGTTGCACTGACAACACAGATGAGTCCTTCCCCATTGATGCCCAAACCTGCATGTCCAGTGGAGATGGCCACACGGTCAGGGAAGTAGAATAATTGAACAATGGCAAGCACAACAGATGTGCAGGGGTGGAAGCCACAGATGTGACATTGCTAATGTAAGTAGGAAATCCCATTGCCAAATATTGAAAATATGACACCCTCAGATGCTGCTAAGGATGACATGGATAAACCACAGGATAGGACACATTCCCCTGGACCCCATGTGTTCCTGAACAGTAACACTTCATTTTCATGAGACCAAATATCACCATCACTGCAGCAAGGGCATGGTTAGCATCATCAACATCATGTACATCAGAAGCAAAAGCACTAGAGAACAGAAAGTCGCTTTATTCAGCATATGTGGGTTCAAAAGTTGAAGTCCAGTAAAAAAGAAACAAAGGCCAATGGCCAGTCCATCCTGAAAGTCTAAACAGGGTGACAGTGGCAGATGTCACCCTACGCATGCCTGCACTGATAAAAACCAGGGACAATCCCCTCGGAGGGGTATACGGGGGCAGGCCAGGCACCGCAGGGACAGGATCAGGGCTCACCAGAAGGAGGCAGGGAAGTGGTGGTGGGTGCTGAAGAGCCACTGACAACTGCAGTGGAGGTGTCTGACATGGTGTGTGCCAGCACAACTGGGGGCATGACACTGATGGTGTGGGTGCCGGCACGACTGCAGTGGACCGTGCAGATGGAGTGGACAGGTCCCCCACTGCAGTGCCCAAGTCAGACAGGGTGGTAGTGGACTCCACTGCAGTGCCTACCTCCAGGGGAGGAGAATGGGGATCAGGTAAGGTGGGCAGGACAGAGGGGGAGGACACCGTCTCCACACCAGTGGCACAGACAAGTGCAGCAAGGGGTGTGGGGCCGGAAGAGCAAGTGGCAGGGGGAGAAGGCCGGATCTTTTTGGGGATGGTGTATCTGTGGGTGGGGGAACCTGGGGCAGGGTGTGGTGGTGGCACCTGTGGAGTGGGGGCCTGAGGGATGGAGGAAAGAGACTTGGTGCCTGAGCTGCATGGCGGCGGCGGGGTCTTGCTCTTCCGGGTCCGGGGGGACTTGCGGATGGGGGCGTCAGTCGGTCTGCTCCTGGGGGAGGGTGTCCGGGGGTGAGGGGCACTCCGCTCCGTGTGGGTGGGCTTCCTCTTCCCCCTGAATGCTGGATCAGCTGGATCAGAGGGGAAGAGGCCGAGGTCACTGAGGAAGAGCCGCTGTGTCTTTGGGGTTGCACGTGAGGCAAGGGAGGGGGCTTTGGAGGGAGAGGCAACTGAGGACTGCGCAGTGCTCGTGGATGCGTGTGTGTGTGCCTGGGCCCCATCCCCTGTGAGTGTGGTTTCAGTCCCCTGACTGTGCGTGCGTGTGCGTCTTGTTAGTGGCGTGTGTGTCTGTGTGCTGCTCATGTCTGTGCTGGTGTGTGCCTGTGCCGGTGTGTGTGTGCTTGGGACAGGTAAGGTGCTGGGGAGTGTGGATGGGGCAGAGGCAGGAGGGGTGAGGGACTGTCGGAGGAGGGACACTGCTGCCATCAGGGAGGAGTCCATGGACCTATTGCCCCTCTGTAGGGCAGACATGCCCGATGAGATGCCCTCCATGAACGACACCAGCTGAGTCAACAGAGTGGTGTGGGCATGGAGGACACTCAGCATTGCTGACTGCCCTACATGGAGCTGGCGAAGGAGGTACACAGACTCCTCACTCCGGGCAGCAGGGGACACAGGGGCAGGGGGTGCGGTGCCTGGCCCGAAGGAGACACGCTCCCGAACATGGGAGCCTCCACGGACCTCGGGAATGGGAGCCGATGGGAGGGCGGTGGTGGTGGTGGTGGCGGGGACAGCAACACTAGCTGGGGTGTGGTGGCTGCTGACACCCGCATCCACAAGGGAGTCATCCTCCGAGCTGCTGTGGTCCTCAGCTGAGGTGTATGGTGCTGAGGACTCCTCGGTGTGGCTCCCCTCGCCCTCCGTGCCACTGGGTCCCTCCGACCACTCCTCGGCTGCTGACCCAGTCTGGCTCTGCGGCTCCTCCTGGTCCGTGGAGCTGTCCCCTCCTGTGGCTGTGGATGTATCTGCAAACAATAGGGAAACAGACAGACATCAGTCACCTGCACCGAACGCACACACCACAGTAAGTACAGCACATTACAGTACCTGCCACTTTCCAACCTCTGGAAAGTGGCAGGTGCATTCTTCAGACCAAAGGGCATCACCACAAATTGATAATGCCCACTAGGGGTTGAGAATGCTGTTTTGGGCTTTGCAGTATCAGCTAGTCTGATCTGCCAGTAGCCAGCTGTCAAGTCAAATGTGCTGAGATATTTGGCTGAGGCCAAAGTATCTATGAGCTCATCTGCCCTTGGTATTGGATGGGCATCAGTCCTAGTGACTGCATTGAGACCCCTGTAGTCCACACAAAACCTCATCTCTCTTTTTCCACCACTGGTGTGAGGTTTTGGCACAAGGACCACTGGACTAGCCCAAGGGCTATCTGAGGGTTCAATAACTCCCAACTCCAACATTTTCTGGACTTCAGTCCTGATACAGTCCCTGACATGGTCAGGTTGCCTATAAATCTTATTTTTAATAGGCAGACTGTCCCCAGTGTCCACTTCATGAGTGCACCAGGTGGTCTGACTGGGTGTCAGTGAAAACATATGTCTAAACTGATTGAGCACCTGTCTACAATCAGTTTGTTGCTGGGTAGTGAGGCTGCCTGCCAAGGCTACACCATCTACTGACCCATCGTCAGGGTTCTGTGAGAGCAGGTCAGGGAGTGGGTCACTCTCTTCCTCCTGCCCTTCATCAGTAGCCATGAGCAAGCCCATGTCTGCCCTGTCCACATATGGTTTTAACCTGTTGACATGGAGAACCCTGTGGGGACTCCTGGGTGTTCCTAGGTCTACTAAGTAGGTAACCTCACCCTTCTGCTCAACAATAGTGTGGGGTCCACTCCATTTGTCTTGGAGAGCTGCTGGGGCCACTGGCTCCAACACCCACACCTTCTGCCCTGGCTGGTAAACAGTCAGAACAGCCTTTTGGTCATGCCAGGCCTTTTGAAGTTCCTGGCTAGCCTCAAGGTTTTTGGTTGCCTTTTTCATATACTCAGCCATCCGGGAGCGGAGACCAAGTACATAGTCCACTATGTCTTGCTTTGGGGGCTTGAGAGGTAACTCCCATCCTTCCTTCACCAAGCACAGTGGACCCCTCACAGGGTGGCCAAACAGAAGTTCAAAAGGGCTGTAACCAACCCCCTTCTGAGGCACCTCCCTATATGCAAATAAAAGGCAGGGCAAGAGTATGTCCCATCTTCGCCTAAGCTTTACTGGGAGCCCTTTAATCATGCCCTTCAAGGTTTTGTTGAATCTCTCAACTAAACCATTGCATTGTGGGTGATAGGGTGTGGTGAACTTATAAGTCACTCCACACTCCTTCCACATTGCTTTTAAGTACCCAGACATGAAGTTAGCACCCCTGTCTGATACTACCTCCTTAGGAAAGCCCACTCTTGAGAAAATTCCCAGGAGGGCCCTTGCCACCACAGGTGCTGTAGTGGTCCTGAGGGGAATAGCTTCTGGGTACCTGGTGGCATGATCCACTGCCACCAGGATAAACCTGTGCCCAGATGCTGTTTGGGGATCCATGGGACCAACAATGTCAATCCCTACCCTTTCAAAGGGCACCCCCACCACAGGTACTGGTATCAGGGGGCCTTTGTAGTGCCACCTGCCTTGCCACTGGCCTGGCAGGTTACACAGGAGCGACAAAACTCCTTGGTGTCTTCAGACATGTGGGGCCAGTGAAAGTGAGGGACAATTCTGTCCCAAGTCTTGTTCTGGCCCAGGTGACCTGCCAAGGGAATATCATGGGCTAGGGTCAATAGGAAGCCCCTGAACTTCAGAGGTATAACCAACCTCCTGGTAGCACCAGGCTTGGGGTCTCTACTCTCTGAGTACAGGAGTCCATCATCCCAATACACTGTATGGGGACCACTAGCTTTCCCAGCAGCCTCAGCAGCAGCTTGCTGTCTGAGGGGTTCAAGGGAGGGGCAGCTCTGCTGCTCCTGGCTCAGATCTTCCCTAGAAGGTCCCCCTGTCCCCAAGAACTCAACCTGGTCAGGTTCAAGTTCCTCTGGGACAGTTCCTTCTTCAGGACTGAGATCATCCCCCTCAAGGGACTGATCTTCTTCCTGAGCCAAGGGGAAGGCACTGCCTTAACCCTACTACTCCTCCTCTTGGAAGGCACTTGGTCCATTCTTCCAGAATCCAAGGCCTGTTCAGTGCTAGACATTTTGGCTTGTGACCTGGTCACAGCAAACACATCTGCAGGGATCCCCAGCATTTCTGCATGGGTCCTAAGCTCCACTTCTGCCCAAGCAGAAGTCTCTAAGTCATTGCCAAGCAAGCATTCGACTGGTAGGTTTGCACTCACCACAACCTTCTTAAGGCCAGTTACCCCTCCCCAGGAGAAGTTAACAACTGCCAGAATATGGTCTGTTCTGACATTGCTAGCATTGGTCACTTGGTACATCTCACCAAGTATAACTTGCCCAGGATTCACAAGGTCTTGTGTCACCATTGTGACACTTGCCCCTGTGTCCCTAAATGCCAAAGCCTCTCGTCCATTGATTAAAGGCTGTTGTCTGTACTTGCCCAGATTACTGGGACTCATAGAGGAGGGCACATCCATGCCTCCATCACAGACTATTACAGCCTGAGTCAGTTCTCTGACTAGGTCAGAGCCCAACTCAGTACCCAGGGTGAACCCTACTAAACCCTTGGCTGGAGCACTCCCACCAACTGTAACTGTACTAGGGGGAACAGGTGCCTTAGGGGCATTGGTGGGTGCTGGACTTGAGTCTTTGGACTTGGTGCAATCACTGGTCCAGTGGGTCTTTTGCTTACAGACCTTGCACCATGGTTTTCTTTGGCCTTTCCCTTTTGTAGACTGTGAATCCCCACCTGAAGAAGATTTTTGGGGGCCTGATGAAGACTTTTGATCTTTACCCTTCTCCCCACCCTTTTCAGAGTTCTTAGCATCTTGCTTCTTGGTGTCCCCACCTTGGTTCTGTACCTTCTGCTTCACCCTGGTTCTGACCCATTTGTCTGCCTTCTTTCCCAATTCTTGGGGAGAGGTCAGATCAGAGTCTACCAGGTATTGATGCAACAGCTGATTTTGACAGTTATTAAGAATCTGCTCCCTGATTATCAGATTGTACAATCCTGAGAAGTCACACACCTTACTGCCCATCAACCAGCCTTCCAGAGCCTTGGCAGAACAATCCACATAGTCTACCCAGTCTTGAGTCTGTGCTTTTTGGGTATCTCTGAACTTCAACCTGTACTGTTCAGTGGTTAGGCCAAACCCATCAATAAGAGCACTCTTCAAGACCTTGTAATTATCAGCATCCTCCTCTCTAACAGTAGCTTATCTCTACCTTTGTCTGCAAAGGAGAGCCACAAGATTGCTGCCCACTGCTCCTGAGGGACCTTCTGTACTTTACAGGCCCTCTCTAGAGCAGTTATCCACTTGTGGATGTCATCCCCATTCTGATAGGGAGGGACAATCTTGCTCAGGTTCCTATGGTCATAGGACCTTTCCCTATCTCTATGGACATGGCTGCCACCATGGGACTCTAGTCCCAACTTTCTTTTCTCTCTAAAGAGATCTAGGGACTCCCTGTCTAAGGCTACTTGCTTCCTTCTGAGTTCAAGCTGAGCTTCCTCATATTGAATCAGCCTCTTTCTTCTCTCATGAGAGGATTCCCTCCTATGAGATGAGACAGAGCTCCCTATTGAGGTGCCAGAGTGGTTAGACTCCTGAGAAGGAGATCTAGACTTTCTGGGCACACTCATAATCCTTCCTGGGGGACAAAGAGGGCATCATCCTGATCATCCTCTTCATCTTCCACAGGAGGGATTGGGTTATCCAGGTCAGGGTCATTGTCACCCTC
This sequence comes from Calotriton arnoldi, assembly GCA_963921515.1. Lineage (NCBI taxonomy): Eukaryota > Metazoa > Chordata > Amphibia > Caudata > Salamandridae > Calotriton > Calotriton arnoldi. The sequence goes on from CAWUFW010017846.1 coordinate 42,888, forward strand.
CTGGCCAGTTTCAGAGGGGGGCTGGGGGTATTGGTACCCCTGGTCCCTTCCTCTTCTTCTGCCCCACCCTCAGCTCCTACCCCTTCAGTCCCCAAGGGCTTACTAAGGTCATAAGCCACCAACAACTCTTTAAGGTGTTGGGTGGTGGGACTTTGGCCTGTCCTTAATTTCCTCAAGTTACATAATGCTCTCAATTCCAAGAATGGGAGGGTATCATACTTGGAGGAAGAAGCCCAGTGGCTTCTGGTAAGGATTCTCTAGATCCTACCTTTAAAGACATTACTAGTGTGGTGTGGTGTATGCACTACCTACTCTAGTGTGGCCTACTAAACTCTCTTGAGTTGTAGAAAGGGTGTGCTATCCCTTAACACACAACTCTAAGTTCAGTAGAACTTACTGTATTCTAAGCTTAAATTATATGTACCTTAGGTACCTTTAGTGGTTTTCAGTAGGCCTGGGCGGTAAATTCCGTTCCGCTCGCGGAATTTGCAGAATTTGGGTAATTTCGCGTTTCGCAGAGAACGCGAAATTGCCAAAAATTCCGCAATACGCGGCTTCGCGGAATTGTTTGCTTGTTCGCGCTTTAAAAATGCGTGTTCGCAAGATATTTCTCCCCGAGCACGCAAACAGCGTTCGCGAACAGGAAAAAAGCATCGCGAACGAGCGGAACAAGCAATTCCGCGTGTTCGCGGAACTTTTGCATGCTCGCGGAGATTTTTTACCATTTCGCGGAGCTTTGCGTAGCGCGACTACGCAAATTCCGCCCACCCCTAGTTTTCAGTTGATCAATTCAATTGAGATTATCTGGTAAAACAATAGCAAGCTGGAATCCCACACGCTGCACACCAATGTGAGAAGTTGGCCTGGCATATGTTGTCCACTAATTATAGTGGGCACCTTGCACCAGTCCAAACAACCCCTTATTGGAGATAGGTTAAAGACAACCTTATTGAAAGCTATCCTAGTGGTAGCTATGGAGAGCAGCCTTCAGGCTAAGTCTTGAAGGAATGTAAAGCAGCTTGTTTTACCAGTCTATAATCTCTTGAGTGATCAAATGAAAGAGCACCACACCAGGTATATATTCAAAATATATGTATTTATTGCTAAACACACCCCTCTAGTCTCTTTATGAGGCTAGAGTTCAAAGTACACAAGTTATAAGTTATTTAAACACAGTAATAGCACAAATAAACGTTTGGGCCCTAGGGGCGTACCAAACCATATACCAATAAAGTGGTATAAGAACCACGACTGAACTAGACACTAGGCCTAGAGCCTCTAGAAGTGCTTGGACCACAAGGAACCACCCAAGGTAGTGACACAGGGGACCCACGGGGGACGCGTGCAGTGTAAATCCACAACCGCGATACGCCGTTGACTTCTATGGAGAAAGTCGTGATCAGGAAATTAAAGAAAAGGGACACTTAAAGGAGGACTTGGAGCAAACCCTTTGAGAACTAGTACTTTGAAGAGTCTCTACCCACGGGAGCACCGGAGTACTCATGTTACCTCACCCAGGGAAGCCGGGTGCATAGGTGACTTTCGGGGTCGGGTTTCGTCGTCGATTTGAATGGCGATCTGCTGCAAAGTGATGCTGGCGACCAAGTGGAAAGTGTCCGGGTGGATCCAAGAGTGGATCGGAGATCTTAAGAACCTGAAAGCAGAGGGGACAGAGTCTGGGTCACTAGCCAGTGACCAGGAAGGCGATGGACAGATGCCCACCGATGTTGAGTGCTTCAGGTGCGTTGACGGTCGTCTTGACTCTTCAGCCACGAGGTCCAGGAGGCGTTGTTGGCAACCAGGAGCAGGATTCTGGCTGGTACATGATGTCTGTCGAGTGCTGAGGTGTCGGCGACCGGATTGGACCCAACAAGCCTTGGCAACGGCAAGTCTTGATGAAGATGAAGATCGTCGATGGTACAGACCAGCAAGGTCTGGGGAACTCACCCAGCAAGGGTAAGTGAGGACAGGCCTGGAGCAACCAGGATGCCCAAGAAGAAAAAAGATTGGCCTTCGTTAAGGGCTACTAGCCAACGGGCTAGCGACCGCGAAGGAGCCTCGAGACATCGCACATGGATCTGGCTCACAGGACACTCGTGGAGTGGAGGCCAGTGATCTTCGGTGCAGTTGGTGCTGGAGGCTAGGGCTACTCGGAGCCCAAAGCATGACTTCGTGGGACACCCCGAAGAGGATGCACTTGCAAATGTGCTCAGTGTTCAGGGGTCACGGTCTCACGTCACCCACGATAGCTATGGGCCTCAGCTTTGCTGGGGACTCAGGGTAGCCTCGGGGAAGTCTGGGAATCCACCTCTGGTGATGCGAAGACTTTGGCGTCCTACGGGAGCTTCAGAAATGCAGACCGGACAGCTGCGTCTTTGGTGCCTGCCAAGCAGGGGAGTCACTCCTTGACCCCAAGGGAGATTCTTCTGTCCTCTAATCTTGAGTAGAGCGTCGAAGGTCCAGGATTCTGTTTCAGAGTTTCATCCAGGGATAATCTAAAGTCCTAAGGACTGGGTTCCTATACTTATACCAAGTTTAGGGGTTGGACTACTCTGTGGCCCCACCTATGGGTGGGTCAGGGCAGAGGGGTGGCTACACCCCTTTCCCTTTGTCCAGTTCACGCCAAAGCAGGGGCTGCAAGCCCCTAGATCCGGTTTGAACTGGGGTATGCACAGGGACACCAAATGTGCCCCCAGTGCAGGACTTCAAAGCACCCGAAAGTGCTCCCGCCCAGCCCCAATACACATTATCCTGTCTGGGGAGGTGGTCACACCTCCCTGGGACAGGAAACCTATTGTCCAGGCCTCCCCTGCCGGAGTTTCGTCCAGCAGCAGGAGGCCAGACTCGTGTCTGTGGCAGCAGCATCCATTTTGTGATGCCAGGGCTTTGGAAAGAAGTTACCGGGCTAGCCAGAGTTAACATGTCTTTCCCTCTAGAAGGGTGGAATGCTACCCCCGCCGCCAGAATTGGCGGGGGGTAGTATTCCAAGATGTTTGACACCAAACACGACATGTTTAGGTGCAGCCATTCCCAAGTTAACATTTAACGCGAGGTTATAATGCGCTTAAGAGTATATGGTCAGGCTGCACTACAAACAGCATCAGAGAAGGGTCTCCGAACGCTGCAGAGGGCCCTGCTCATGCAGGGACATCCTCTCACATAGGAACCATGCACTCTGCCTTCAGGATTGATAAGGCCTGCCTTAGGAGTGACTTATAGGTTTATATGTGTGTATGTATTTAGTGATATAGGTAACCTATATCACAGTAAGGGATGCATGCACCACCTTACCCAGGCTGCAGTAGCAGACCTGTGGTGTCAGTTTGGATGGCCTTCCAGGGGTGGCATAATACATGCTGCAGCCCCTGGTAGGCCTCTGAGGTACCTATGCCCTTGGTACATAGTATACCATATACTAGGGACTTATAAGGGCACTCCAGATTCCAATCAGTGATGTGCCTAAGGCACATGGAAACCATTTTAGAGAGGAAGCAGCTAGGCTGGGGTTCTGATTAGCAGGGCCCCAGCCAGACTAATGTCGAAAAACAGTGAAGCATCAGCAAAAAGTGGGGGTACCCATGTGAAGCAGATCCTACTCTCCTACAGAGGTGTTGACGGTGCGGTTGGCCCCACATTTGCAAGCTGGCCGGACATACCCTACAGCGCTGACCCCCAATGTGAAGGTGATGGCAGCCCTACACTTCTTTGCCACCAGTACCTTTCAACACACTGTGGCGACTGCTTGTGGGATGTCACAGACCATGTTCAGCCGTGTGCTCCGTGATGTTTTGGAGGCTATGTTGATTTACCTGAACCAGTACATCTATTTCCCTAGACTCCAACAACTCACTGACGTGAAGAGTGACTTCTATGCCCTGGGGAGGATGCCGCATGTCATTGGCTCCATTGATGGGACACATGTTGCTTTGGTACCACCACAGGACCAAGAGCAGGCATACAGGAACCGCAAACACTACCACTCGGTCAATGCACTGGTGGTATGTCTTGCAGATATGAGCATCTCACACGTCTGTGCCCGTTTCCCCGGTTCTGCACACGATGCCTACAAGATGAGGAGTAGTCGCACTCCGAGGATGATGTCACAGATGCGGAACCAGCGTGCCTGGCTTGTTGGTGTGTACTGACTTAGTGCCATTGTGTGTGTTCTGCAATGTAGTGTTCCACCCTCTTTTCCAACTCAGCTAATGTGCAATTGTCTGTATGTAGGTGACTCCGGATACCCCAACATGCCGTGGTTGCTGACGCCCCTCAGGAACCCTGTGACACCAGGCCAGATGCGCTACAATGAGGCACATGGTCGGACCAGGAGAGTGATTGAGCAGACATTTGGTCTCCTGAAGAGCCGCTTCCGCTGCCTGGACAAGACAGGAGGGGCCCTCCCATATGCCCCAGCAAAGGTGTGCAAGATTGTCATCGTCTGCTGCATGCTACACAACCTGGCAGTGCGGAAGGAGTTGCCGCTCATCCTGGATGACGATGACCAACATCCGCCACCTGTGGAGGATCCTGGTCTGGACCACGATGCCAGTGATGATGATGATGATGATGATGGTGATGTCCGCACACAGCTCATCACCAACTTCTTCAGCTGAATGTGAGTATCCAGAGATGTCATGTCAATGATGTGAGTATGCATGATATGTGTTGGTGGTGCTCTGGTGCTGTTTGAGTGTGTCCATGTGCTACATGACTGTATGCGTGTAGCGATGTGTCCTTACAGGTAGTCTGTACTCCCCAACAGTGTTGACATGCTAACTTGGTTCTGGGTGGGTATCTTGTGACATGTATTGGGCATGAGTATTGCAGTTCTGTCCTGTTCTTCAGTGCTTTTGACTGTGTTTCATTTCTGTCCTTCACAGGGTACTTTCAGAGTGGTTTGGTCAACTGTGATCCCCAACACCGTGATTCGACTTCCAGGGTGGTAGCTGTCGTGTCCCTACAGGTGATGTGCACCACACCCATGGACTTCCTTCCTTCTACACTTGTTGACTGTGTGCCCGCTGCCAGGTGGGATTGCCTTGCATCTGTAGTGGTTACAACATGTTGCAAATGTGTAATAAACCTGTGCTTCACTTTGTGATGTGCGTTGTCTGTGGTCACACATCTGACTGACATTTGCTTACTGCACCAGTGGGCTAGTTGACAGAGACTGTGAATAGGTGTTGTGTCTGTGCATTGCACCGTATTTCCTGACAACATCAGTGTAGGCGATGAGTCAGATGGGCTAGGTGTGTATATGTTGTGTAGCCCTGGTGGTGTGTCTCCCTCATATGTGTCACGTTGCCATGACTCACATGCCTGTGTTGTACTTGCTGTAGCAGTTAGCATGCACAGTGTATTTTCGCAGGTCATCATCTCCATGACAGAAACCACGTTGGAATCACAACAGAGGCAGGTATGGTGTATTAGTGTGTTTATTGTCATACATGTGTGTGTATAGTGCACAGGATGGTGGGTGCTGTACATTTTGATTTCAATCCTAAGTTCCTAGATGAATTGGAAGTCCTGGTAGCAGATATGTCCAGAATAAAGTCCACAGTCATCTGATACATTGGTCCAACTTGTACTCCCCATGTCATGTGGTGGAGTTGTGTTGCAGTCAACAGGGTGAACAGTTTGCGCACAAAGGTGATTATCCAGTACAGGTTTTGGCTTCCTGGGGGTTGCACATGGCCTTCGGCCTCTCACTTGCCCCCCCTCGGACGACCCCTCTTCTTTGGGGGGGGGACCCTCAAGTGCAGGCTGCTGCGGTGCAGGGGACTCTCAGCCAGAGTCATCCTCCCTACCTGTGGCAGTTGCAGTTGTTTCAGCACCAGATGTTGTGGGCACACAGGGAGGTGTTGACTGGTTGCTGCTCATCTGGCGGAGGCATTGTAATATGTCCCTATGCACCGCCGTCATCTCTTGCAGTGTGTCCCACTTGGACTCCACGCGGGACATGTGCGAGTCCAAGCGGGCATGATGGGCAGCCTGCTGCTGTTTAATGTCCCTGAGGAGCCCCACTACCTGGCTGAGCTCTCCGGTGCTGGACTGGTACGCATCGGCTATGCGTACCAGTTGTGGGTCATCATGCAGTCCAGACCCCTCTGCGATCAGTGACCTATGTCTCCCACCCCTCCCACCACCCCTGGCGACACGTGCAGTACCTGAGGTGGCACTCACAGGTGACCCTGGGCCCCCTTGGGGGTTGTTGGTGGTGTTGGTGTCCATAGCCCCATGTTGGTCCAGGGTCCCTGGGCTAGTGGTGGTGGTGCTCCTTGGTCTGTCCGTGTCAGCAGGGGTGGTATGTGTGTTGACAGTCGTTGGAGGGGTGGGTGCAGGGGGTGCAGCTGGTGGTCCTGCTGGTGCTGCATGATGACTTGCTCCGGAGGTGCCAGGTAGGTCTTCGTCATCCGAGGAGGGCAGAGGCTGTTCCACACCAGTGAGCTCCGTTTCCCCTTGAGCCTGGGACAGGGACTCCTCAGCGTCTGCTGCTGTGTCCCCATCATCACCTGTTTTTGGGAGACACACACAATGTATGTTATGTTTCTGCAGGCATGAATGGTTGACACACATGACAGTTGTGACTGTACCTCTGGATGCGGGCCTGTACATTGCATTGTCCTAAGTTGTCACAGTCAGAGGTTGATATTGGTGTAGCACATTGTCCTGCATACTTTGGGCATTTCTATATGAATGTTGGTGTGTGTACATGGTCTGCATTGGTTGTATTTGGTTGACATCCGGCCCTCCTTCCCACCCAGCCAGATATTCTACCATGGAACGTGCTTCCATTGCAGGGAGTGCAAGTTGTCTTTCAGGATGTCAGTCAGTGGTGTACTGCTGTTGGTTGGTGCACAGTTGCCAGCAGGGCCTTGTGCTCCCCACAGCAGTACCCAGTGTCAGCCATCTTGTCAGTTCTTGTCCACTCCCTGTGATGTGCGCATGGTTCAGGGTGGTGTTGATGGGACAGTTGTGGGGGTGACCAATATCTGTGACTACCACTCCCATCATGCTATTGCCTCCACCCCACTTCCCAGCATGCCCATACTTACTTGCTTTTGGGTGGACTTCACTGTGTGTGAGTGTGAGAGCAATGGCAAGATGGCTGACAGTGGTGTCCTGCTGTTGGTTGGTGCCCAGTTCCCAGCAGGGCCATGTGCTCCCCACAGCAGTACCCAGTGTCAGCCATCTTGTCAGTTCTTGTCCCCTCCCTGTGATGTGCGCATGGTTCAGGGTGGTGTTGATGGGACAGTTGTGGGGGTGACCAATATCTGTGACTACCACTCCCATCATGCTATTGCCTCCACCCACTTCCCAGCATGCCCATACTTACTTGCTTTTGGGTGGACTTCACTGTGTGTGAGTGTGAGAGCAATGGCAAGATGGCTGACAGTGGTGTCCTGCTGTTGGTTGGTGCCCAGTTCCCAGCAGGGCCATGTGCTCCCCACAACTGAGCACCAGTGTCAGCCATGTTTGAAGTGGCTTTTGACTCCCTGTGAGGTGTGCATGCTTGGGTGTGAGCTTGCTGGGCCATGTGGGTGGGGGATGTTGGGCTGTGACTACCACTCCCATCATGCTATTGCCTCCACCCCACTTCCCAGCATGCCCATACTTACTTGCTTTTGGGTGGACTTCACTGTGTGTGAGTGTGAGAGCAATGGCAAGATGGCTGACAGTGGTGTCCTGCTGTTGGTTGGTGCCCAGTTCCCAGCAGGGCCATGTGCTCCCCACAACTGAGCACCAGTGTCAGCCATCTTTGTAGTGGCTTTTGACTCCCTGTGAGGTGTGCATGCTTGGGTGTGAGCTTGCTGGGCCATGTGGGTGGGGGATGTTGGGCTGTGACTACCACTCCCATCATGCTATTGCCTCCACCCCACTTCCCAGCATGCCCATTCTTACTTGCTTTTGGGTGGACTTCACTGTGTGTGAGTGTGAGAGCAATGGCAAGATGGCTGACAGTGGTGTCCTGCTGTTGGTTGGTGCCCAGTTCCCAGCAGGGCCATGTGCTCCCCACAACTGAGCACCAGTGTCAGCCATCTTTGAAGTGGCTTTTGACTCCCTGTGAGGTGTGCATGCTTGGGTGTGAGCTTGCTGGGCCATGTGGGTGGGGGATGTTGGGCTGTGACTACCACTCCCATCATGCTATTGCCTCCACCCCACTTCCCAGCATGCCCATACTTACTTGCTTTTGGGTGGACTTCACTGTGTGTGAGTGTGAGAGCAATGGCAAGATGGCTGACAGTGGTGTCCTGCTGTTGGTTGGTGCCCAGTTCCCAGCAGGGCCATGTGCTCCCCACAACTGAGCACCAGTGTCAGCCATCTTGTCAGTTCTTGTCCACTCACTGTGATGTGCGCATGGTTCAGGGTGGTGTTGATGGGACAGTTGTGGGGGTGACCAATATCTGTGACTACCACTCCCATCATGCTATTGCCTCCACCCCACTTCCCAGCATGCCCATACTTACTTGCTTTTGAGTGGACTTCACTGTGTGTGAGTGTGAGAGCAATGGCAAGATGGCTGACAGTGGTGTCCTGCTGTTGGTTGGTGCCCAGTTCCCAGCAGGGCCATGTGCTCCCCACAGCAGTACCCAGTGTCAGCCATCTTGTCAGTTCTTTTCCACTCCCTGTGATGTGCGCATGGTTCAGGGTGGTGTTGATGGGACAGTTGTGGGGGTGACCAATATCTGTGACTACCACGCCCATCATGCTATTGCCTCCACCCCACTTCCCAGCATGCCCATGCTTCCTTCCTTTTGACTCTGCTTCCCTGTGGGGTTGTGTGCCTGTGCTGACAAGATGGCTGACAGTGTTATCCTGGGGTTAGTTTTGCTACAAGTCCCATGTGTGTCCCTGTGCTTCACACTGCATGACCCAGGGTTGTGGTTCTTTGTGGGATATTTGATTAGAGTGTGAGGCAATGCATTCTCCCAGGTGAGTTGTGTGGAGTTTGTGTTAGGGGTGTGTGTGAGTGGAGCTGCTGGTAACTATGGTCAGTGCTGTCAGTCCTCCTTCCCACCCAGCCAGATTCTCCACCATGGAACGTGCTTCCGTAGCAGGGAGTGCAAGTTGTCTTTCAGGATGTCAGTCAGTGGTGTCCTGCTGTTGGTTGGTGCACAGTTGCCAGCAGGTCCTTGTGCTCCCCACAGCAGTAGCCAGTGTCAGCCATCTTGTCAGTTGTTTTCCACTCCCTGTGATGTGAGCTTGGTTCATGGTGGTGTTGATGTGCGCATTGTGAGGGTGGGCAATATCTGTGACTACGACTCCCATGATGCTATTGGCTACACTGACTTGCCCAGCATACACAAAATTCCTTCCTTTCAGTGGGCTTCACTGTGAGGTGGTGTTGTAGTGGTGGCTACATGTCTGGATGTGTTTGTTAGTTGTATTTGTGCCACTGCCTAGCTGTAGTTGTAGTTGTGTTTGTACATGTGATGACACAGTTACATATCACTATGAGATGGCATGTGTTGTGTTTATCTGACTGACATACACATTTTGGGATGATTCTCTTCTGGTTGGTGTGTATTTGCTTAGGGTGCATGGTTTGACTCTCCCCTTGACAGTGATGTGTGTGTATTGTCGCACAATATTGTGTACATTTGTTGTGTACTCACCAGGCTCTGGGATGTTTTCTAGTCCATAGACGCTCACTGGTGGTAGGATGGCCCGCACCTTCTCCTCCCAGGGCCTGAGGTATACTGGTTTGGCAGGAGGGCCACTGCCGGTGTGTTGGCTCAAGAGGTAGTCCTTCTTCAACAGCTCCCTGACCCTCCTGCGCAAGTCATACCACCTGGTCTGGATGTCTACCTTTGTCCGCAAACATGGTGATTGTGCGTTCACCCTGTCGACGATCCTCTCCCACATCTTGGTTTTCTGCGACATGGGTGTCTGTTGGACCAGTGTACCAAACAGCTGTGGCTCTACCCTGAGGATCTCATCTACCAGGACTTCCAATTCACTATCTAGGAACTTATGATTCTTCTTTGGGGGCATGGTGATGGGTGGTGATGGTGAGTGATGTGTGTGTTGGTGTGCAGGTGAGGGTGTGTGAGTGTGTGTTTAGCTGAGTGTATGTGAGGGTGCTATTTGTTGAGGTGCTGATGGTGTGTGGCTTGTGTGATGGATGAGCTGTGGGTGGGTGGGTGGTTGCTGTCTGTTGTGTGCTGGCAGGTCATTAGAATTTGCAAAGGATCATGGTAGGGATTTGTGTCCTTTATATGGGTGGAGTTGTGGGTGTGTCTTTGTTCCCTGTCCCCCCCCCCCCAGTATTTATTGGCTTTGTAATTGCTGGTTTGGTCTTTCTTTGTGTGTTTTTCCCTTTGTACATTTTGTGCATGTAGGAGACGTTCTTGTGACCGAGTCGGACCCTGCATTGTCTCGTACGAGCTTCTCCGAGTCGTTCACGCTGTGTTTGTGCTGTTTTCTATGCTGCGTACGCGTCGGTCGCGGTGTATTGGGTTGCTTCTGCTCGCAGTTTTGTATGCGTGTCGGTCGTACGGCTTGGGCTCCGTGCGACTCGGTCGTGTTTTCCACGCGTTGCATCGTACTGCGCGGGTCGGACTTTGCGGGTACGTTTCGTTCGGGTTCATTCCTGGTGCGTGTCGGTCGGTTCGATTCGCGTGGTTTTCTGGCCGGATGGCTGTTTTCCGCGTGGCTCGGTCATTCGGCTTGTGTTCTGTACGAGTCGGTCGGATTTTGCACGCTTCTCATCGTACTTTGCGGGTCGGCCTCCACCTGTACGTGTCGGTCGGTATTAATTCCGGCTCCGAGTCGGTCGGTACGTTTTCCGGCCCGAATCGGAATCGGCCCCTAAGTGTTTATTTTTATTTATCTGTAATTAAATAAATATACTTACTCTTTTTAGTTGATAAAGTGTCCTTGGTAGATGTTCTGGTTTTGTCGATTTTTGTAGAAGCTGTTAAAAATAAAAGAACATTAGTTAGCTATGTTTTGCTATTTTATTCAGTTTAGGTCTTTTAAATAATTTACGTTAGTTGTTGAATTCATATACTTACTTTGTGTTATATTTTATTGTTGTTGTGTACGTAAATCTTTGTGCTGAATTTTCTAGAAGCAATTTTAGTGATGTTGAATCTGTTACATATAAAGGAAATTATGTCATAAAATTTTACAAGTTTTTTAAATATATTTAGTTATAAAGTTTTGTGCTTACCTTTATTGCGGATGTTTGTAATAGTTTTTGGTGTAGTTGTTTTTCGTTTTGTCTTCTCTCTCTTGAACATTCGCTCTTCCACCGTGGTCGTCCGTTATACGGTAAATTTTATGTTAATTATTTGATTGTTTTTATAGTGTTTGTTTAATTAGTTAGAGTTTTCTCTTGGTTTGTGTTTGTGTGCTTTAAATGTATTGGTTGAGATACCTTTTTTGAATTTCTTAGCTGTTACCTTGTAATTTATTTAATGTTTATTCTGTTTATCTATTCTTTGTTTTTATTTTGTGTATTGTTGTTTTTTAATTTTATATGTAGATAAATGTTTTATATTTTCTATATATTATATATATTTATGTTTGTTTATTTTCGTTACTTTTGATTTATTTTTTATGTAATATTGTCTGTTTATTAATTTGTTTTTGTATATTCAATGTATTTGTTTAAATTAATGTATTTAATTCATAATTAATTTTATTGTTTATTTAAATTAATTGGTATATGTTTTTTATTTTATTATTGTAAATAGTATTTTTTTATGTTTACATTTTTTTTGTTGATATAGTTGATATGTATTTTATCGATGTTTGTGTTGTCGATATTGTTTGTATCGATATTTTTGATGTGTTTCATTTTAATGTTATCGATATTTTTGTGTTCTATATTTTTGTCGGCGATATTTTTGTCAACAAGATTTATTTAAACAATATTTTTTTATCAATATTAGTGTTATTTCTATTTTGTGTATTGTGTGTCGATATTTTTGTTTCCGATATTGTTGACTCGGTAATTCTGTAGTTCAATGTTATGAGAGTCGATGTTGTATCAGTGATCCCCAAAGGTGAACTCTCTTATATATTAATTTTCCAGTTTATGCTATCAGTTAAGGTTTGTGATGCATACAAAGATATCAGATTTTTGCAGTGGGAGTGCAATCATCCTTTGTGATTGATTACACGCAGTATCTAGTTGCAAACAGTATTTCTTGTATTGAATCTTCAACTCAGTTTTACACAATAATGGTATATTGTTACACAGCATTTCACTCAGGGTGATCCTTGTGTATATAAGCAGTTAGTGACACAAACTATATATAGTATGTTCATCTCAGGTGCTTTTTTTCCCTTATATTTTTACTATTCAATCAATCAATCAACTCGGAATTATAGAGCATGACTAATCACCTGCGAGGGTATTCACATGCTAGGTACTTGCTGGGAGCTGTCGAAAAGTCAGGTCAGGTCTTGAGTCCCTTTCTGATTCCCAGAGAGAGAATGATGTTCGGAGTTGAAGGGGAAGGTCGTTCCAGGAATTGCTTCTGAGGTAGGAGAAGGATCGTCCTCCACTGTAGCTGTGGCGGATGCAGGGAGTGCATGCGAGTGCAAGGGCGACAGAGCGCAGGTGTCTGGAGGGTTGGTAGAAGTTCAGGCGGTGGTTGATGTATGCTGGTCTTAGGTCTTGGAGGGACTTTTAGGCCTGTGTCAGCATCTTGAATTGGCATCTTTTCCGGATTGGGAGCCAGTGGAGGTTCCTGAGATGGGGGTGATGTGGGTCCATATGGGAGGTCGAAGATGAGTCTGGCCGCTGAGTTCTATATTGTATATTTCTTCAAGAGTTGGGTGGGGATTCCTGCATAGAGTGCACTGCAATATTCCAGCGGCTGGTGACTAGAGCTTGAGTGGCAGTTTTCCTGGTGCTGATGGGGAGCCTCCTGAAGATCTTTCGGAGTATGCAGAGGGTGTGGAAGCAGGCAGAGGAGACTGCGTTGATTTGGCATTTCATGGTGAGTTTCCTGTCCAGCATGTTGCCAAGGTAGAGGATATGGTCTGTCAGAGTGGGTGTGGGTTCAGGTTCAGAGGGCCACAGGGTGTCATTCCACAGGCAGGTGCTGTTCCTGAAGATCAGCACTTCCATCTTGTCCGTGTTGAGCTTCAGGCAGTTGATCTTCATCCAGTCAGCGACACTTGTCATGCAGTAGTGGAAGTTGGTCCTAGTGGTGGAGGGGTCTTCTGACAGGGAAAGGATGAGCTGGGTGTTATCTGCGTAGGATATGATGTTGAGGCCATGGGTTCTGACGATGTTGGCCAGGGGCTTTATATACGTGTGAAACTGGGTGCACTGAGGTATGAACCTTGAGGGACACCGTAGATGGTTCTCTTGGTTTCCAAAGTGAAGGGTGGTAGGCAAACTCGTAGATGGTTCTCTTGGGTTCCAAAGTGAAGGGTGGTAGGCAAACTCTCTGGGTTCATCCTGTGAGGAAGGATGCAATCCATTTGAGGGCGTCTCCCTGTATCCTGATGTGGTGGAGTCCCTTGATGAGTGTGTGGTGGGATACGCTATTGAACGCTCCTGAGAGGTCGAGGAGGATCAGGGCTGCTGTTTCACCCCCGGTCGAGGAGGGTTCTGATGTCATTGATGGCAGCAATCAGGGTGGTATTGGTGCTGTGGTTGGTGCGGAATCTGGATTGGGAGGTGTCCAGCAGGCTGTTTCTCTCCATGTGTTCAGTAAGTTGGCGGTTGATGGCCTTTTTGAGAACTTTGATGGGGAAGGGGAGCAGAGAGATGAGGTGTTAGTTCTTGAGTTCACTGGGGTTGGTGGAGGGCTTCTTGAGGAGGGGTCTGACCTCTGCTTGTTTCTATCTGTCAGGGAAAGCAGCCGTGGTGATGGATGTGTTGAGAATGGAGATGAGTTCACGGCTGATTTCCTCGCTCCCGAGTTTAAAGAAGTGGTGGGGGAAGGGGTCCGTGGTTGCTCCAGAATAGATGGAGTTCATGACGGCTGTGGTGCTCTGTGTGGTGGCCTGATCCCATGTGGTGCATGGGTGGTTGTGGGTAATGTCCCTCGGTGTGAGGGGGTTGTAGAGGTAGGTGGGTTGGGGTTCAAAGTTATGGTAAATGGGGGGCGTGGCCAAGCAAGATGGCTGATCGGACGTGAGCCGTTACAGCTCCGGACCCCCTTGGTTGCCACGAGTGATTCCGGTGCCCGTGGAGGGCTGTAGAGTGCATGGACTCATCCGTAACTGGCCCGTGCTGATCAGAGGCGCAACATCAAGCGGCAGACTCGGCCCCCTGGCGCGGGAGGCAACAGGTTAAGTGGCGGGTCGGCGGGCCGGTCCCAGCCTCAAAATGGCACGGAGGTCGGCAGCGACTGCTAATTCTACACACGAGGGAGCGCCCGCGTTCCGCGGGCTCCACAAGCTCGCCGTCTCACCTGTGGTATGTACCCCCTGCAGCAGTGGTGCCATAGAGGAATTCCGGACCGTTCCTCTGACGTCGGCAGCATCCAGCGTCAGTCTGATGAGGGCAGAGACTCGCGTGCAGTACATGTGCAGAGCCGCGAGAGACATGGAGGCGGAACTGAGGAAAGCGGCCATCTAAGGCTCTGAAAGCTGGAGAGTGGAGGTCGGCGGCAAGGAGGCCCACTGGTCGGGTTAGTCTCCCTTATCAATTTATCTGACAGCAAGCAGTAGGCCTAGGGGGAGCTACTGTGGGAAGCCTTGCCTGACCCTAAGATGGAGTCCTGCTGGTAGAGAGCTTCCCGGACCAGGCCCGGCTTTGCACCAATGGCGGAGGGGCGAGAAGTGGTGAGCGGGACGTCTTGCCCTTGGGCTACACAAGCTGTTGGGAGCGGGGCTCGACTGTACCTACCTGTGCTGTGGTCACAACTACCCCAGCGTTGCCTGACCTTAAGATGGCCCCCAGGGCCTAATACACTGCAGTATCCCTGCCACACTCCAGGGAGGGACACCCGTGCGGAGCCAGATTGTGCTGCGACACCACGCAGAGGGGCCTCTCATGGTTGATCTTGACGCCGTGCACCGTGTTGCCCTTATGCCACCAAAGAAGTCTGCGAACAAAGTCTCCCATTACTTCGCAGCCACCGATAAAGGCGCCTCCTCCTCTGAGAAGGACCCGGCGAAGACCATGGCTCTCACCAGGGAAGACTTGGTAGCTTCACTCCGGGAATTTAAATCTGAACTATGCCAGGAAATTAAGCAAGACTTCCGTGCCTCTATGGATCAACTCAAGGCCGACCTCACAGAAAGGATGGCGACACTCCGACAAGATGTGGACACGGTGGGCACTAGAGTGTTGGAGGTGGAAGAACAGGCGCAGGACCTCGACGCCCGCTCCGCTAAACTACACGATGCCCAACAACAGCTCCAAACCCAGCTGCAACAAGTTCTCCTGAAGACGGAAGATTTGGAGAACAGATCTCGGAGGGAGAACATACGAATCGGGACCTGGAAGAAGGGGCGGAAGGTCCGGACCTAGAAGCGTATGTGGTGGGTCTTTTCTCGGAGATCTTGGCGCCTCGACAAATGAAAATCAAGATAGACCGGGTTCACCGAGTGGGGCCTCCGCAGACTGGGGACCGAAGACGGACTTGAGATGTTCTGGTTAAGATGCAATCATTTAAAATTAAAGAAGCCATTCTAAGCGCTGCAAGGAAGAAAGAGGAGACCTCCTTTCAAGGGTATAAATGTGCGCTCTTTCAAGACTTGGCGCCTTCCTCTTTGGCACGTAGGCAGCTGTTCCGCCCGGTCACCTCCAAATTGCGAGAGGGCAATCTTCATTACCGCTGGACATTTCCCTTTGGACTCTCCTTCGAATACAAGAGTAAGTCCAACCACGTTACAGAACTGAGTGAAGGTTTGCACATTTTGGGTCTTCCGGCGCCAGAGGCTGAAACCGGCATGGGACCCTCGCAGGGCTCAGGTCAGTCCCGTAGGAAGACCAGATCCTGGCACACAATTTCAAAAAGCGGACACACCCAAGCTGAATTGCATACTTCCTGAGTTGTGGCAACCGCAGACACACTGGCGCTCCGGATTTTTCCTTCAACGAGCCCTGCCGCTGAGCCACTGGCGGCAATGGTCCTGGCGCAAGGGACAGAGGTTTGCTCCACACTTGGCTCCTGCTATGAAAGCGTCTTGAGTGGTGTTGTCCACAGACATTCTGGTGTTTTTGGATTTTCCTTCACAGGGCTCCACCATGGAGACGCAGGCGGCCGTGGACCCGCCAAAGCGGTCTGATGAGGGCTCCACATTTGGCTCCTGGGGGCTGATAGTCGGCCGCCTCTGACGGCACTGATTTGTTTCTTTTTTGTTGTGTTCTACATGCCTTCTATGCTCCTTCCGCATGGCAGCCGGGGGTGCGGGCCTTGTCCGTACCACCCAGAATTGCTCGATTCTTCTATGTGAAGAACCTAGCTGAGGGCCCATTGGCCACTCCGCATAATCTTTCTAAGGGATGTTGGGGAATTGTTTTCGGGGGGGGAGGGTTCCTGGTGGTGGTGACGGGGCTTCATTAGCCTACGCTCTTACTGTGAACAGCCGATATGTGGTCGAGGTCTAAGATGAGGGACGGGGCTACAGGGAGGGTGAGATACGACATGGTGAGGGAGGCTCACGTAGAGGGGTCAATGGTCTGGGGGGGGTTTATCGTCTGCCCAATGGTTTCCATAGCGTACTGGAATTTAAGGGCCTGAACTCGCCCCATAAGCGCCAAAAAGTCTGTAAATATCTTAATGATCATCAGTTCGAGGTGGTGGCGCTACAAGAGACTCACCTTAAAAAGTCAGAGGAAGCGCGGCTATGCCACAAATCTTACCCCTTAATCTATAAATCATCAGCTAGCACCAAACACAAAGGAGTGGCTTTACCCTTTAGGTCCACAGCTAAATTTCAGCCTGAGGCAATAAAATCTGACCGGGAGGAAAGAGTCATAATGGTGAAGGGGAGACTGCGGGGCAACCTTTGCTCATTTATTTCCCTTTATGCACCCAACACGGGACAGATGACGTTTCTCTCCGACGCATTGGATCTAATTGGAGGCTTTGCGGAGGGCCCAGTGATCCTATTGGGGGACCTCAATTTGACGTGGCACAATATCTTAGATAGTTCCCACTCCCATAGGGCGCCCCTCACTTGCTTTACCAAAGAGCTTAAACAGAAAATGCACACGCTGGGCCTCCGAGATGCTTGGCGGATACTGCACCCCACCACTAAAGATTGCACGTATTTCTCCCATGTCCACCATTCCTATTCCAGGATTGACTACATTTTCATTAGTCAGACACGCTTGGGCCCCCTACAAGCGGCGCAGATCTTGCCTATTTCCATATCAGATCATAGCCTCATATCCATTAGCTTAACATGGGGAGGGGGTAAACCGGGCACATCTAGGTGGTACTTCCCGGTGTCAATCACCCGAGATAAGACCCTACGGGATGAATTGAGGCCCTCTATCACCGAGTATTTTACTCACAACACTCCTCAGGCCACTACTCCACAAAACAACTGGGACGCTTTCAAAGCGGTGCTAAGGGGTAAATGCATCCAACTTAATGCAGTCCTGAACAAGCAAAGGGCGAAGGAGCGCATAGCTCTCGAGGAAGAACTCGAGGTAGTGGAAAAAGCACATAAGGAAACACCCACCCGAACACTACAGCGTCAGCTCACCGCGTTAAGGGGTAAATTGCGCGCCATCTACAACAACAGAGCCGAATACACATTGCTGAAGTTGCGGCAGATATCATATACCCAGGGTGATAAAGTGGGGTCCCATTTAGCGCGACAGCTATGGGAGAAAAGGGAACGCGAGCTCATTGGAGGTATCTTGGATGAGACCGGTCATCTCACTCATGCGGACGACCGCAAAGCCAACGCCTTTGGCAAATTCTATGTGGAACTCTACCGAGGCACCTCTCCAGACACACTCCTACAACAGCAATACCTTGAATCCGTGGATCTTCCCCACCTCTCCCCGGCAGTTGCGGAACCTCTGGATGCTCCCATTACATCGGAGGAGGTGGAGCAGGCCATTACTAAACTTAAATTGCACAAGGCTCGGGGTCCTGATGGCCTAACGGCGCAATTTTATAAATGTTATGCAGCCGAGCTAATTCCGCACCTCACCGAGTTGTTTAATTCAATAGCAGCTGACGCCAGGGTCTCGGATTCCATGGCTGAGGCAGTGATATCCGTCATTCCAAAACCTGGGAAAAATCCCCAGCTGTGCACTTCCTATAGACCTATAGCCCTCCTCAACCTCGATCTGGCCGCCAGACTGGAGGATCTGATGCCCGCACTGATCCACCCTGATCAATCCGGCTTCATAAAGGGACGTCAAACACATGACAACATTCGCCGCACTATACACCTTATTGAGAAAGTGACCAAATTCAGACTTCCGGCAATCTTGGTGGGCCTCGATGCCGAAAAGGCCTTTGACAGGGTGGATTGGTCGTTTCTCTTCCTCACTATGTGGAAATACGGCTTCGGAGGCGGGTTTCTCAACATGGTCAGGGCCAACTATCATCTGCCACAATCTCGGGTATTGGTCAACGGTTACACGTCACTCCCCTTCGCCCTGAGCAGAGGTGCGCGACACGGCTGCCCGCTATCCCCCCTTTTATTTGCCCTCTGTATCGAACCCTTGGCGGAAACATTTAGGTCCACTGAGGAGATTCGGGGTATTCGCTTTAGAGGCACAGACCATAAGGCGTTCCTCTTCGCAGACGACATCTTGCTCACGCTTATGGAGCCGGCTTCTTCCCTCCGGGCGGTACAGGTAGAATTGAGGAACTTTGAGCTAGTATCCGGTTTTAAAGTGAATTTATCCAAATCCTCCATACTAAACCTCACACTCTCCGAAGCTGCAGCAGCGAGACTGCAGGGCCAAACGCCCTTTCACTGGGCTAAACACTCCCTTCTAAATCTTGGCGTCCACCTCACTTCTCTCATCAGGGACCTATATAAGGCTAACTATCCCCCCCTGGAGGCACAACATCGACAAGATTTCAAGAGATGGCAACCTCTCTATATCTCCTGGCTTGGGCGGATCAACGCCGTCAAAATGACGGTCTTGCCAAAACTCCTATATTTATTGCAGGCACTCCCAATTGTACTTGACCGTGGTCTTATACCACGCCTGCGCTCGCTCGTCATCAAATTCGTTTGGCAGGGGGGAGGGCGCGCCTTCCCTTTCATGTCTTGCGACGTTCCAAGAAAGACGGGGGTGGCGTTACCGGACTTCCAATTATACTATCAGGCGGCACAGCTACGGGTGGTGACAGAATGGTCCGCTAGAGAATCCGAGAAACACTGGCTCCACATGGACAGAGCAATCGCTGGGCAAACGATATGGGACGTCTTGTGGAAGCCGAAGGCAGATAGGCTGGCAAACGCATACCTGAGCACTCCCACACGTACCACACTCACGGTTTGGGACCAGGTCACGAAGAGGGAGGGGTGGACCTCGTTTCCCTCCCCGTACACCCCAATCGACTTCAATCCGGAATTCCCACCGGCACTATGCGAGGGCCCTTTGACTGCTGGAGGGAGGGGGGATGTTTAAAACTTTCGGACCTCTTCCACAATTTTGATGTGCTGATGTTTGAGAGCTGCAAAAGAGATTTCCAAGTGGCACACAGCGAACACTACCACTATCTTCAGCTCAAGCATTGGGCCACACTACCGATCATTAGAGCAGCAGCTACTAGGGAACTTATGGCAATGGAAAGACTGGTGCGAAAAGCAGGCACCATGAAAGGGACAATCTCCTCTCTATATGCTTTGCTACTAACCACCCTACACACTCCGCGGGTGCGCTACATGTCCTTTTGGGAACAGGTGCTGGGAAGGGATATCTCCGATGAGGAATGGAAACACATCTGGGGCGATATTACTAAACACAACCATTCTGTTGCTCTGAGGGAAGCACATTACAAGACACTCCTGGACTGGTACCTCTACCCCACTAAACTCAAGCGGATGTTCCCTGACACCTCAGATCTCTGCTGGCGGGGGTGCGGGGGGATTTCTGCCACATTTGGTGGGATTGCCCTGGTATTCGGTCGTTTTGGGAGGAGATCCTCTCCCACATCAGATATCTGCTGGGGTATCCCATACCGACAACGATAGAAGGGGCACTACTAGGTGTTAGGGATCCGGACTTAGAACACCAAATGAAAGCTGACAAGGCCATAATGTGGGCCTGTCTGGGGGCGGCTAAACTTACGATAGCAGCTGCATGGAAAAAGAAAGACGCACCAGCGATATCGTTATGGCATGCCCGCCTGTGGAGAATTCTTTCCATGGAACGCCTTGCTGATATCTTCCGGGACGACTATAAGAATTTTGAATATGCATGGGGCCCCTTGGTGACGTATTTATCCAGTGGTCTACCCTCGGCAGTGTGTCCGCCCTCTGTAAGAGCAATGCATCTTTTCCAATTTTAATCTCTCCAATGAGAACTGGCTGACTCACTCACCATTCCCTTCGGGGCTGTGGCCCTGCCTTTACTGCCTCATCCCTTAGACGCACACGTAAGATCCGTTCATCCTTGTGTACATCCACCACCACCAGGGGAAGGGAGGAGTGAGGGTTGGGGGGGGGGTTTGGTCCGGGATTATGTCTCTTCTTTTTTTTTTTTTTAACTGTTTTTTGTTGTTTAAGGGGTCATCCTTAAAGTTGAATGTTCAAAAACAAGCATCTTCGCCTTTGTTTGCGGGGGGTCGTAATAGACCTTGTGACATGTGAAACTGGACTATAATTAGCTGAATGTCTTGAACCAGGGTCCTGCACACTCCACTGTCTTCATGTTGTACTACGTGCTTTTGATGCTGAATAAAAACGAATTTTGAAGAAAGTTACTGTAAATGGTAGATATCTTGTTGTGTAAATAGTCTGCCAGGATGTTGCAGAGTTCCTGGGAAGGGGATATCGTGTTCTCGGTGGCTGATGGGCCGGAGAACTCTCTGACGATGCTGAAGAGTTCCTTGCTTTGGTTGGAGCTTGCTCTAATACAGTCTGCCAGGGCTACTCTTTTCTTGTCTTTTTGGTGTTGGTGGTATTTGTTGAGGGCTGACTTGAAGGTGGCTCGGTCTGTAGGACCCCTGCTGATGCGCCATCTTCTTCCTAGGCATTTGAAGTTGCGTTGCATTGTCCTGAGTTCTGGTGTATACCAACTAGCTTGTTTGGGTGATCTGCTGGTCTTGGCTGGCTTCACGGGGGTGGCTCTCAGTACAGGTGGTGATCCAGGGGGAGAAGTTCTGGATGGCCTGTTCTAGGTTGGTTGCGAAGTAGGGCTGGGTGGTGTTGAGGGCATCTGTCCCTTGAGTAGCTGTCACTTTGTTGCACTGTTTATTAGTTTGTTGTGTATTTTGTATATTTTAGTAGTATTAAAGCATAGAGTATTTACAAAAACTCACAATTCTGGTTAGATTTTTAAATCTTTACTGAAACTGTGATAATTGTGTTGTACTCTAGCCTAATTTAATCTGACACCAACATCTTTGAGCTAAGCCTTGACTGCATTTCCACACTTACCCAAAGGCTTAATGTGGCCCGGGATGAAAGATTTCCAGCACAGACCTAGAACCCACTTCCATGGCCTGAATAAAACACCCTGGGCCATATAGGTACATTGTCCTTGTTTGTGTCATGGCGCAACTTAAAATTTGGTGTGCTGGTGCAAACAGGGACAGTGCACCCTAATACTGATAATCCACTTCCCCCAGGGTAAGTGCAAACTTGCAGCGCATTAGCGAAATATGGAGATCTGCCTGCAGCAATTGCAGGGAGTGACTGCACCTACCTGCAGGGGGATGTATGGGGGGTCCATGGAACCCCCTTTCCCTCCAGAGGACTGCCCTCAGGGAGTGCATTGACTGTGCAACAACTTTTTGTGGAAGCACAGGCAGTGTGTCTCCTAATGGCCTTTTCTGCCTCTACAGTTGTGTCCAAAAGTGTTTTCCTCTTTTGCAATTATCCACACCCCCAAACAGTTGAGGGAATGTCCTCTTAAGATAGCAGGCATATATGCTTATTGCACCCCGGCGCACAGTCTGCAATATGGCCCAGCAGTCCCACCTTTAACATTGATAGGTTGCATGTGTGGCTGCAAAAATCATGGAATGAGCCTGACACTTAGGGCCTGATTATGAGCCTGGCCGTCCGAGGACTGCCAGACTCGTGGTGGCGAGGCAGTGGCGGTCCAGCCACCATCACACCGTTGGTCTGACCGCCCCATTACGAGTTGGGCGGTCGAAATGCCTGGGATTGCCGCCAGGGAACCACTGCTCCCTGGAGGTGGCAAGGCAGTCAGGAGGCTGCAATATGCTTGGCGGGACTGCCGCGATCCTACCAAGCATATTACAAGTTTCCTCTCCTCAAGGGATTACATGGTGGTTCCTCCTCCATGCAAACCCTGGAGGAGAGGAATCAAAGGGTGCTCCTACGCTTGTGCATGCACACAGGGGCATAACATGTGCCCCCCTGTGTGCATGCACAAACGTACCGGCATGGCATGGACTTCTCAGTCCATGCCTTGCAGGAACCTTGTAAGGCATTCCCATTGCAGTGTCTTTTTCAAAGGCACCGAAGCCTTTGAAAGAGGCACCACCCTGGGAGCACCACGCTGCTCGCCGGCCAAACTACAAATAACTTGTAATCTGGGTGGCGGGCAGGCAGGAGGGCAGTGGAGTTCCGCCCACCCCTGCACTGCCGAAACTCTTAATCGGGTCCTTAAGCACCTTTTCCTAACTCTGTCAAATCCTGTATGCATATTAAAAAGGTGTCAACATCAGCCTTAGTGGAACATGTTTTCCTTGACACTTTTAAATAACTTCAGATCAACATATTCATTAACTCTGGTTTTGCTAGATTGTATCATTGTTGCAGCAGCCTATGTGCATTCTTCCCAAATGCATATTTTTATACAGATGTATGAGTCAAAATGCATGTTTTACACATATATCTATCCTCTGCTTAATTTGTAAAAACCACAAGTGCCATGGCCTAAGGGCCTAATCACGAGTTTGGCGGTCCATGGGACTGCCAAACCTGTGGTGGCGGTCTGTGGACCACCAGACTGGTGCTTCACCTGCCGTATTACAATTACGGCAATGGGAACACCACACAACAGCCTCAACCGCCGGGATCTATGATCCCGTGGCGTTGGCACAGCAGTGTGAGGCTATAATATGCTGGTGTGCTGCTACAATACCACCAAGCATGTTACGACTTTCCTCACTGTGACCCTTTTCATGGCAGTGAGCCCACCATGAAAAGGGATGTGGTGAGGAAACAAAGGGTGCCTTTGTGCGTGGGGGTGCATACAGGGGGGCATCTTATGTGCCCCACTGTCTGTATGCACCCCCTGTTCCTCCACGGAACAAAATGCACAACATTGTGCATTTCAGTCCGTGCAGGAACGGGCTGCGGCGCTCCCACAGCTGTGCCTTTCTAAGGCTCTCCTATGAGCCTTAGAAAGGCACCACTGTGGGACCACCGCCACAGGACTGCCAGACCTGTGTCCCAGTCAGAATACAGCGGGCGGGCTGACTACGGGTATGGCAGTGTTGCAGTGGGACGTGGCGTGATAGCCCACTGCAACACCGTCAAACTCGTAATCAGGCCCTGAATCTTTTTATACCACAGCCTATTTCTTCTAATGACAAGGGCCACCTCCACAAGGCATGAGGCCTACCTCCATCAATGGTGTAGCCCATTTCAACAAATCGCATGACTGACAATACAATGAGCCTTAACATAAGCATGATGGCTGTATTTTACTACTCCTAGTTGAGTAGCAATAGACGGGCATAATTGGGGTGCAGGTGCAGAGTCACTGAACTTAAGGAGCCAATGATAGCTATGACCTTCTCTATGCACATGAATCCACTCCCATGTGTCCCCTACCTGCCTCTAACTCTTTGTTCAGACCTTGTGTCAGTCTTCCTTACTGCCTGCCCATGCTTCACAATAAGCTTTTTCACAAATCCCCCTAATACTCCACATGACCTCCTATAGCTAGGTATTTACCCCTGCATCAGCACATCTGTCTTCTTTCTACTTACCTCCTATCAGTGGGTGTCTTCTTATTGGATCATTATAGTAGCAAAAAATGTACAAAGTGTTTCCATCCAAAATTATAGGTATGATCCAAAATGTTGCTCAAGGGAAAAAACATTACTACAGGGAGAGAGAAATGTAGAGAAAGAAGGCATGAATAAGATAGCTGGGAAAATGAAGAATATAGACAAGGCAATGTTTAAATGTTTAAGAATTTCTTTTTCACAGATGGATTAACTGATTGGCAACACTAGGATGGTCAGACAATGTACGTTTGATTTTATATAGCTACGGATACAGAAGAAGACGTTGGAATTATTTGAAGGATCTTTGTTGTATGAGCTTAAAAATGTCAACTATAAATATGATATGAAAAACAGTAATTTGCAAAGAAAAACAAGGATGGGAAAAACTGACATATACTAATGTTTTAGCAAAAAATGTGGACAAGGGGATCAAGAGTAGTGAAGAAAACTAAGGGGCTCATTACGATGTCGATTGGAAAGCCTCCGACTGACAGTCGGAAGCTTACCGACCGCGTCGGAGGCCTTCCGACCGACTCGGTTGGTTTCCAAAACTGATCGCCCGATTAGGATGTTCGCTGTTGGAATGTACACTGATCAGTCATTCCGAATTGGTTCCTACCAGCTCTCGGAATATTCTTGTCAGTCAGAACTGCACCGTAACCCCCTATGGATGGCGTTTCAACCGTTGGGATTACGATGTCGGATTCCGAAAGCTTTTCCATTCTCGCCTTTCCAACATGGAAAGGCAGTCAGATAGTGACTTTGTGAGCCCCTGGCAGGGCCCCGTTGACCCCGCAGCCTACGGTTTCTGGCCGAGGGGGTACCTGAGGTACCCCCCTTAAAAACCCTGCACTGTGTGGCAGGCACCATGGGGTGCCTGTGACAGGGTGCAGGGTTTTACACACACACCCCCATTTCCCCCTAGGAGCTTGTGTTAAGGCTGGTTTACGGCCGTAACACAAGCTCCCATAGGGAACAATGGCAATCCGATGGAACAGTGTTTGGTCGGTCCTGAGTCCGAGATGGTGTTGGTCGGAGGCTTTCCAACCGATATCATAATGTGCCCCTAAATATATATAGGAAAAGATGAAAAACACGTAGGGCATGACTCACAAAGGTAAAAGTACCCTTATTATATTTTTTTGTTATTCATAAACTACATGTTTAAGTTTACTAATAGTAATTTTACGACTGTTGAGACTAAGCAGATGGGATGAAGAACTCCGCACATAAGACGATATGACAGGCATATCTTTTTAGGTGTGGAGTCACTATCACGAGTGCAGAGCCTTTGCAGTCATAAAATTACTATTAGTAAAATTAAACTCATAGGTGTCCATTACGATACCGGGCAGAATAAAATCCGCCATCTACCATAGCGGTAAAAAACCGCCCGCCTACACCGTCTGAATACCGACTGAGCAATCACAATGTCGCGAAGCGAACACCGCCCGCGGCTGAAAAAACACACAAAATACCGCCCGTCTATGTCCGAGTCGAAGTCCATCCGTCCGCCACGGACGCAAACCCGCATGACAACCCAAAACCGCCCGCCCTGACTACCGAGACACCGGCCGTGAAATTAGGATCTTCCCGACATGAGCGCGGCAAATCCACAAATACACCGCCCGCCATCGTAAACAACAGTGATGAAAATGGACACGGCGGAAGCCCTGGCGGCCACGTCCCTGCACAGAAACCATCCGCGGACCAAAGAAACACACACAACATGGCCAACAAGTCCACACAGCAAGCCACGCCCAAATACCCAAACACAGTACACATCCCGAAAACCCATCCCCCTGGACAAACAAATAAACTACAAATCCCAGAACACCATCCACAACACACCTGAAAACAACAGCACATCATGACACACCCACATAGGTAAGTACAAATGCAGCCCCTTCACAGACAACAATCCCTTGCAACACTACAAACTGAGGCCGAGAGCACAGAACACAGCGAGACAGAAAGGACAGGAGCACACCACAGACACGCACCCATCACCACCACCACCACCACCACCAAACACCGGCCCCACAAACCCCCTGCACATCACACACCACACACACACACCGCACCAGCACCACAAACACAAAACCACACACCATGGCAGCACAGAGAATGCCCAAGTTCACTTCCACTGAGCTGACGGTCATGGTCAACGAGATCATCAAGGTGCACCCACAAATCTATGGGAACCAGGTCCAACAGACACCACTAGCCACCAGAAACCGGTTGTGGAGCAGGATCGTAGACCAGGTCAATGCAGTCGGGAACGTGCCACGCAACAGAGCCGAAATCACCAAGAGGTGGCACGACATGAAAAGAGTGGTCAAAAAGAAGGAGGCCAAGAATCGGCAGCTGGCTGACAGGACTGGCGGAGGAAATCCCGCGCTATTTAAGACCTTCAAGGCGTGGGAGGAGAAGGTGCGAGGCATCCTACATCCGGAGAGTCTCACCGGAATACCAGGGGGAGTGGAGGCTGGTAAGTACAAACAAATGTATACCAGCACACCGCTATGTACTCACATGCACTACCACTATGCCATAGCTCCGAGGGACAAACACCCCCATGTCTAGTACACAATACACAAGACATCACTCACACATGCAACAGACTAACTAACAAAACCATGGGGGCATGTGTACAGTCAGCCAGCACCGCAACTCCCACCAGGTCCCCTTGTACTCCAGATGCGCCAGAAGGAGCACTCCCCACACCCACACTCATGTGTCAGCCATAGCTGCACTAACCGACAAGTAACAGGTAAGTAGCCGGAACACAAAGTCAGTGGGTCGGAGGGGGACAGCTGAAGTACAACACCCACCAGGCCCCCAGTCCTACAGCACAGCAAGGTGGAGCACAGCCCACACCCATGTGTCAGCCACTGCAGTGCACACCTTCAGCCGACAGGTAGATATCTTACCGTACATGGAGGGGTTTCTGTGGGTGGTAAGCCATCACCACAACTCACAACACCGCCCCCACTCCCACAGACCAGCAAGATGGAGCACCCCTCCCTCCCAGTACCATATGGCATCCATTGCATTGCGCCCTCCAAACCAACAAGTAGGTAGAGTACTGTACAGGGCGGGGTGTCTGTAGGCATGAGGACAGTATTACGACTAACATTTGGGAAATGTCACGTAGCAGAGGAACACGCAGCACTGCTCCCTGTCATAATCATGTGACCAATGTGCACACGGACATGTATTACAGAGTCATAGCCCACATGAGCCATCACAAATACAGCAACACCCATGGAGCCACGTCTGCATGCACAAGTCCCACTGGAGTACTGACCCACACGGCGGGCACTGTGCCACTCATCACACACATCAGCAACACCATCGAAGTCCTGTCCATGTAGTCGTTACTGCCTGTTCCCCACACAACGTACAACATCGCCCATGTAAGTCTAACCTGTCTAGAACTAACAGTGTGGAACCCCAGTAATGCACATAAACACCACTGGACCCATGAAACACACAGCCACACAATGCACATCCAACATACCATCCATCTCATCTGTCAGCCCCAGTGTCATGAAAGGTATGTCATCGGAACAACTGGCCCTCATACAGTAGTTCTGCAAAGATACCTGCCCATCACAAATAATGTGTCTGCAGTGACTGAAGCGCACATCACACTGATTTACAACATACATAATATAGTCAACACCCCAAGAGCACTGCATTGCTGCACATGGCCGAGGGTAGCACGCACACCAAGGAATTGGCCCATCTGCAATACGTCGTGTGGCACACAACCATCACTCACTCACTACAATGCTTGCAGTGTAATGTCCATAAATGATAACAGTGAGCAGATATGCTGGGGATGTCAGACATACACACACCTTTGTCTCTGCACTGTCATGTTGCCAAAACACATGTCCCGTTCTGCACCCATATGTCACAGTATGTACCCCAAAACCATATTTCACCTCAAAAGCGTTGAGGGGGCTGTACCCCCTTTTGCCATCTGCGTTTCTAAGCGTTCCATTTGAACCCCAAAACCATATTTCACCTCAAAAGCGTTGAGGGGGCTGTACCCCCTTCTGCCATCTGCGTTTCTAAGCGTTCCATTTGAACCCCAAAACCATATTTCACCTCAAAAGCGTTGAGGGGGCTGTACCCCCTTTTGCCATCTGCATTTCTAAGCGTTCCATTTGAACCCCAAAACCATATTTCACCTCAAAAGCGTTGAGGGGGCTGTACCCCTTTTGCCATCTGCGTTTCTAAGCGTTCCATTTGAACCCCAAAACCATATTTCACCTCAAAAGCGTCGATGGGTCTGGAGCCCGCATACACCCAAGCCACAAAATGTAGGAGTACAGCAACACACACTGATTGTCATTGCTAATCCGTCCCATGCCACATGAACACAACACACAGTTCCATTGCCTTGCCCACGCATACACACATCGTACATCCACACACACGCCACTGGGAAACCTGTGCACGACAGTGCACGAACTGTGAATGTCAGACAACCAATACAAACTTTGCAAGGTGCAACACAATAACCTATCTCATTCTCCCCACAGGTGCCGAACAGCTGGATGCTGGAGAGGGAGACAGCAGCCAGCACAGCCAGTCCGCAAGCCCCCGACCCGGACTCACGGATGTAGAAGACCTGGACACCTCTTCGGACGAGGACCACCGAGCAGGCCCGTCTGGAGTGGCAGGGCCCAACCGCTCCCCAGGGCCCCTCCTACCCACCAACACATCACCCAGGGCTGCTGACCAGTCACAGACCCCTGCTGCCACGGTCGTTGCGGCCACCACCACCGCCGCAACAACCACCACCACCACCACCACGCCATCCCTGGCCACAGCACCTGCGCAAGGGGTGGCACGCCCGTCGTGCTCGACCCTGGGAGCCAGACAGAGGACTGTGGTGACCAATGTGGCGAGTGGGCAGGTCGGTGGCAGCAGTACTGGTGGGAGGAGCAGGGTCAGGCCAACGCCATCTGAGCCTGGGAGCCAAGCCCTGCCGCAAATCTCAAGAGTCCTTGGGGCCTATGAAGAGGCCCAAGGACAATGGGCCAGGTCGTCTGCCGACACACAGGAGGTCCTTGGGGTGTTGAGGTCCATGGACGCCCATATGGGCCAATTCGTGACCTGTATGGACCAACTTGTGGACCTCATGGGCCAGCTGGTGGTGGTGTGGAGGGCCCAAGCAAGGCCAGCCACACCACCGCCGCCACCACGTGCTGTGGCGCAGGGTCGTGCAACATCTAGTTCCCCTGCGTCCACAGCGAGTGAGCAGTCCTCAGCCACCACCAGCAGCCCACCAACACAACCCCCCCCCTACCAAACGTGGAAGGGGCCGTCCGAAGAGGAAACAGGTGTCCAGAGTGGACTACGCACGCTCCAAACGCCAGTGAGTCAGCCAGCCACCCTGACCACCTACTGCACTGACTTTGACTACGATCCTACCCCACACTGCCATGTGAATGGCATGTGTCTGTTGGACTGTGGACATAGAACTTCATGGGTACACCTTGACCATCACGCAGCCATGTCCGTCAACTCATTGTCACAGCATGCACCACTTCTGTCATCACCTTGCACACAATCACATGTCACCGCTGTAAATAAATACACCTTGATCACAATCTGCTTCATGTGCCCTGGGTTTAATCAACGATGTGCAACCGCCACCATGAGCAGGAATGCCTCTGCTGTGTGGCATGTA
Source organism: Calotriton arnoldi (assembly GCA_963921515.1). NCBI lineage: Eukaryota > Metazoa > Chordata > Amphibia > Caudata > Salamandridae > Calotriton > Calotriton arnoldi. Next base: position 72,657 of record CAWUFW010017846.1, read on the forward strand.
GATAGGCCAGGAGATGTTGTAGGGACCTAGGGGTGAAAATCAGAACAAGAGTCCATTCAATTAGTGTGTCACACACCCATCACACAGTACTTGTCACCAACTACAAGCAATGTACACACATCTCACAGAGCAACGGGGCACAATGCCACAGCCACTGTCAGTGGCATACTACCCTGGACATGGACCATTGCCACACAGCACTCAGTGAACAAAAGGCCTCCGTCACAATGCACACATACACCTGCACAACTACAGCTACATCAGCCGTCGTACATGGTCACTCACCGTCAAGTGAAGTAGCGGGCGATGAGCTGCTGACGCACATTCACAGCTTCCTCCTCTCCACTGTCCTCGTCACTGGACCCGTCCTGGTCTGCAGGCGGGGGCCCGGGCTGATCACCGTCATCCACTATTAGGGGGATCTGCTTGCGAATAGCCAGATTGTGCAGCATGCAGCATGCCACAACTATCTGGCACACCTTCTGTGGGGAGTACGCCAGTGCACCCCCGGTGCGGTCCAGGCATCTGAATCTGGACTTCAGGAGGCCAAAAGTCCGCTCCACCACACGTCTGGCCCTGCCATGTGCCTCATTGTAGCGGACATCAGCTGGTGTCCGAGGATGACGTAATGGGCTGAGCAGCCAAGGCCCATTCGGATAAGCAGAGTCACCTGGGTGTGAGGAATACCGAGATTAGTTGCAATTCCAACTGTCCCCAAGACAGCATCGCACACCAGGCACGCTACACGAGTACACATACTCACCAACAATCCAAGCACGGTCCGGTTGCAGATTGGTCATCAGACGTGGTAGGATGCTGTTGCGCATGATGTGCGAGTCATGGGCCGATCCTGGAAACTTCGCACACACGTGTGTAATGACCATGTCCGCAAGGCACACCACTTGCACATTCAGGGAGTGGAAGTGCTTCCGATTCCTATATATGTGCTCCATGGCCTGTGGTGCTACAAGGCCAACATGGGTGCAATCAATTGCACCAACAACGTGGGGGATCCGTCCAAGGGCATAGAAAGCACCCTTCACTGCCGCCAATTCACGAGCCCTGGGGAATCGGATGTACCGGTTCCTGTACAGCATCATAGCTGACAGTACATCCCGTAGCACCATGCTGAACATGGGCTGGGACATCCCACTTCCACTGCCCACTGTGTGTTGGAATGACCCAGTGGCGAAGAAATGCAGTGCAGCCATCACCTTAGCCGTGGGGGTAAATGCAGTTGGATACACCCTGCGAGGATGGAGGTGGGGTTCCAACAAGGCACATAGGCGATGCAGGGTGGGTCGGTCCAGACGGAATTTCCGGATTACCTCCACGTCCTCCATGTCTGCCAGCAATTGGTAGGGGCGATGTATGTTTGGTCTCCTCCTAGGAAAGATGGAAGTGGACACATGTCAAAGCAACACGCCACATGGCATTTTCACAAACACAAAACAAAAATGACTGACCAAGCAATTGAATCACAGAACAGCTGACAAGTAGGGACAGCACAGCCACAATACACTTACACAGGTCCCCTTACCAATAGCAATGAGCAGTGACACAAACCATTGCTATGAGCATGCACATGGGGATTTAGGCCTTAATAACTTGTAAGGCATGACGATGATATCAGACTGCATATTTGGGAAGCGGCAACACCACGGCAATATAACTAGCTGCTGTGCCTGACACAGCTTCCGAGGCTGGGTGAGTATGGCACACACCAACAACGCAATGGACACAGGCTGAGCGGCAAAAACAAGTGGGTCCTGTTGCACGAGGGGATATGAGACAGTCATTGATGTCCCTACTTCACCCTATGTACAGCACTGTACGGATCACACCTCCAAAACACATTGACAGGTGTACACATTGACAGCTCCATGACAACACAGCTGTGTGATTGCAAATACACATCACAAGTGACACGTAACGTAGCACGTGCCAAGTGGGAGATGTGCATAGTGAAAGATGGCATGTGTGTGCATATGCATGTCCCATGCTCCCATGCCAATGTGTACATGATGATGTGCCAACAGACATGTGGAGGCTGAGCACTGGCCGTCCCTGCCCATGCGCACAGCATGTTGTGGCCCTGTCCAGTGTGGACCTGCTCCCACACACAAGTCATGGCCACACCTGCAGATGCATTGCGCACATCATACTGTGTAGTGCACATGGCATCAGCGGACTGTACCCGCCATGGGCCAGGCCCTTACGGCCAACTCCAATGGCCCTCGCGGTTGCACCCTGCGTGTCCCGCAATGGAGGAAAGCGTCACGGGCCAGCTGGAAGAAGGCCATCGTCTGCAATTTAAGCAGGCAGACACGGTACACCAATTGCAGTGGCTTGGACCCACTGAAACTGCCCCAGGGGGCTATATGACTGTGGGAGTGAGACCGGCATTACCACAGCTACCAGGGACTGCAGCCTGGCATCCCTCAACAACACCTGCTGCTGCCACCTGTCCACCTTAACGTCGATGACGCTGAAGATATGTCCAGGTCCACTCACCAGCGAGGAGCTGGAGATCCTGGATTCCGAGCTCCACGCACACTGCACATGGCTATCCCTTGCAAAAGTTGTGTGTGTGAGACAACCACAGTGTGTGTGGGAGTGCATGTGGGGGACACACATGTCGTTGATCCGCAGCACCATGAGTCAGAGCCTGTGGGGTTCCAACATGCACTGCTCACCATGCTTACTGCAGGTGGCAGGGGTATGTGAGCTCCCGGGCGCTTTGCCATGTCTGTCCCTCCCGAGTGGTGGTACATGGCAACTTCATGTCAGACATCCAGTGACACAGCCAATTGGCAATGCAGGTCTCAGAGCACTTGTTGCTCGTGAGAATGGCAGGCTGGGGCCATGCTGCCCTTCTCAGTCCCAGCAGGCCTGGGCTGCACATTGACTGCACAATGCCAGTAGGTGACAACACAGACTGCCCAGTGGGTTACATGTGTCTTCTGTTCAGGACCCTCCGGAAAAGCGCTAACTCAGCACTGTCGATTGGACACACCATGCCTCGTGATAGGGATGTGTGTGAGAGATAGTGGCACAGAATGTGACCTCCATTGCGGGGTGGGCCATGCACAGGGCGAGTATGTTGATGGTTGCGCCTTGTTGGACACAGTGGGTACACCCACACAGATGTGTTGCCTTGTGATCTTTGTGTAGGTCCACCTGACAATGGACAGTAGATGTGGACAGGCTACACATTGCTCGATGTGCTGTCAACCTGCATGTGAATGGGTTGGACAGGTACTGTGTACACACTCCCAGCAGCATGCATTCACGTTGTGGTGTACACATGCTGTTGGGCCATGTCCGATTACTTCCTGGCTCTGTTGCACGTCTCGGAGTATTTGGGATGGGTCAGCAGCATGCCACTGTGATTGGTGGATGTGTGTGATGTTGAGAAGTGCATTAGTGACATTCCAAGCCTCCTGTGCACCATCCCTGCAGTTGGAATTCCTCCAGCCCAAGGACTTGTGAGGAGCCATTGCTACCAAGTTGATGCCTTTGTGTGTGTGTGACCGCCAGTGCAGCCAATTCCACAAAGGGTGTGACGGCATCTGCCGGATGGGACACTACGTGGCGTTGACGGATCGGGGGATGCCCCCTCGTATTGTCAGGTTAGCACGGCGCTGCATTTCACCAGTAATGGTCTGCATCTTGACAGTCACACGGCCTGTGCCGGATGCACGTTTGTTGGGGCATCAGCAGCAAGCAAGTTTACAGTCTTGTGGGATGGTGTCTTTTGCTGTGAGAGGCAGCATGTGTCCACAGCCTACCCATGATCTGGGTAATGTGATGTTTGTTTTGTGATGCAGTGTGTAGTAACTGTAGTCTGTGCTGTGTGCATCTGACATGCATATGCTAGTCCTGAGGCTTAAGATGCAATTAGGGCACTCTGCATTCCCAATGCACTCGGAGTCGTAGCCCTCAGGTACAACCTGTAGTAGGCTGGAGTGGCTATTCACATGTATGTTAGGGGCACTGTGCCTACTCTGATATCGGTCGGACATATGTGTGCGATGCCTCACCTCATGTCTCTGGTACTTGCACATCCGGCACACCGTGCAACAACAGTTGTGCTCGTGTGAACGACAGGTGGATGGCATGGGCTCATGGCCATTGTGGGCTGTCAGGTTGCAGTCTGTGTGAGTAGTTTCCCATTCTGCTCCATGCAGGTATGTGTTTGGCCTAATTACATAGTGGTCATCCTTGCCACCATCAGGATAGTGGTTGTGCACAACGCGAGTTGGGGCTATGGTCGCAGGGTGACACAGGCCGTGTGTAGTGCGATGTGCACTACATTCGTGGCACTAATTCGCGGATTCCTTTCCTGTACGCCAGCCATTGGGTGTTGATTGTGGTGGCTGTATACTATTGCACAGGTATCGTGCAACATGTGGATTTGGGTATGTTCTGTGCTGCTTCCCTTGCACATGTCTGTGTCATTGATGCCAGATGAGTGGGACCACCTCGCTCTCTCTCATGTGGCATCTCCCCTGGGTGCTGAGGGACAGGGGACGCTCAACAGTGGGGTGGCTTCAGATGTAGCAGCTGCACAGCTGCTGAGTGAGACAGTTGTGACCTGCGCCTCGGAGGGGCTAGACGTGTGCTGGATGAATCACAGGCCCAGTGGGCAATTTCGGCGTTATATGAGGACTGAGGTGATTCATCCATGTTGTATGACACAGGGGACGTGGACTCTGGGTCTTCTTCAGCCACGCGGAGGCCAATGACCGCCCTCCCATCCACTTCCACTGGTGCAACACGTGTCGGCACAGGGATGAAGGATAGGGTGTCCTTCACACCAGGCACAACTGCCCCTGCACATGTGACCCCTGCTGCCCCAGTGCTGGGTCTGTTGAGCTGATGCGCCATCTGTGCGTGGGGCAGACAGCTCTCCTCACTTACGTCATTGCCCATGACATCACTTAGCCGCAGGAGACATGGATGATGGAGGGCCCACATGTACGCGTGGGTGGACTACACCAGACCGTCCAATGGTTGTCACCCCCAGTGAAGGTGTGCCTTCAACTGCGCCAATCTCAGACTGACATTCCTGACCCTTTCCCCACCCCCTGGGGAGTGGCACATCTGACGGCAGCAGTGCACGAGTCCTGAATCGGAGGAGTGGGGGACGCTGACGTCCCGACCGGATGTGACATGTTGGAAGGTGGCTTGCACCGTCAGACTTATGGCCTCCCCTCGCTCACCCCAATATGCGTTTGCATCTGAGAAGCCAGCGCGTGCACAGGCAGCTCCGAGCTCGCACCAGAGAGGCCAAAGAGTGTATGTGTGGGTCCATTTGAACGAGTTGTCTGTCTCGCGGTATAATCAGTGGCGGGTCGCCGTCCACCTGCGTGGTACCCCGACTCGAGACCTGGACAACATTGACAATGCATGACAGGCTCCGCAGTCCGGATACACCACCTGCAACACACAGAGGCTGTAGCTGCCCTAGCGGCCCAGGCCGCGTCCAACTGGAGCTAATGGACCCACACATTCACTCTTTGACCTCTCTGGGGCGAGCTTGGAGCTGCTTGTGCACGCGCTGGCTTCTCTGTTGCAATGGCATGTAACGTGTGTGGGGAAATAGGCAATGAGTGCGATGGTGTGAGCCACCTTCCGTGACGTCACTCCCGGGCGCGATGTGTGCGTCCCCCCACTACTTATATTTGACTTGTGCCATGCTGCACAATGAGGATGTGTTGCCTGCGTGATGTGACCAGGAGGAGCGCGCCATGACCTCTCACCCACCATGCTCCACTGCCATCCCGTGCCCTGGATAGCCCGTGCAGGTGGACGATGTTGGGGGTACACCTGGTCGACAGGGGATGTGCGTGCCTTGGCAAGGGCCTGGCGGACGCACAGCAGTATCCAGCATGTCCCCAGAGGGTGGGCTGACGTCTACACCTGATGCAGCATCTTTCGTGTGGCCACCTGTTGTGCACACACGTGTTCACATTCATCCCCAGACAGGTGGTCTTTACAAATGCCCAAGACAGCGGTAATCTAGTGCTCCCGAATCCTCCCAACACAGTGTGTTTCAACATTGCATGTGCGCACCTACCCGTCACACCCACCCACCTGGGCCAAGCGTAACTCCTGCTTCACATGACACATGTGTGTCTTCCACAGTTGTGCTACTCTCGCAGGGCTGGACCTGCAACTGTCCCGTAGCACACACACAGCACCGAGTCGTACTGGCATCCTGTTAGATTGGTAGGCACACTCACACATCTCCTTCTGACACAGTGGTGGCTGTGATGGATATTGTGACTGCCATGGCAGTGTTGGCTGGCCATGGCAGGGCACACTAACACACATTGCATCCGCGGCACTACGTGTCACTACTCGGCACATCGAACTGGGCACTGTCCCTGGGGTTGATGAGTTATGCCGCCTGTCGATGTAATCTGTGACTGGATGCTGTTGTTCCTGTAGTCGGTTGTATCTGTGTAGTTGATGATTGCAGTTGTTGCAGTGTGTGCTTGGTTAAGTGGGGCACATGCCGTGTATGTGACCTCAGCAATTGCAATGTCTGGTCTCACATTCCAATGTGTTGTACACGTGGCAGGGACTTCACTTCTTTCAGACTCTGCTACTTGTGTGTGTGATGAATCTGCTTTTCTGTGCAATGGATTGACTGCATGTATTTGGTGTTATTTCTGGGTAAATGTATCCGTGTCATGTTTGCATGCATGCAATGCACAGGGTGTGAGTCTAGCCACAGGTGGACTGGCAGCATGCGCTGAGTATGCGGGCATGTGTGAGCTTACTTGCTGTGTGGCCAGCGGTGTAGGTGTATGTTAGTCTTGTGATGTGCATTGTGCCTGGGCACATGGCCTACTCTCAATGTGTGCATTTGGGAGGTGGTGGTGGGTGGTGTGGGTGGTGTGAGTTTGGGGTGGCGTTGGTGTGTGTGTGTGTTGTGGCCATGTCGACTACACACATATGTTTCCCAGGCCCATGGTGGATGTTTGTAACCGTGTTGAGGTCTGTGTATATGATGAGATGTGTGTGTTGTATGTTGCACGGAATGCAGTGTGTGGGTGTGTCCTTGCAGTTCAGGATGACTCCTACTTGTTATGGTTCAGACGTTGTGTGTGTGCAGGGTGTGTCACTGTCAAGATTGTGCCCAGTTCAATTGTGTATGTCAGATTTTCTGCAGTTCTTACTCATTGTGCAGTGCTGCCCACCCAAACTGATGTCGTGTGTGTGTTTTGACAGGCATTGCTGTGGCATGCTTTTGCGTGGCTCCTACTTTTGGTTGCTGAGTGTGTGGTCAGACTGTGTGGGAAATTGTAGACATGTGTAGGACTGTGCTTTGTATTGACCAGGCCGTCAGTGTTGATGTGATGATCTTTCGGGCACCTTCAGAGTCTGACAAGTCCTGCTCCAGGAGCTGTGGTATTGCACTGTGGCCACTGTTGCGGCTACTCATTTGCGTTGACATCCAATGACAGTGGACTACATGGTCATCTCACGACTGTCGTGTACTTCACACACTCTCATCCTCTCTCATTCGTACTTGTGTTTGTGAAATGATTCAGCGGAGTCACATTTTTGCTTCAAGCCATGTATTTGGACTTACGTCCTCTGTGATGCAGTATAGTGGACACTACTGGCAGCGAAATGCATGTGGAGGATCTACTTAGCATGATTACACATACAAAAGGGTTTAGGGGTAGATGTGATTAGTTGTTGACTGTGGAATGAGGGCTTCAGAGTTACAACTGCCTTGCCCTTGCTATGCTAATGTACATTTGCTAGTTACTGAGGAGCTCTCGACTTTGACACAGACAGTAATCATTTTGCCTACGTGACAGCTTGACATCATAGGTACAGTACATCTCAGTTCCATGGTACAGGTTTACTACAGTAGTTACTCCGACACACGTGCGTGAGGGGTGACATCAGAGCATGAGCCTACGTGCATGCAGCAGCGTGTCACTAGTTGTTGCAATGTGGTGGCTACTGAACATGTCACATTCACTGGGGTCATGTTGTTGGGGGATGCATTTGTTGTCCATGCAAAAGTCCTGGCACGGAAGTACAGACAAAGGTGAGGTGACAGTTCTCACGTGATACAGCTGACAGATTAGTGTGCACTGACCGGTGCATATGTTCATGTGCGCAGGATACATATTATAGCATAGTTGTTCGTGCAGTATTGTCCATGTGGTTACTGTACACAAGTCCCATACCTCTGCCTCCCCCTGTTCATGCAGAGATATTGGATGTGGTGAGGAACAGAGAGAATGTCCCGAAAATGTCCGATGTCATGGCAGTGGAGTTGATAGTGTGGTGTTTGTTGCAGGTTGTATGGTATAGTTGTTGTACAGGTAACTGCCCAGTCCGTGCGAAAGCCAAGCATAGGTACGGTGTTGAACATCATTGTTCAATTGGGGGTATTGCGTCGGGGCCCGACGAATTGACAGGTTGTCAGGTATGCGATACCTTCCAGCAGGGCTTCCATGGCATTGGTGTTATACATGGATGCCATCCAATGAAGCGGATGGTGGCTGTCAATGTGCTCATCGTAAGTTGTCCCTTGTAGGAGCCTGATGGGACATGTTGGATGACATTCGATGAAACTGTGATCCAGATTCCGTTGTGTGGAGGCACACATGTCCCATTGCAGTGTGTGTCCGATTGCAGCCACATACGCCATGCCCCCATAGACTGAACAGATCCTGTCGTGTGCGTCCAGGGGAGCGAACAGTTGTACCAGGTCCGCCTTTGGACATGCCGGGTTGGAGAGACATAAATCCACAGGACAGTGGAAGGGACACCTCCGACAGTAGAAGACGGGGATGACGCAGCTGAACATTGCGATGCGGTAAGTTACTCGGTAACTTACGTTCAGCATGGCCAGGTTTTCACAGCCCACTATCTGTAGCAGGCTGTCCATGTAGAGCTGCATCTGTCCGGCGTAGTTGGGTAGGTGTGGTGCGACTGCCATTTTGCTACAGGGCGATGTGATGGCGTGCTCCAGCCGGCTGTGCAGTCAGCAGAGTGCACCCTCCGACGATGCTGGGAAATCTGGAATAGTCGTACGGAGGCAGGGTTTGGGTTATAGTAGCTTGTGCGGAGGACACAGGTCCTCATCCCACATGCTTCTATGAATGGTCAAGGTCAGTGGTGTCTGACTCCTTCCAGATTACTTGCATGTGAACCACATGGAGGAGTGGTCTTATTTTTTTTTTGTGGTCAGAACTTTCTTTCATGTTGTGCGCTATCTGCACATTGGACGGTTTCCTCGGCATGCCTCTGTTTGGCTTGTTGTTGGGACAATGGCTGTATTCTCCGGCTTGTTTTGTCGAAATGTGGTTTCAGAGTGGGAATGGAAGGCCATTCAGTGCTATCTGCTTTCCCGTGTGTGGGCGGCACGCTGCGTTTCCGCTATACGTTGGGCCTTGTGTGTGTGTGTTGTAATTGGTAACACCTGTTGTCAGGCACCCGGGTTTTTTCATGTTACGTATTGCATGTATTGGTATTGGGTGCAGGATGGTATTAGTATTTTTGTATGGTACTGGCGTGCCTTTTGCGGACGAGGTACATATTCTGCGGCGTGATGTCGCAGCCGCTGTGTGCTTCGGCATGTTATGCACACAAGGGTGTGTCCTATTTTGGCGTGACGTCACTGCCCTGTTCGGTACACTTGTGTGGCGTCATGTTGGCACCTGTGAGTTGCTGGTTGGGGACATGACTGATGCAGGAATGCCACGTGACATGTGCGTTCAGGGTGGGGCTGGTGTGTGGTGTACGTAGTTGTGTGCCTGTGTTATTTGTGTGCGGCCCATGCATGGCGCTGTAGTTGGCCTCTGCGTTGTGCGCATGTGTAGCTGCGTCATCGCCGCTGCGCTGCGTTGCTGTGACGGGGACGTCAGTTCCTGGTCCCGGGTAGTGTGTGCCCAGTTGTTGCGAGTTGTTTCATTTTGCCCGGTGTGACATTTGTGGGTGCAGTGGTGGATGTGTCCTGTCCACACAGGGGTGTCTGGGGGGGGCCATGTACAGTTTTTCCGCCCTTGCACTGTGTGCGGTGTTTGCGTGCCCTTGTTGTGTGTCTGCCGACCTGCGTCGCCGCGGCGCGTTGACTCCTAGGTGCTGCATCAGGTACAGCATGGGGATGGCCTGGAGTGCAGGATTCATGTCGGGGTGGGCCGCTTTTTGGTGTCCGTACTCGAGCGGTCGAGTTTCTGCCTTGGTATCTCGTGCGGTGTCTCTTAGCCGGGGGAGCTGTTTGTTTGCGGCATCGTAATTTGTACGCCGGGCGGTACGTGATTTCGTCGGACGGTGTGCCTCCATTGGCTGGCGCCGCTACGTGTACGGGCGCACTTTGATGGCTGGCGGCGTCGCGGGCTTACGGGCGGTGTTTGGCTGATTTTACACATCCTAATTGGGCGGGCGTGTGGGCCGCGGTGGGCGGACGGTAACTGGTGGTTTTTGCCTCCGACAGCACGGCGGTAGTGCTTCCACCCGACATCCTAATGGGCCCCATAGTTTGTGAATACCAAAAAAATAGTAAATTTACACAAAAGTTTACCTTGTGAATCAGGCCCAAAAATATACAACAAATGTACAATTGGAGAAAAAATAACTGATAAAGAAACTTATGGAACAAGTGAAAGGAACAAGTGGATAACATAAGAATTGTGCAATTTGTTTGATAGTTTAATATTCTAAGACACTACTTTTATATGAATCCCAAAATCCAATAGAGTGTCTCCACATCAGCTGGAATAGAGTCAAGATTCTAGCCGTCTTCATAGAATACCTTGATTACTTTTTACAACCAATGGTAAAAAATATAAACTCAGGTAAATACATAATAGTACAGAATCTGGATGAAAGGGCTAATTTTCTATGGTAGATACATAGACAACTTCTTCATGATTTGGAAGAGGAATTGGAGATGAACACACAAGAATCAAATGAATTGGAGTATTAAAAAAAATGATTATCGTATGCGATAAAGTAAAGAGAGAAGAGCCATTTTGGGTTTCAGGATTTTGAATAGAGGTGATAGATGGGAAATAAGTGTCTACCTAAAACTTACATACAGAAACACTTTGGTTTTGATGTCAAGCTTCCGACATGATACTCTTAAAGAACATTTATCTATACTCAGCTAAATTAAACTAAACTAGAATGAAGTTTTACTCCTCAAAAAAAGGGTACATTCCCATGCCTCAAATGGTGTTTGGATAGAACATCACAAATTAAATATTGCAAACAAAAGTATTGTTATTGAAATTTTGAGAAGGGAGAAATATTATGGACATAAACATCAAAAATAAGAATATCTTTTAGAGTGTTATTTTTAATATAGTTGTAAAATATTTCGGTTACTAAAATATCATTGTATATAATGGTGTTTTTTAAATATATTTTTGTTAAATTGTTATGTTACTTTTTACATTTACTTTATGGAGTTAATTTAAAAATATGTTGATGTTATGTCTATTTATTGCAAAAAGTAATAGTAATGTTTATTGTATTTAATGTTAAAATGACGTTTATGAATATTGTTTAAAAAATAAATGTTTAGTAAACTTTTTATTAGTCTGATGTTGGGTTTACAGTGAAAAAAGCTGAGGAGACTATTAAAGTATGTTTGTGTAAATAATACTTTTATGTAATTTTATCTAAATTTAAATTTTTGATTATCAATTTTTTATTATGTTTTACACATATATCTATCCTCTGCTTAATTTGTAAAAACCACAAGTGCCATGGCCTAAGGGCCTAATCACGAGTTTGGCGGTCCATGGGACTGCCAAACCTGTGGTGGCGGTCCGTGGACCACCAGACTGGCGCTTCACCTGCCGTATCACAACTACGGCAGTGGGAACACCACACAACAACCTCAACCGCCGGGGATCTATGATCCCGTGGCGTTGGCACAGCGGTCTGAGGCTGTAATATGCTGGTGTGCTGCTACAATACCACCAAGCATGTAACGACTTTCCTCACTGCGACCCATTTCATGGCAGTGAGCCCACCATGAAAAGGGATGCGGTGAGGAAAAAAAGGGTGCCTTTGTGCATGGGGGTACATACAGGGGGGCATCTTATGTGCCCCACTGTCTGTATGCACCCCCTGTTCCTGCACGGAACAAAATGCACAACATTGTGCATTTCAGTCCGTGCAGGAACGGGCTGCGGCGCTCCCACAGCTGTGCCTTTCTAAGGCTCTCCTATGAGCCTTAGAAAGGCACCACGGTGGGACCACCGCCACAGGACTGCCCGACCTGTGTCCCAGTCAGAATACAGCGGGCGGGCTGACTACGGATATGGCGGTGTTGCAGTGGGACGTGGCATGGTAGCCCACTGCAACACCGCCAGACTCGTAATCAGGCCCTGAATCTTTTTATACCACAGCCTATTTCTTCTAATGACAAGGGCCACCTCCAGAATGCATGAGGCCTACCTCCATCAATGGTGTAGCTCATTTCAACAAATCGCATGACTGACATGACATGATACTCTTAAAGAACATTTATCTATACTCAGCTAAATTAAACTAAGCTAGAATGAAGTTTTACTCCTCAAAAAAAGGGTACATTCCCATGATTCAAATGGTGTTTGGATAGAACATCAAAAATTAAATATTGCAAACAAAAGTATTGTTATTGAAATATTGCGAAGGGAGAAATATTATGGACATAAACATCAAAAATAAGAATATCTTTTAGAGTGTTATTTTTAATATAGTTGTAAAATATTTCGGTTACTAAAATATCATTGTATATAATGGTGTTTTTTAAATATATTGATGTTATGTCTTTTTATTGCAAAAAGTAATAGTAATGTTTATTGTATTTAATGTTAAAATGACATTTATGAATATTGTTTAAAAAAATAAATGTTTAGTAAACTTTTTATTAGTCTGATGTTGGGTTTACAGTGAAAAAAGCTGAGGAGACTATTAAATTATGTTTGTGTAAATAATACTTTTATATAATTTTATCTAAATTAAAATTTTTGATTAACAATTTTTTATTTTATAAATGTTTAATTCATCAAATTTATAGGTAAAGTTAAAAATTGATTTTGTTGTTTCTGATGTTTCAATTGTTTTAATCTTTTTCAGTTTAAAATAAAAATGTATGTTTAAGTTTTTGTATTTTTTTTATTTTTAAAACTGATTTAGAATTAATTTAATATATTTATGCTAATTAAATTCAAATATTTTATGAATGCATTTATGTATTTAAGTTCCATTAAAAAAGAAAATAAGTTCAAATTATTTAGCTAATCCTTTGTACCTTTTATAAATATAGTTTTTAAAAATGTTGTTTTGATAATTGTAAATGTGTATTTATTAATAATTTTAAAATATTTGATGTGATTCATTATTTAATTGGTTTAAATAAAAAACGCTTAATAAGATTTTTATTAGTGGAATTTTGGGATTATTGGGGAATAGGATGGGGAGACTTTTAAAGTATTCATTTTTATTTTTATATTTTATATAGGGCCTGATTACGATTTTGGTGGTCTGGGTGTGGGCTGCCATGCCAGCGCCCTGCTCCCAGACCACCAAAGTCGACCTTTGGCTGCCTGCCAGATGTTTTTCCTTAATGTCTGGTGGGCAAGTGGCACGGCATTCCCATTGTGGTGCCTCATAAAAAGGCACAGCAATGGGAGCGCCTCAGGCTGTTCCTGCACGGCATGGACTGTGCAGTCCATGCCATGCGGGAAAGGGGGTGCATGCAGACAGGGAGGCACACCATGTGCCCCCCAGCATGTATCCCCATGCACTGTGTAGGGCCCCCTGTGTTTGCTCACTGCCAGCCTTTTCATGGCAGACTAAACACCATAAAAAGGCTAGCAGTGGGGAAACTGGTAATAGGCATGGCAGTGCCGCAGCAGCACCACCATGCATATTGCTTCCCCAGACCGCCATGCCATCACCAGGGATTGCAGATGCCTAGCGGTTATGGTGGTCCCAAAGTACTTGTAATACCACCACCGCACCTGCAGCACTGGTTTGGTAGTCCATCTTAATGGATCACTGACAGAATATCGACGGACAGAATATCGAGCTACAGGAATATCGAGTCTACAATATCGATGGACAGAATATCGACAGCCTATCTCTACAATGGTAAGTACAAAAATATCGAAACCAAAATATCGTTGTTTAAAATATCGTTGTTTAAAATATCGTTTTTTTTAAATGTCTTAAAAATAATATAAAAATCATTAAATAATAAATATAATTAATAAAAACATAGTTAGAATTATTTAAAAATGTTAAAAACTGATAAATGATAAATGTAATATAAAATAAATTAAACATACATATTATTTTTTTTAAATATATATTAACTTAATAATACTAATAAATAATTATTTTATTTAATTATAAAATGTTAGAAACATAAGAAAAGTTATAAATACATATATATATATACATAAATCTGTAATATAAATATTAAAATAAAATATATATAATAAATTAAAATATTAAAATTAATATTTATTTTTAAAAATATATTTTACACTACATTAACTATAAAAGCAGGGAAACAACAGTATGGAAAGTGTTGGATAGTGGGTGGGTAAAAATTACTATTCCCATTCCAGTGAGTGCAACAGTAGGGAAAGTGTTGGATAGCGGGTGGGTAAAAATTACTATTCCCACTCCAGCGAGTGCAACAGTAGGGAAAGTGTTGGATAGCGGAGGGGAATAATTTACTATTCCCACTCCAGTGAGTGCAACAGTAGGGAAAGTGTTGGATAGCGGGTAAGAATAATTTACTATTCCCACTCCACCAAGTGTAACAGTAGGGAAAGTGTTGGATAGCGGAGGGGAATAATTTACTATTCCCACTCCAGTGAGTGCAACAGTAGAGAAAGTGTTGGATAGCGGGTGGGTAAAAATTACTATTCCCACTCCAACGAGTGTAACAGTAGGGAAAGTGTTGGATAGCGGGGGTTAAATTTACTATTCCCACTCCAGTGAGTGTAACAGTAGGGAAAGTGTTGGATAGCGGGTAGATAAAAATTACTATTCCCACTCCAGCGAGTGCAACAGTAGGGAAAGTGTTGGATAGCGGGTGGGTAAAAATTACTATTCCCACTCCAGCGAGTGCAACAGTAGAGAAAGTGTTGGATAGCGGGTATGTAAAATTACTATTCCCACTCGAGCGAGTGCAACAGTAGGGAAAGTGTTGGATAGCGGGTGGGTAAAATTTACTATTCCCACTCCAGCGAGTGCAACGGTAGGGAAAGTGTTGGATAGCGGGTGGGAATAATTTACTTTTCCCACTCCACCAAGTGTAACAGTAGGGAAAGTGTTGGATAGCGGAGGGGAATACTTTAGTATTCCCAGTCCTGCAAAATAATTAACATTAATTAAGAAATAATTAATTTTTCAAAAATAATTTACCTCCCACTGTATTCCCCTATAAACGTCACCACCAATATTGTATATAAAAATAAAATTAAAATTGTATTAAAATTAAATTACTTTCCACCCTACTCCTCTATCAACCCATAACCAACTCTTAAAAAAATTACACAATTAACATATTTACCAATTAATTATTAATAATTAATATCCAATTAATAACTAATTAATCACATTTTTTAACACAATTAACAATATAAAATATTAATTACATAAATATTAAATAATAAAATTATTAATAATTAATTATCATTAAATTACTTTCCACCCTACTCCCCTATAAAACCACAACCCGCTCCTCTAAAAATTACAGAATTAACATATTTACCAATTAATTATTAATTATTAATATCTAATTAATAACTAATTAATAAAAATTTGTAACACAATTAACACTATACAATATTAATTACTTAAATATTAATTAATACAATTATTATTAAATAATTATAATTACTTCCCACCCTACTCCCCTATAAAACCACAACCCACTCCTCAAAAAATTACACAATTGGTGGAGAAGTGTGGCTCAATGGTTAGAGCAGCAGACCCTGATGCAGAGATCTGGCCCGGGACCAGGGTTCAATTCCCGCCCCGGCGGGTCTTGGGCTCAATTTCCTCGGACCTGATAATTCTCGCCTCGGTGCCTATTCTAATCATGGGTCCCACTCTGCAACTCTGGGCAATAGCTTGCTTAATCTCCACAACGGCCCCAACAGCGCTGGGATGCCTGGCTTCACCCTGGGGGTGCCCAGGAGTGGACATTTCACAGGCAAAAGCCAGGAAGGGTTCCACAGCGGTATGCGTACAGCGCCTGGACACCCCTTTGGGGGTATGGGTGCGCTTTACAAGTACAAATTTCATTTCATTTCACAATTAACATATTTACCAATTAATGATTAATTATTAATAACCAATTAATAATTAATTAATAGCAAATTAATTAACACAATTAACAATATAAATGATTAAATACAATAATATTAATTAATACAATTATTAATTAATTAATTTAAATTAATTTACTTCCCACCCTATTCTCCTATAAACCCACAAACCCGCTACGGAACTAAAACGCAATATTTATGTTTTTAAAAAAATTAATACCTTCTAAAAAAGATTATTAAATATATTAAAATGTAATTACTTCCCACCCTATTCCCCTATAAACCCACAACCCGCTACGGAACTAAAATATGCAAAAATTAATTAACATAAAATTAATTACTTCTAAAAAATTCAAACATACATTACAAAAATAAGATATACTTTTAACACATACTAACATACAAAACACACAAAAAAAATCGATATTATTAAAAACGATATTTTTACTAACGATATTACTAACATCGATATTAATTAAAACAATATTTCTTACCTGCATGTCGATATTCTGGTCGACGATATTCTTGATGGTTGATATTCTGTCATATCGATATTTAAACATCGATATAGTGGTATATCGATATTTATACATCGATATTATGTCTGCATACCCATCTTAATCAGGCACTTAGGGCCTGATTACGATGCCGGACGGAAGCCCATCTGTGCTGGTGGCGGTGGCGGAAAACGTTAATTTTCCTGCTCAGGTGCGGTCATTGCGACCACCAAATTACAATGGACCTACAGAGGCCATTTACCGTCCGCCGCGGTCTGTCAGGCTCTGCACGTTTTTTGCGTACGCAAGGGTGGCGGACGGAGCCAATAGAGCAGGACCGGCATGCGGAAACACGCCAAACAGATTATGATGTGGCAAACAGCCCTTCCCAAAGCCGCGTAAAAACCACCACGTTGTGGATGGCGGAAACACAACAACGGAGAGGAAGAGCCGATACAGCAACCATCTAAACCACCGGAGCCGCCATGGATCCAGCGCTACACGCCTTCCTGCTGCAATGCCTGCTGCACCTCCCGCAGACAAGACACCGCCGCGCCCAACAGCAGAGGTACGTACCAAACATCTCCATGCATGCAACCCCTGAACAACTACAACTCCCAGCAAGCGTGGCGGCACCACGATGAATGTGGCAACCTGCCAAATGCAAAGTGTGAGGCCCACCCCATCCCCATGAGTGACCCTCGGTGCCCCTGAAGGCAGTTGGGGCCAATGACGAGCCCCGCAGTAGCAGAGCGCGCACACCGCAACATCAAAATATGTACGCGGAAGGGCCCCATTGGCCGATGGCTCATTTGCATAGTGGTTGCCACGGCGGCCGGGAAGCTGCGACCGCAACCCTGCATCATCCAATTGGGGCCAATGCGTGTCATCGCCGGGGATGCCAGCTACCACGCATGCGAACACATACTGCATTTGCATTGGCGCCATGCAAATTACATCACCCATCACAACTCATTTGCCTAAAGTGATTGGTGCACCCAATGTGTAATGTTGTGGGGCACGAGGCCCCCATCCATATAAAGTAACCACACAGACACCGTACATGTATAGCAGAACTGGTCCAGGGCACGTGCGTCCGGTCCCGTTTGTTGGCAGGGTCACATGTCCAGTGACGCCTGTGCTGGGTGGCTGTGGGGTGGGGGGTAAGCCAGCCCTCTGGGAGTGGCTGGTACATCAGAACAACTAGAACAGTGACCAGCTGGTCACTACACTGTGAAGGTATGAGAGAGTGTGACCCTTGAGTCAAGTCTACACACACACATGGCATGTCCAAGAAAAGGAGAGTGATGCCCCGTGGCCAGCATGGACCGAAATGAGGGAAGGAGTCTAAAAGGACAAAGGTCTCTCGCACTGTACCAATGTTGTGTAATGAAACATCCAACCTGTGAACATCGCTTGTACATCCCTTGACAACTGATTGGCGTCCCTTGGCCAGGGGTCGACTTGTGAAGGGCCAGTGACGTAGGCAGACAATCAGAGGTGTCCACTGTCTGAAACAGACATACTTGTAACCCCTAGTACTCCCAACACACGTACTGGTGTGGCGTGCAGTGTGCACAGCTTCCATTGCCTGTTAATGTTCACACACACGTCATAGGAGTGCACATGTAGAACAAACAAACATAGCTCTGACCGACATCATCGCTCATTGGCAGCCATGTGGGCATGTATACACAATCCATGTGCATTTGTGCCTCATTCAGGTGAACATTGCAATGTCTGTTATGCAAATTCCACACACTCACGCAGGACTGACCCCATAATGTCCACATGTGTCTGTCCACGGTGCTGAACAACCATGTAGCGTTGTCCAGATGGCACTCACTGCCCTCATCCCGTAATGGTGTTGCGTATTGTGGGACTGAAGCTTGCGCTCGTGCAGTGACAGCAGCAACATGCAACTCAGCACTGATGCTGGGAAACACTAGTGCCGTGCCATCTGACCACAGGGCAGCTTATCCTTGATGTAGCAGTATACTACATGCCATACACATCGACTTCTTTGGATGTGTTAGTGTCAGTATGTCGAGTGAGTGAAGAGAAACAATGTCTGAATGCAGGTCACTTGTGCATTTCACGTGACCATGAGGCCTGTCAATGTTGTGGTTGTGCGAGTATCTGGGTAAGCTGTGCACCACATTTCATCTAGAACTCAGCCCATGCCGGTGTACCCTGACATACGTAGGAGGAGACCGCCCATCTTTCACCCTGTCCCCGACCTGACGACGATGGAGGACATCGAAATCTTCCGGGGATTCCGTTTGGATCACCGCACACTACGAAACCCATGTGCCCAGTTGGAGCCCCATTTGAAGCCCAAAAGAAAATATCTGGCTGCATTGTCTGCTACAGTGAAGGGTGTGGCTGCACCTCATTTCTCCAGTACTGGGTCTTTCCAGTACACTGTGGCCAGCGCCAAGGGGATGTCACAGCCCATGTTCAGCATTGTGCTGCGTGACGTCCTGTCAGCATTGATGCCTTACAAGGACAGACCTGTCCACTTCCCGAGGAGGGATGAATTGGCAGCTATGAAGGGGGAGTTCTATGACCTGGGAGGCATTCCAAATGTTGTGGGAGCCATTGATGGTACCCACATTGCCCTCGTTCCACCACAGGCACGTGAACACATCTATAGGAACCGCAAACACTACCACTCCATCAATGTACAAGTGGTATGCCAGGCGGATCAGATCATCTCACAAGTGTGTGCAAGGTATCATGGGTCGGCACATGATTCCTACATCTTGCGGAACAGCACCATACACCAATTGATGGTCAATCTGAACCCCGAGCGGGCCTGGCTTGTTGGTGAGTGGGCTGTGTCAATGACTGTGATGTATGTGTGACATGCTGCTCTCCCCACACATTCAGATCACACTGTTTGCCTGTCTGTCTCACAACTAGGTGACTCTGGGCATCCCAATCGTCCGTGGTTGCTGTCCCCACTGCGGAATCCAACAACGCCGGGGGAAGTCCAATACAATGATGCACATGGGAGGACACGTCGTGTGTTGGTGCGCACTTTTGGACTGCTGAAGTCAAGATTTAGGTGCCTGGACCAGACTGGTGGTGCACCTAAGTACTCACCACAGAAGGTATGCCAGATGTTAGTCACCTGCTGCATGCTACACAACCTGGCCATGCGCAGAAGGATCCCCCTGATTCTGGACGACGATGAACAGCAGCAGCCCCCCGCACACAACCCACACATGCCCAGTGATGATGACAGTGGTGAGGAAGAAGGCCTTGACCAGCGACAACAGCTCATCGTCAACTACTTCCGTTGAGTGTAAGTGAACAATGAGGGACTGTGTCTGCGTGCCTTGCTGTTGTCTAACAAACTTTGAGATCTGTTACTGGCATTTTGTACACATACAGGACTATGCACAGGATTGGAGAACTTGGGCAGGCAGGGTCTGAGCACCCAGAAACACCCATTAGCACAGGACCCAATTGCTATAGTGCCTCACTAGCTCTCCCACTCACTCAGAGGTTTGCAAGCGCGTGTACACAAGTCGATAAGTTGCAGACTAGACACGCTTTGAAATGTGCTTTTTTTACTACAGTTGCAATACAGGCAACATACGTGCCACAAGAAGTTGAGAATGCATGAGTACATATACAGTTTCCATAGTGACACATCCATAACACATGAAGCAAGATGTCATATCAATAAACCCTCTGGACGAAGACCCACGAGCATATCCCCCCACCCCTTGCTGGGAGGAGTTGAATGAGATGTCCCAGGTCTATGGGCTTTGCCAGCAGACCCGATGCTCAGCCAGTACATGGTGAAATGTACATCCCATGTGCTCTGTCGCTCACATCACTGGATGGATCACTCTAAAAGTGTGGGGCAACTAGCCCGCCTCCCCATAACATTTAAAAGGCACCCGTGTCCTCTAGCAGCAGTGACACCTTGTTGAGTGGGGGTGCTAGGGCCTGACCAGATCAGAATGACAAAGGACAATCCCCTCCGACCATGGACAGAATGTACAGGCAGTGCTTCTGGACCGCGCAGAGAACAAGCTCTGCAGACACTTCTCATGTGACAGACAAATACTAATGTACTTGCAAGACGACTACGCTATGTGAATTTCATGCACTACAGCTGCATGATGGAAGCCGGACTCATGCCTGTCCACAATGTCTATGACGGTCAGATGACAGCCTCCCCGTTGCTCAGGTCTGTGGTTCCAAGCGAAACAGACCGCAAAGGTCAGCAGAGTCAAAGCAAATGCAGATAGGTCAAAAGTCAGAGAGCTGAATTATAATTCCTGTTAGTAGGCGTGAAAAAGTTAAAAGGACATTGAATTAGTCACCAAGAGTTCCTGTTGCTGTTAAGTAGTTACGAGTCCAAGAAGGCACAGGTAGCCTCGAAGGCAATCAGTTCCAAAATACGATCCAAATCATCTCCAGAAAAAAGGACCCCCATCCAATCCAGCAGTATGAAGGAACAGATGTTCTCCTCGCACCACGAGGATGAAAGGAGCATCCCATGGCACCCGGGGAGATGTTTGATGTAGGCATGGCACAGGAGCCTTTGCGCAAATGCACAGGCGCAGCTGCCAGCCTGTCCGACACATTGGAAGGCATCCCACAAACGTGTATCACCGGAGCAGTAGTGATCATGGACCAACAAAGGACTCACCCACAGCTCATGATCCAGGGCAGCAAGGGATGTGTTGGAAAGGCAGACATCCAGGGACCACTGAAAGGGGCATCTTCAGCAGTAGAACACAGGCTGCACGTAGGTGAAATAGGCATAGCGAGAGGTTAGCCTATAACTGATGCGTAGCACAGCTAATGGGACACATCCAAAGAGGAGCTGCATGCGGTCACGGTACAGTTGCAACTGACCAGGGTTCGACTGGACCACAGGATGGGCAGACATGGCGTGAGAGCACTCTTAGAACCAGCGCTCAGCTGTACAGCCATGAGTAGTGATATCAAACTGCTAAATGCAGTCGGGAAATTGGAGGAATGACACCCGGTAGAACTCCAGAAATCGCATGAAACCAAGGGAGAAGGCCAGAGCCCACATGTTTTAAAAAAGTGTGCAACGGCCTTCAGTATCAGAGGCTTTTGATGATTCTTGTGTCAGTCCCCCGGGAAAAAGTGGGAGTGCCGTATTCAGCAGTGACTGAATCGCGCGGAATGGCCAAGGCACAGGGCTGATGTGGGAGCGACTACTTGTTGAAACAGAAGTGTGCCTGCACACTTATTGAAGTCCGCTTTCACTGTGGGAATGTGAGGCCACAAATGGATATTCACAATCACATATGGGGGAGTGAGGAGGACATTGCTACAGCAAGGAACAGGGCGTGCAACAGTTCCTATATACGCAATGCCTGCCCTGTGACCGCAGCACTTGTGCCCATTCAGGAGAAGATAGCTTTGTTTGTAAAACAGGTTTAGCTTGGGTATGTTGTCAGGGACTGGTGTACATGTGGGTAAACATGCATAGACCGTACATGTCACTTGAAAATCCCTGTGCAACAGTACTTGAGTGTGTGAATGCGACAATGTCACCATCGTCCACATGACAGGACATGTTGTGATGCTGGCTCTTGTGGGCACACTGCTAAGGATTTCATTGTTCTGCGCTGTGTGATCTGTGACAACTTCCGTCATGTCCATGATGATGTTATTAGGGGGATGGGAGCACACTGCTTCACCTCCCAGCACAGTTCACCCCTTTGCATTCTGGTATATGCAGTTCAGTCATGATGCTTACTTGTCATGTGACTGAGGTGTTTCACCTGAGTTGGGCGGGGAGAGGTACAGAGACCTGAGTAGAATCTGGCAGCTTCCTCAGCAGACACCGATCACAATGTATCTTACCCCTACTGATGTGGGAGGATACCGTGACACACATGTGTCTAGAGATTCACAGCACTGACCTGCACCAACCTTGGTGACACACGACAATAGTAACAGAAGTACACTTTTCAACTGGACTGCATTCACCAGGATGCTAAGGGCGAAACTATGTTGGGAGGTGCAGGCGTGTGCTCCAGTCCCCCTGCTGCCCATGTTGATGGTGTTTGCCGGTGTTGTCTGTAATGCGCATTGTACAGTGTTGCCTCGTGGTGTGCTTTTGCGGTTATTGCATAATATGGCAACGCACTGGTGTTTCCTTGTGTCTTTCCAGGTACCTCCACTCCCTCAATGGATTTTCACTTTTACATATTCGGATACATTGCAATGTGAGTCAACATGCCACTTACTGTGATGACAATGCTCTTGACACGAAGGCATACTGTTGTGAGTTGTGTTTATTTTGCGATGTGTGACAGGTGAGGGGTGAAGTAGGAGGTGATGGTACACGGATAGTTAGGGTAGGACACACAATGGTAGAGTTCCAAAGTCCAAGCGAACACTTCCATCCTTGTGGCAATGTCGTTTGGTATTTACAACGACAGTCAATGCTCGGTGTTACAGTGGTGACATCAGCGGTTGCTCCGAGAACTGGTATGGCACGGTTCTGTGCCACGTGATCCTGATGGGGTCTTTTTTGGACGCCTCCTCTGCCGTTTGGCCGGGGGGGAACCTGCTGCATGCTCAGAGGTGTCTGAAAATTCGCTGTGGTGTGACTCACCCCCCCTGTAGCCGCTGCTTGACCCGGCCCTTGAGGTTGCCCCACTGCTTCCTGATGTCATGCACAGTGCGTAGGGTGGTCCTTGCGGCATTGACTTTGCTGTGGATCCTTGCGCACATCTGAGTCTTGCGCGCAAGTAGGGTGTGTTGGACCAGGTGCCCAGACAAATGTGGTTCTAGCCTGATTGTCTCGTCTACCGTCACTCTCAACTCTGAGTAGGTTGATTTGGGCATTATCTTGGGGGGCATGGCGAAATTGAATGAGGGGTGCAGGGTGCAAGGTAGTGGTGGATATATGTGAAGTGTGTCTTGTCTCTCTGTCTTGGCTTGTGGTGTGCAAGGGATGCTGGTCCTGGAAGGGGTTGGTTTCATACTGTGGTATGTGGGTGTGTCCACATGAGTGATGACCTCCAGATGTCTGTTCCATGCTGCGCATGGCTTTCCTTACCAGGAGCAAGTTGGGGTGTATCATTGTGGCGTGTGTGTTGTGATTGAGGGCAGCAGGGAGTACAGGCACACTTCGGGCATTGTTGTGAAGTTGTTTCTGTCCGCCATTCATTTGGCCTATGTGCGTGCGCGGCGGTCGGACGCAGTGCTTGGTCCGCCAGCTCCGCATTCTCATCGTAATTAGCCGTGCGAACATGCCGCAGCAGGAGCAGCCTTTTCAAGCCGTTGAACAGCTTTCCCCGTCCGCCGCGGTCGGATTTGCAGCTTTTCCGACAGTGGTGGACGGTCTTTTGTGACATCCATCCGCCGCGGTGTGATTTTGCCTACACTGCATCGTAATTTGGCCAACGGAAATGCCATGGGTCATGCAGGAGGTATTTTTGCGATACCATGGAGGACGGACGGCATTTCCGTCCGGCATCGTAATGGGCCCCTAAATGTTTTAAATTGTAATTGTGAGTATTTCAATTGCAAATGTTTAGTTTAAACATGTTACATTCTGAAATTTAAGATCCATTATTGAAAACTGTTTAATTTGCTAATTTTAAATTTTCTAAATGTATTTAACATTTATTTATGTTTTGTGTATATGTGCAGTTATTGTATGGATACATTGTCTTAAATGTTTTATTACATTCAATTATTTTAAATTATTATTCAATTTTTGTATACACCTATTTATGTATTAAACAATAATGTATTTGTTTTTTTAAATGTATTGATGTTTAAGCTATTGCTTTGCAATTTGTATAATATTTCCATTATTATTACTGATGTTTCTGAAATTTAGAAACTTGCTGTTTAGAAATATTTAATCTACATTAATATTATGTGTTTGAATCTTTTCAAACATTGTGAGTAGTGTTTGTATGTTTTTAAATATTTTTACACAAATGTTACAGAATTATTTCTTCATACATGTATTTTTTAAGCATAGTATATTGTGTTCTTATATTTTTAGACTGCACTTTTAATGCCTTTTTAGTATATATTAACTAGCACTATTTAATATATAATTATATTTTTATGATTTTATTCAATTTACTATTTACTATTTCTTCAATACATTGTTTAACATTATTTAGACCATGTACACATTTGTTGCATCCATCTGTTAATACTTTTTTTAATTTGTATTGCTTTTATTTGTTTATTTTCATTTAGCTGCCATTTCTTTTAAATTATAGAGTATTCTGTACTCTATTAGTGTTTTTAGGAGGATTTCAGTGATGTCGGTCACTGTTCCCTGTTACTGTTCGAGGGAAAAGGTAAGACCCTTGTTAAGTTTTAATTTAGATTTTTTTGGGGTAGGGCAGATGTGGATAGGTTTATTTATTGTGGGTTATGGGGTTAGTTTGAATTGGGAAGCTTGTTTAGTATTGGTTTGTGTTTCAGTGTTATACGGTGTAGTGCAATAGGCCTAACTATAATTTGTTAGTAGTACTTTGTACATATTGTCATATTTTCTATGATATTTGTAGAGTTGTAATGTTAGGTTTGTATTGTATTTGGGATGTATGTTTTGTGAAGGGGTAAGTATTTTTTTCAGGTTTGGAAGTTGGAGTGCAATGTTTGCAACTATCTTTAATGGGTTTGTAATGAGTTTTTATAACTTTTTTGTGTTTTCCAATGACTGTGGATTAGCGGATGATTAGGTAAGCCATTTTGAGGGCATGTTCCAGTCTGACCTAACCACTAGGGAAGGGCAGGAAAGAGTGGATGGTAAATCCGAGGTCATATTTACAGCGCAAGAGGTAAGAGCAGGTATTATGGGACTGTCCAAAAACAAGGCCCCAGGCCCTGATGGGATCCCGCCAAACCTTTACATTGCGAATGTGGACACATGGGTGCCTGTACTTGCGGCAATCATAAATGCGGTGGTCAAGGTTGGCCGCCTGGATTCATGGGCCTTATCAACTATTGTCCCTGTTTTCAAAAAGGATGATCGGGATAGCACTCATTGCTATAGACCCATCTCCCTTTTGGATTCTGTGGTAAAGGTGGTGGGTTGTATGGCTGTAGACAGGCTTGTAACATGGGCGGATGATTATAACATCCTAGTGGAGGTACAATATGGTTTCCGACCGGGTTGCTCAACAATGGACCAATGTTTAAATCTACATATGGTCCTGAACAAGTATTCTGAGGCTCGCACTGGCTCTATCCACCTAGTATTCATGGATCTGTCCTCAGCGTTTGATCGTGTTAATAGATCAAAGCTATGGCAGATGATGCTTTCCATTGGTATTGACAGGGGCCTTGTTCTGTTTTTAAGGGACCTCCACGGAGACTTAAATGCGGTCGTCCGTTACTCGAAAGATCTTAAAGTGACCTGCAAGCTTTCCATCAGGAGAGGGGTGCGTCAGGGGTGTATTTTGGCACCTTTGCTTTTTAACCTGTATATTAACTCCCTGGAGAAGGTCCTTTTGAACTCAAAAGTTGATTACCCCCAGGTGAGTAAGTGTAGTTTCCAGTCCTTCTGTACGCAAATGATGCTGTCCTCATGGGGAGGACAGCTAGGGGCCTACAACTTTTGGTGAATTCCATTGTACATTTTATGGAGGACCTGGACCTGTTGGTTAACCACAGTAAATAGTTTGTGATGCAGGTGGGACCTCGCACAGCTAAACCCCATACTTTTAAAGTAGGAACCACGCCAATTCCTAAGACAAATGTTTTTTCATATCTGGGAGTCAAGTTTGATGATGCCCTGAGCTGGAGCCTATTGATCAGTCGCAAGAAAGGGGACCTGGCTAGAGCGACTGCTGCTGTTTGCAACTTTGCTTCTAGATTGGGTGGCAAACCGATTGGGGCTCTTCTGCAGATCTATAGAGCCAAATGTATCTCAAAGATCATTTATGGGAGCAAGATATGGGGTTACACTGGGCAGGAGGCACTGCAAATTTCAAAAATATTTTCTTGAGAAGGGTACTCTCTCTTCCGTAGAGAATCCCATCGTATGTAGTGCACGAAGAATTGGGGATGGCCTTTCTCTCAGACAAGCTGGCTTTCCGTCCCCTAGCTTTGTGGATGAAGATTAGGATTAAGAAAGAAAATGCCCTAAGCAAGGACATTCTAAGGGATTGTCTTTCCCTTGATTACGTTGATCGTATTTGTTGGATAAAGTATGTTAGAGAATGTCTTTGCAGCTTAGGAAGGGCAGACCTATTAGACAATCTGCAAGCGATCTGTAGGAGGGATCTAACTTGGCTGAAAGAGTGTTTCTTTAAAAGGCTTACTTGGGATAGAGAGGAAGTTGAGTTGAGAAAACCCAGCGTGCGCAGGTACATTGTATTGAAAACTGTGCCAACTATTGAACCATGTCTTTTATGGGTTAAAAGTAATCATGATCGCTTTTTACTGACCAGATTTCGGCTTGATCTTTTTCATTACCTCTTGGCCCAACCATGCTGCGCTCACAGAGGGCAGTGTCTCAAACCCTGTGGCTGTGACAGACAGTCTCCATAGGTTATGATGCACTTTTTACTGTTTTGTAGTTTTTATGAGGTTCCCAGGAAGTCTTTTATTATTCCCATTCTTACAAAAGCATGTTTTAAGAGGGTCAGACCTGCTTTTATCTTTTTACAACTTCTTTCAAGTGATTCAGTACTGTACATGCTTAATTTTCTAAGGACCTGTATAAGGCTTAGGTCCAGTTGTGATTAACCTTGACAGTGGGGTCTACCTTTTTAACTCTGTAATTATGGGCTCATAATAGTCTTATTGTACTGTCTTTTGCATATTTGTTGGAGTTTTTATTGATGTCTGTCTGACTTTTATGGTTTTAACTGTAAAAACCGAATAAAGTATAATGATGATGACTGTGGATAACTTTAGTGGATTTAATTTGTAGATTTCATTTCTGTATTGTTTGGGTTTCTTTGTTTTTATTTTTCCTTGTCTTGGAAATTGAATGTTTTAGAAGTAGATCAAGAACATCAGCTACTCAACTGTATGTAGAAATATTTTATTTATTTTTCAGAGGGAAATATCATATTTTAATTTCTATATTATTTTAGGTTTACTGCAATTGAACTGTTTCATTTTAAATTAAAATCTGTGTTTAAATTTGTGAGCTGCATTGTATATTTTTATATGAAATCCTTTTGGTTTTGTTATGAGTATTTACATTTTTTTTTAAATTTATCAGTCATATTCTGTAGTTTATTATTATATATTTTAGTATAGACTGGTTTATCAAAATAAATGTTTGAATTATTATTCAAAATCATTGATATTATGCAGTGTTTTTTTTGTATATTAGTAGTCAGTATATTGGTAGTGGTGTATAATAGTGAATTAGCTATTATTTCTAGGTAGTCTACTCCTCTGTTATTTACAAAGAGTCTGATTTTGAATTGTAGCATTTCATACATTTTCATGATTTGTTTAGTTATTTTAGGATTATTTTGGTTAACTGACTGTTCTATAGTTATATAGTTGTTGATAGCTTTGTTCTTTTTGTAGTGCTTCTATCAATTTGTATAGTCTTAGGGGCCGATTACGATGTCGGTTGGAAACTCTTCCGACCAAATGGGTTCCGAAATCGTTTCTGACCGAATCGGGTTCTGCGAGTCCCACCAACCGATTACGATGCTTTTAAGCATCGTTCAGTTGGGCTCGCATTGACTTCAATGGGAGCCTGTGTCCTGAATGAGAACACAGGCTCCCATTTAAAAAAGGGGTGGTTGGGGAAAACCTTGCACCCTGTGGCGGGTACCTCATGGTGTCTGCCACACTGTGCATGGTTGAAAAGAGGGGTCCCTTGGGTACCCCCACGGGCCCCAACCTGAGGCCTACGGGTGAAGGGGGGCCTGCTACGAGCCCCAAAGTCACTCGGTTTGAAACCCTGTCCATAGAGCTGTACGATTCGGCTCCGAACGACTCAGGCTGTCCGAATGCCAAGCGTAACCGAATCGGACAGCCCGAACGGTTTCCTTGCATCGTAATCGGTTGTTGGGAATTGTGTCCAATTCGGTCGGAAACATAGATTCCGGATCGGATTCAGAGAATCTGAATCCTGTTCGGATTCTTTCTGACCGATATCGTAATCGGCCCCTTAGTTGGGTTCCTTCTAGCATGACCAATAAAAACTGAATTGTGTAATATTTAGTGCATTTCCAATTTTCATTCTTGGTGCTTGTACTTTTCTTGCTGAATGTGTATCCCATGTGCGAAAGCAATTGTTTGCCTTTTTGTGATGTGATATATGTGGCTTTTTTGCCATTCTGTCTGAAAGTAGTATAATTTTAAAATGAATAGTTTTGTAAACAAAATACTTATTATGTTTTCTAATATTATTTAAACATGCTTTGAAACGTTTACAGTCTATACTTATGTATGTGATGTTAGTTTAAGTTGCACTTGCTTTTCTTTTGTTTGTCTTTGATTTTGTTGAGATTTGGGTCAGGTGGGCTTTCCTTTTCTGTTGGTGAGAACATTTTTGCTTTAGTTGTAGTTTAAAATTACAGGTATGGTTTAGATTTAAGGGGTTGTGGGGTTTTATGTTCAGGTTTAATGTATAGGAGTTGTTCTATTTTTATAACTGTTTTTATATTACTTACTTTCAAAGTGCCTTTGTCCAGATTTATGAGTGCAGAGTTGACGTTTGTCCTATACATTACTTCTTTTTTGGTGAAGTGTTTTTTTAGTATCTTAAAGAATATCTTAGAGAATTAAAAGAGAGTTTATTTATACATTTATGTTTTACAGTTATGTTTACAATTTATAGTTATGTTAGGTTACATTGTAGTTTCATTTTTTTTAAACATATTTGTGAAGGTAGCAAGTTATTTTGTTTAAGTTTTCCTTCTGTTTTTTTTGTGTAGTCCTGCAGAGTTGTTATTTATTTCCTGTGAAAAATAGTGAAGGTTTGTAATCTTTTTATACTGTTCACTTAATTTGGTGTATATTTTTCTTGCTTAATTTGTTTTACAGGGCATTTTATGGACTACGTTGTGTGTATTATGGTGTGTTTTTCTCCTTTTTTGTCAATGCTTATTAGCGTTTCTGTTTTATTTTGAAATATCTGTATTTATTGGATTATTGTATTCTTAACGTTTTTAAATGTTTTATTTAATTTCATTATTGTTTTCTCTGTGTTGTAAGATTTGTTTTCTTGTAAAATTTTTTGATTATTTAAAATGTGTTGCTTTTTGATAGTATATGTATTGTGAGTAGATATGGTTTTATATATGTATAATTTAATGCTTGTGGTTTTATTAATAATTTTATGTGTGCTGTGTTCATTTATTGATATATTTTATATTTAACTTATTTAAAAAGGAGTTATTGTATTTTAATTATTTTGCACATTATTATTGTAGTCGATATTGTGTGTTTCAATATTTTTGACATTGTGTCTATATTTAAATAGTAGACAATATTTGTGTTTGATATTTGTGTGTTCGATATTTTTACATTTTGATATTTTTGACTGCTTTTTGTAGCCATTTTTATTTTATATCTTTCAGAATGCCTCAAAAAGACAACAGAAATATATTTCAGTAAATTTCCTGTCATGCCCAAGAAAAGTAGGAGGATGCTAGATAGCTCTTAAATATAAAAGGTGATATTGGTGCAAAGGAGCTCAGAAATCCATTTTGTGTGTTCAGCTAAGGAGTTCATAGTGGGAATGAGAAGGTAATGGGTCTCTATCAACATGCCCATTGTTTTAATATTTGTAATAAAAAATCACATATGTGCAATTACAGTAGCAGAGGAAGTTTAACATGAGCTCTTGTGACTGAATATAATGTGCCGATGCATATAATCAAGTCATAGATTCTCCTGAAGCCAGGTACAACACTGTCCAATCAAAGGGAGTGTTCAGAGTGTCTTTTGTTAGTTCCATAAAGGTTTTGAACAAGAATCAAGGGATACTGACTTTCAGTGTGATTACCCACATATTTATTTCGTTTTGTTTATTGATAGTTCTGAATACGATTTCATCATCAAAATACATAAAACAATCACAAAACAATCACAATAAAAACAGAGATAACATCTTTCCAAAGTGGTGCTGCCATAAAAACAATAATAAATCTAAAAACATATATATAGCAAAGTTCATCTAAAAAATCCATCAATTCTACCAACCTATAAAATTCAACCTGTCATACTATATAATAGCTTTTGCCTCATTGACCATGCTATGTGCAAAAACTTTGACACCGCCACAACCACTATTGATGAGGTATCACTTTTGCAAATTCTGTAGGCTTCTCCTCTTTCTCCTGAATTTAGAGACTGACTAAAGGGAACTATCCACCTGCTTCAAGCTTTAGCATATGGGGGGGCAAAAAAATAACAGATGTTCAATAGAAATAGAAAGCTGACCTCTGGTTCGTACCCCCCATTGGGCTGTAAAGGCTGCTACTGGGAGCGTCCCATACCTGAACTGTAAAAACACTGACAGTGCACGGGCCTGTTGTATAAAATCTAAGAGCTCCTCAGCCTTACTTTCAGGTTTATGAAGTAAGTAAACTCTTGTCAAGCTGCCTGTGGGGATTAGATGTTCCCTGCTACTAGCAACTTTCTCATGGGCCAGTTTTTTTGCTAATTGCACATGTCCCGGGTGGATAGACCAGGGCTCTTCCCAATTTTTTCCAGGCCCAGATCAGTCCAGGGGCTTTTTTTGAATCCTAACCATTTTGTCTTTTCAGCTGGTTTTGTTCTTATAATGTCTTTCACTACCTTTCTGTAATGGGGCAGTTCACTAGTGCTCCAGATACTTATCCAATTCAGCATAGGTCTTAGTGCAGCCAGTACTGCTATTTCGTGGATACCTATGTCCAAATGTAGGGTTACTAGTAGAGTTGCCCTCCCTAGGCCAGTAAGGGATCTAAGGAAGTTATCTTCCACAATGCTCAAAGAGTCTGTATTGCAATGTCCTCATAATTCCACACCATAAAGGGTTCCCCCCTTGCTTGGGCCTTGTAGATTTTCACAGCTGGCAATATGGGGGTCCAGTTGACTTTTTTTGCAAATTTACATACTGCTCCAGGTCTGTGCTTCACAACAAATTTACTTTTTTAGATCTGTGGTTCCCACGACCCTAATTCAGCTACTCTAATACCTAGGTATTCCAACTCTAGCACTCTTTCAAGCTGGTCATTCGCCACTTTAATCACCTCTCTCACCCTGCCTCTCTTAGAGTGGGTCATATATTTGGTTTTTGTGGTATTAATATTGAGACCGTACTCTGCACAAAACTGATTGATTCTATCAATCAAGTTTTGTGAGCCCCTCCTGGTTTTAGACAAGAAGATTGTGCTGTCTGCAAAAAGGAGCACCAGGATTTTTGCTCTGCCAAGGTGGAGGTGTCATTAACACAGTCCAGCAAATAGCTGACATAGATGTTGATATATAAAAGAAAGAGTGCTGGGGCAAAGACACATGCTTGACTCACTCCTTGGTCAACTGGGAAAGCCTTGTTTAGTTCCCCATTAGTGCCACACCTAACTTTAGCAAAATTCCTCTTGTGGAGTGTTTTAATTCCGCTCAATAGATTAAGCGGAACCCCCATTCCTAGGAGCATCTCCCTCAATATCCCCCAGACACAAGATCAAAGGTGGCACAGATGTCGATAAAAGTCATGAAAAGGGCACCCTTGGCAAGGTCAACCATCCTCCATTTAACAATGAGAAATCGGAAGGACTGGTCAACAGCGCAAGTCTTGTGCCTAAAGCAAGCTTGTAAGTGCAAGAGAACGTGGTTCTCCTCGCACCAATCTAAAAGGCACTCAAGAATATGTTTGCTAAAGGCTTTTCCCAATTATCTATAAGGCTGACTTGGTGATAATTGGATGGGTTGCTTGGATCCCCCTTTTTAAAAATTGGCACTATTTCAGCACCACTCCAAGATGGGGGAACAGCCTCCTCCATCATAACTGCATTTGAAATGGCATTTGTATAATGAAACCAAACAGTAGGGTGAGATTTGAAAAGGTCTGCGGGATCTTATCAAGACCCGGTGCTTTCCCTCGCCTTAATGAGGCCATGGCATGAGCGGTTCCCTCCAGGGAGAAAACTACAGTGGGCAAGTTGTAATTCGACGGGCAAATGGCATCTCTAGTGGCAGCAGCTCTCTCCATCTCATTAGATTCTGAATACAGACATCCAAAATGGGCAACCCATCCACAGGGTAGAAAAGAGGACTCGACCGGTATACCCGGTTTCCCACCACCTAAACTAACCAAAGAACAAGACTTTCTTCTGGTTGTTAGTTGTTACAGTTTCTAGAAGATCCGTCCAAATGTAATTTTCTCAAATTGCTTTGACTTCCTTTAAAGTAGCCTAATAGGTGGCCATGCTTGCACTGATTTCATAAGTGGCTCCCTTTTCTATTGCTTCCAGCAACTTCGCTATGACATTTTTCACAGGACTTATTTAACTATCCCTTAGGGGCAGTGATCGGGGATGCCCAAAGCTTCCTTAGTAAAAAGACCACTTAATTTTAAGAATACCATATTATGCTCCATTTAAATTGATTCATTATTCCCCCAGTTTGCTCACATTTTTCCCTTATGTGCGGCGAGTATTGAATAAAGGTTCATAACTGTATTGGATGAAGAACTCACTGCCTCACACTTAACATCCTCGTGTTGTTTGTAACTTTCAGATGATTCTGGTGACCACCTGCATCAGGGACCAGGGGCAATGTCATTTACTGCTTCAGTTTAAGTATCAAGGAGTTAGGAACACTTTCATCTCACTCTACTCCGACTTATTCCTTAGCTTGCTCCAGAGTCTCACATCCAATAGGATGCAGTCAATGGTGCTATAATACAACCGTCTTCTTTTTGTCTGAAATGTCTGACCATTACATGCACGTAACCCATTCATAAAGGTGAGTTCTACTCCTTGGAGGGCCACCCTAGAGAGATTCCGTTTTAACAGAGATGTAAGAACAGGGATCCTCCTCATTTAATCCTCTATGCTGGACAGATCTTGTACCAAGCCGTTGGGTTCAAAAGACAAGTTGAAGTCACCAGCCACAATGGCATGGTAGGTGCCAGAGTGGGCTACCAGTATTCTGTCCAGCACTGGCAGAGGCTGAGATTTATGCTTATATCCACAACTCCTATTCTATATATTAATTACCAAAAGCAGTTGAGATTTTGGTCAAGGGAAAATTAGCCCTTGAGAAACAGGGAAGTCTATGGGGCTGATAACGAGTTTGGCGGTCCGACCACCCAAACGCCTGAACGCCGCATCTGCGTCATCTATGACACTACTGCGTCAGCGATCCATCGCATGCCGTACAATGAGTTGTGCTGCCTGAAACGCCGACCGTGGCCACGACGGGCTTACCACAGGGACCGCAGCAGTCTGCAATGTCAGCGTTTTGTCCACTGACGCCGTCAGGTCCGCGGTCTACCTGCGAGCATATTACAACCACACAGTCATACTCGTGATCTCCCAGCGGTGATTAACAAACGGTGGTTACCCAAAGGCGGTTGACCGCTGCGGTACATGCAAAAAAAAACACAGCAACAGTGACCATTGGATTAATTTAAAAACGACACACCTGATGTGCTTTGGCAAGTGGACATGCCTGCAAATCAAACTATAAAACACACCCGATCTCTGACGAGCATCCTTTGCTTCACAACTGAAGCACACCAAGGCAGACAGCTCTTTTCTCAGCTACCTATTTTCAACTTCCAATTTCACACTCCCCACCACCTGTAATTTTTGTTTTGCATCTTTTTAGCTCTATCACTTGTTTGTTTTTCATTCATCTACTCACACACATTTTATTTTTACACCATGCCTGGCCCAAAAAATCCCACGCTTCACTGAGTAAGAGGTAACAGTCATGGTAGGGCTACAAATTCTTGGTTCTGAAGTTCAGCATACTCCTCTTAGGCCCTGATTCCGATGTTGGATGGACCGGATCCATCCGACATCGGTTTGGAACTGGAATCGAATGACCTCCTGTCGTCGGTTCCAGCCCGGGAATTAGGATGCGAACTGAACCCAGTTCAGTCGCAATCCTATTCTTTACCAGTAGAGCATGCATTTCAAATGGAAAGCATGCTCTCATGGTGAAGAGCAGAGGTGCAGTTCACCCCTGCACCCCGTGGCAGGTACCTCAAGGTGCCTGCCACCGGGTGCAGGGATCAAGAGGCCATTTAGCAACCATGCACCCATGGGGGCCCTGCTGGGGGCCCCCAAAGATAGATTCCCAATGCCTTTCTGTGTCGGAAAGGCCAGCACAGAAAGGCAGTGGGAAGCTGCCATCGTAATCCCTCGGCTGGAAAGAGCCGGCCGAGGGATTATTGAAGGCCTTCCGAATAGCGGATTGGCTCTCAAAGCCGTCTTAAGCTATTTGGAACTCCTGTTTGGAATAATTTCCTACCTTTCCATAGAAAATGGGTCAGTCGGTAATTATTCCAAACAGGAGATTATGATGCGGTAAGACTGGCTCCGACCGAAGGCCACCTCCCACCACAGCTGCAACAACACAGCCAACCATTGCCCCACAACCTGTGCACCAAGCATAGTTAGTCCCAACCTTTGCTCCACAATCCTAAATTCTGAGGTGGCCATCATCACCCCAGTCACGGAGGAACCAGGACCCAGCGGGAGAGTGCAGTCTCTGCCAAGGGCACAGGGCAGTGGGGGTAGACATAATGGGAGGGTAACTTTAGGCCCACAGAGTAAGCCCACTCTGGACATCGACACCAAGGCTGCCATCACCCAAGTCCTGGGAGTCTACCACGAGTCTCATGGGAAATCAAGGGGCTGTAGAGGGACACATACCAGGAGGTTGCCGCATACACACCGAGGTGGCTGGCTTCCACACCGAGGTGGCCAGCATAAACACCAACATGACCTCCCTGGTTGGGGTGCAGCGGGACATCAACACTATCCTCTGCCACAGGAAGAGAGGCACTGTCAAAGGAGCCCACACCTGCACGCACACCTGTCTCAGCAGCTCTGGATCCCCCTTCTGGCAAAAAGAGGGGGCATCCACTCAAAATTCCAGGAGCTCGGGATGGCAAGACACCCACCACCACCAGTAAGAAACCTTGCCCCTAACGTCCACCTATGTGTGCTACACATTCACTTTGTGGACTATTGCAGCCCACTTTTCCATATCTGATGGGAGGAGAATGTTGGACTTTGGACTGCTGACAATTTGGACTCTACTACAAATGTTTAATCCACCATTACTGAAGACTTCCCTTTTTGTTTCTACTGTGTAATTTTAAATTAATTTCTTGATCTAATCCTTGTTCGCTTCATTAAAAACACAAGTCACCAAATCATTGTCTCCTGTTGTAATTCTCACATATAACAATGTGAATGTACTACCATGTTAACTTTGGAATGTCAAAACTAGGGATTTCTGGAAGCATGGATATGCTGCATGTAAACAATGTCCAACTCAGGATTCACAACAACACATACATACAAGTGTCTGATCTGAGAACATCTTTATTCCATTGTTCAAATCATATACTGACATGATGTCAGAAAAATAGCAAATAAGACATTACTCAGTTATTCTGTGTCAGTGATCACATTATCACTTGCAGAATTTCACAACATGGAAGGAGGGGATACATCTGATAAAATCCTACACAATAGGCAAGAATAAATTAGGTCTACTTCACCAGCTGGAGCTATATTGCCTGCCTACATCAAATAAACAAATAAACAGACATGTCAGTACAACAGTTTCTGACCACAGAGGCATTTCAATCCAGTGTTGCTTGCATCTGGTGGAATGTCACAAACAAATGTCAGTGATGGACCACAAGCACTTTGGCCTACAATGAGGAGACACATCAACAGCTACATCCAGTTCACACACAATGAGGAATTACCCAATGTGAAGGCAGGATAGCATGAATTGGGCACAACATTGTGTTGGAGCACATGATGGCACACCTATTGCATTAGGACCAACACACCACAAGGAACAAGTCCACTGGAAGCCAAGTAACTTCCATCCTGTCGCTGTGCAAGCTGTCTTTGTTACTGGCTTTGTCTGCCCAAACTCTGTGACAGACATTACCTGGACCAATCCATGTCCACTTCATATGACTGAACAGCATCATATACCCGCTAATGTCACAACTCTGAAATGTCCAAATGAAGATGACATGGTAAAGGTACCTAAAACAGACCAACACTGAGAGATTAGAGAAAAAACATACATATGACACACTTCACATTGTCAACTTCTACAGAACACAGTCTAAGACAACATTTAAAGCTAAACGAAGCTACACTTACAAAACAAACACCTTTCCCCAGATATTTCCAGAAACATATATTCCCAGTAGTAGTTCTTTATTTGACCAAATAATGATCATTCACAAAATTTATAAATAGCAATATTCCTTATTAAAACACATTATACAATAGTAAAATAAATAGTCACAGCATAAAAATAATCACTAGTATGTAGCATTAGCATCCTCCTCACAACATCACTGCAAGATTTTCAAGAATAGTCAAAGTCATCACATCTCACAATACTTACACTCAGGAGAAGTAGTTTCGGATGAGATCTTGATGCAAGTCAGCTCCTTCCTCTTCACCACTATCATCATCTTCATTTGGCATTTCAGGGTCCCCACCCAGTGATTCTTCATGGCCTGCATCCTCTGCAATGTAAGGTATGTTCCGCCGCAGGGCAATGTTGTGGATTATGCAGCTGGCCACGGTGATCTTACATACCTCCCCGGGTGAGTAGAGGAGGGCTCCCCCAGTCTTGTCCAGCCATCTGAATCTGGCTTTCAGGAGCCCAAAAGGCTGCTCCACTGGCTGCCATGTTCTTCCATGGTCCTCATTGAAGCGGATTTCCCCTGGCGCTGTAGGAGTCCTCAGCAGTGCCAACAACCATGGCCAGTTGGGATACACTGAGTCTCCTAAATTGGAAGACAGACAGAAGTGAAACAATGAGTTACACACTTTCAGATTATACCACCTGACATTAGCCACACAAAATTAGGACAGATCACACATACCTACAAGCCAGGCCCTCTTTGCTAGTAGTTTTAACATCAGCTGGGATATGGTGCTGTTCCGCAGTATGAAGACATCATGGGTAGATCCTGGGAATCCGGGCACAGACATTTGAGATGTACAGATCCGGTACGCACACAACTTGCACGTTAATAGAATGGAAGTGCTTCCTGTTGCAGTACACTTGCTCCCTAGCTTGTGGTGGTACTAAGGCAATATAGGTGCCATCAATGGATCCAATTGCATGTGGGATGTGACCAAATCCATAGAAATCCAGATCCACAGTGGCTAAATCCTCATGTCTAGGGAACTGGATGTAGTTGCCCACGTGTCTCAAAAATGCTGCTAGTACCTCTGTGTGTACCCGACTGAACATAGGTTGTGTCATTCCTCCAGAAAAAGTGACAGTGATTTGAAATGAGCCTGTGGCCAAAAATTGCAAAACAGACATGAGTTTGACAAGTGGTTGGATTGATGTAGGGTTATTGATGTAGGAGGTCAGGCTCCTACATAAATCCAGAATTGATTGCTGATTCAAACAGAACGTTTGGATGAAATGTCGCTCTTCCATGGGATGCAGGTCTGTAAATGGGTGGTACACAGGAGCCTGATGTCTTCTTCCTCGCCCAGGATACCTATGTGAGGAGTAACACAAAAAGTGTATTTGGTCACAGTGTACAGAGTAACATATGTGAAGAGTAAGGCAAAAGTCATGTGTCTGAATATTAATGCTTCATGAAACATTACACATTTTACATCATCATTGTGAAATCTTGAACATCCACCAGTCATCCCTAAGGTGGCCTTCACAGGTCTGTAACAGAACTATGCACAACATCAATTCTGAAATTGAAAATTGCCACTAAAGTGAGGTTAGCATAAAAGTTCATGTGAACTACCACCAACTGCGGTGTGCAGTGTGCAGCTCACAGCTTGCCTATGTGCACAATAATGCACTACACAGATGAGGTTTTGTACTGGACATGACAAGGGAACATGGCATTTCAAATGTAAACATGTTTAGCCTCATTTGTAGTGGTGGTGATGCACTTAATTGTCACCAGTACAGTCTTCCCTACCGCTAGAATGGCGGATGCCTGACTTCGCTAATAGGACATGTTGAGCGTACGCCGCCGGCAGTAGTTGACCGCGCGATGGGCGGACACATGCATGCCGGATACAGCCATAGGCTAATGTTGGGTATAGTGACAATCACATCCCAATGGCTGTGTGCCCCGATGCTGATTACCGCGCATGTGGCGTACATGTATACAGCAGTTGGAAAAATCTCACTTGCCTCCTGACACTGCTGCTATCAACACCTCATATATTTTAGCTACTGTTTGACACTTCTGGGAGCAATCATGGCACGCAGTACAGGGGGAGGGCCCATCCCTTCACTCCAGAGGAGCTGGATGCCTTGATGGATGAGATTCTTCCCCTGTCTTCTCAGCTCTATGGCTTACCAGAGGAACAGCTAAGTTTCCCAAATACATATTTAACTCAATTTCAGTGCTTCCTTTCTATTCCCATAGGCTACAATGTGCCTCTGAGTGTCAGACTGTAAGCATTATGTTGATTGCATACATTGTGTAGCCCCTACATAGAGCACACCTGTAGTGGATTATGAGGCCCTGGACTTTGTGAGAGAAGGCCACCATTGGAATGTTTAATAAGGGTGATTTCTACTTGTGTTACATGCATCTCTCTACGCAGGCCTGAAGTTCATAGTAAATACAATTAGTTCTCAATAACATCATGGTATATGTGCATTGTTATGTATAGGCTTCACACCATGAGCCATGTCTGTACACTGTTTAAGCATTTGAGGATGATGTTAGCCAAGTGTACCATCCCACTGATCACCAAGCCCACATCAGACTTTGTAAAACAGTTATCTGGGAGGTAGCTATAGTTCACTTTTCTGTATTGAGTTGGTGGCAATGTGAGGTTCATGTTGGATAAGTAGCCTCAGCCTGCAGAGAGCAAGGTCTGACATTGATATTTGGGCTGTCTGGACCATGTCCCGGCCTGGGCTAGAGTTACTGCGGCAGGATAACTGATGCACAGAGTAATGCCCCTGTAGACCTGCTGATACATGGATGTTCCGAAAAAGGGTTATCTGTTCTACTAGTAGCCCTGATAGCTGTAAAAAGGATAATATAAGGCATGGTGACTGAGGTGATCCCCTGTGCTGATACTTCTTTCCATTACCCACAGTGTCAAAGTGTGTCTGTCACTATTGACTGTCCCCTTACTCACACAGATCTGTTAACACTTTTCAAATAGTGTTGCTTTCACTGGACAGGCCTATTGCACAACTGAAACATGAACAGTGTAGATAGTGAGTTACTTTTGCATAGATTTAGAAATGTGAACTATCTGCTTGGCTGCAATATTCCCTATCACACAACAGACACAATGGAATATTGATTGTCATCCCTGTTACAGTGCCTCATATAGCAAAAGGGATGTCCTATGATGACAGTACTAACAACACAAACTTATTATGACTTACTAGGATATTCAAATAAGTAGTCCACATTCCACATGGCCCCCAGAGAGGTAGCTCTCAGTGTCACACATACCAGCCCTTACCTTGTGACCTTAGCCTTAGGATGTAGTTTATACTATGGTACTTGCCTCCATGGCCCTATGCATCAATGCAATGGGCCTGACAAGAATGGTGTCTCGACAGTCATGCATAGGTAGTTTACCCTTCGGAAGGTTAAATGGTGTGTTGTGTGTTATGGTACCCCACATCACATTCCTTGTAGGATGGGACTGGCCTACATGATGTTAGTGGGCTGCCTCAGTCAGTGTACATCATGACCAGGGTTGAGGTTAGTCATCAGATGACCACAAAAGTGTGTATCCATGCTTAAGTTTTGTTTAGCATTTGACAAGGACACATGTAATGTGTTGACTCTTGATGAAGGCTTGTGCTAGATCTCAACCTAATGTGTATCAAGCTGTCAGTTATCTTCAAACTTCCAGGTACAATCTGTTTCTACATCTATTACATCCATACAGGCCAGTGGCTATCAGAAGAAGGCCATTTGAGAGCCATCGCCCGGAAGGTGCGGACCCTGGGGGTATTCAACCGGCATAGTGCCCACTGCAGAAAGAGATGGGAGGACCTGCGGCGCTGGACCCAGAAGATCACAGAGGTCCATCTGGGGAAGTCCTCCTAACGTGGAAGGGGTGCGCACTGGACCCTGACCACCCTGACCTTGATGTGCAGTTGAGAGCCCAACAGCAGCAACAAAGAGGTGAGTCCTGGCCAGAGTCTTACATGTCATATTGCCAACTTTGAGTGTTAATGACAAGCATTCCACCAACCATATTGGTTGTGGCCCATGTGCCACACACAAGATGAGTCATTGTTAGTTTAAATGTGGTAGTAAGTGCATGCTGCTGTGCTGTGTCTATTGCCTTTCTGACCTGGAACACAGCAGAGTCCTGTCCACATCCAGTTCTCTCCTTTTGAGCAGACACCTGGCTGAGAGAAGTGCGTAATCATCTCATGTTCTCAGTAAATCTGGGTGACATTTGTTCCACACAGGCAACTGGCCTTGCTTGTGTGAGGCGTCATGTACTGTCTCCCATGTGATGGTGGCCCTATTGCATGTGACATGACATAGAGTTCACAGTATATGCAGTGACTGTACAACAGTTACCATAGGTAAGCACCGGTTATACATTGAAATGAGAGTGCAAACATCACTGGTGTCATCAGCATTAGTGCTTACATGTTGGCCAGTGTGCATTTGCCAGTTGATGGTTCATCTGTAATAGTGCTTCAATAAAATCATTCACTGACTGGTGACATACATGAGGTAGTGAGATGTAGAACTTTGGGGATCATGTGTGAGTGTCTACACTGATCCTTACAGGGCAATATGAGCATGCAATACCAAAGAGGGGTGCAATGTGTCTGCCCATTGGGACTCTAATGATCATACATCTTCATGATAAAGATGTTCAGGGACATCCAGATCCTTCAAAGGTGTATTGGCTTCTGGATATACAATTTATTATTGGCGTCATCACCTGTACCAAGCAGGATTGGGGATGTTCATATGGCTATATGAAGTGTTGTGCTGTGTGAATTCAGAGTATCTATCTCCCAAATGTTTGGACCTCAAAGTTTTCAGGAAATTTTATCTGTTAAATCTGATACATAGTTTAGCTACATGTGTACAGCTTTCATTTGACTTTTCAGGTAGTGGACATATGATGTAATTTTGAGTGTAAAGTGTCATCAGTGTGCAATGAGCATTTGCTAATGAGCACCATAATGAAATCATGATGTGTTATGAGTAATAGTTAGATTTGTTTGATTCTGGGCCTTGTGTGAGCATTGTGTAAATCTCACCCTTGGATCCATCCTATTTTGTTACATCTCTATGTAGTGCCAAAGTATGCAAGGTGATAAGCTATCACAGTATGGACATAAGGATGGAGTGCAGCGAATTCCATCAATGCATGTAGGCCTTTCTGCGGGTTATGACATGAGTGGACCCAACTGTTTGAAGGTTATGTAGCATGCATGCATGTGCTCATGCTAAATTTGAAACCTATAGAGTGAACCATGAAGCCGGTGTGATATGTGGTGTTCTTCAATGTTTCTGATGATTTGTGATGGTCAGGTGTGGAAACGCAGTTGCAATAAACCCATGTATGATGTCATTTCAGATACACCCCGGGCAAGCGGAGAAGGGGCCAACATTGGTGGGGACACAGCTGGTCACAGTGGTCCCAGACATTAGACATCAGACAAGGAGTGACCCAGTGGCCAGGAGGGTATGAGGAGTGCCACGGAAGACAGCAGCTCAAGCTCGTCATTATTTGAGTCATCCTCCGGTGGACACTCCTGAGTGGTGGCGGAACCAACAGGACCGTTAACCACCCTCATCCTTGTCCAACCCCCCAGTTCCATCCCCACTTTCCCTGTTGTCCACCAACAAGTTGCCCGTTCCTGCTCCCTAAGACAGGAGTGATCTCCTTTGCTCCAAGCGCCTCGTTCCAGGCGCCCCTTTAGCTCCACTGCCCTGAGTGAAGAGGCTATTGACGTCCTGAGGAGCATCTCTGTGGGTCAGAATGCAGTTCTGAATGCCATCCAGGGGCAAAGCAACCAGCTGACCCAGATGGTTGTCTACCTGGAAGGCATTCATACTGAAATGTCTGGCCTGTACCTTACAGCTACGTTATCTAGATCTGTACCACATGCTGTCAATGCTGTGCTTGCTTTCATTACTTGCACTTACACATTCCCTACACATGCATGGCACTTGGTTATGCTATTGGTTGTCCCTGATATACTTCAATCCCCAGGTCCCAAGCACATTGAGTTTGTAAGGCATGTGCAAAATCTACTGTGCCCCAGGGCCCCAGCCTTTCAGGGTTCCCCTTGATAGAGGCATAGTTATCCTGCAGAGAGTGTTTCCATTGTGCCCTTAGAATGCTCCTCACACTGATTCTATGTTGTCCCATTGACAGACATTGCCTTTTTATGTGGTTGTTGTGTGAGAGTCCAATACAGAGTTGTAGCAGAGAAGGTGTGTTTCACCTTAACGACACATCCGTACAGATGTTTCTTTGACATCAAAATATGACCTGGGATGTCTGCAATGTGAGAGTGTCACATTCACTATAGCATCTTGGTTTGAAGTGCAGTGACAGGGCTTCATGGTAGGTGTATTAACTTAAATCTCACTTTACCAACACTTGAGAAATGGTAAACTGCATGATGTGTGAAGATCAGTTGTGACATGGAAAACAAGTGAGAAGGGGCAAAAGGAGTCTA
The DNA here is from genome assembly GCA_963921515.1 of Calotriton arnoldi. Taxonomy (NCBI): domain Eukaryota; kingdom Metazoa; phylum Chordata; class Amphibia; order Caudata; family Salamandridae; genus Calotriton; species Calotriton arnoldi. The sequence goes on from CAWUFW010017846.1 coordinate 116,338, forward strand.
GCATCTTGGTTAGAGGTGCAGTGACAGGGCCTCATGGTAGTTGTAGTCACTTCAATCTCACTTTACCAACACTTGAGAAATGGTAACCTGCATGATGTGTAAAGATCAGTTGTAACATGCCAGACAAGTGAGAAAAGGCAAAAGATATGTGTGACAGACATCAATAGGTGTGATATTGATGAGGAGGTGCTGTTGTGGAACTCAAAATAATGCACATATCACTATTAATGAATATAATTTGCAAACACATGTCCATTTGTGTAAAGTGTGCATTTGCAGTACCAGTATTTTGGTCTAGGAGAACATCCTACAAATGTATTTTTGATTATTCTTTTGAAACAATCCCAGACAGGGTCTCTGTAAACATGTAAATTACTTAGGGACCCCAACTCTCTTGCATGGTCGAAGGCGGGGCATTATTTTACTGAGGAGACCATGGAAACTGGTAGTTGTATGACTTATTGCCAGTTTCGTCCGTGACAGAGTGAGTTTAGAATGTGATCAAGCAGGTACAGCAGCAGCAGGACATGTCTGATTGGCTCCATGACAGCAGAAGACGTGTAGAGGTGAGTAGAGGTGAATTTCGGCCTTATATAGCTCCCTTTCCGCAGTCTCAGATGTGGTGGTTGGAGCACCACGGTCACGCTGGCTGTAAGGCAACTCGTAATTGGGCCAGTGGTTTCACAGGCAGTCCGAGCCTCCCACAGCCTCATTGGCCCATTCCGCAACTGCCGAAGTTGGAGTTGGCCGGTGGTGTCGGCGGGTCGTTGGCGGTCATTCACACTACAATCGACAATCTCGTGATACGGTGGTCGGGCCGCCGAGGTAGAGGCGGTCGAGCTGCCACTGTGGGTATGGCAGTCAAGGGATCCCCAAACTCGGAATAAGGCCCTAAGTAAGAAAAAAGTAAAAACCAAGGAAAAGACAGTGAAAGTAGTCAAAATAGCATGCTCAACCACAAATTAGTTCGACCCTCCCCAAATGTGTTAAAAAGCAGACTGGATTTGTTTGTATTATCTTTCACCAGCCTTCGTGCAGTTTGATAGAAACAGGACATACCAACATTTAGTAGCAATGACATGATTTCCAATTGCATTACTTTAGAAACAAAATGTAACAGATATTTCCCAATCAATCAGTTAATGTTTATTGCTTGGTACCTAAACCGTTTCCGATGATCCATTGTATCTAACAAATGATCTCAAGAAAAAAGAATGGGTATGCTAAAAAATATTAAATGACCTCGTCTGTCACTCCAGAATTTCATCCAAAAAGTCTATCCAATATAAAAATTAAACACAGTACTAACATGACCAGCATATTGTCAAGTTGTTTCAATTTTCTGTCCCTGTGGCAGGTGCAAGGTTTGTTTCCTACCTCTAAAAAAAATTTTTTAACATAGGGTTAGACGTGTAAATTAATTTGAGGGTGAGAATGCTATAAATGTCAAGCAAAGTTTTAAAAGCAGGAGATGTTATAGACATAATATTTACATGGATGGCAATTTTGAGGATAAAGTGCAACGTCAGTAAGTCACTTTTCTTCAAGCGCCTTTGCTACTTGTGCCACACATTTTGTAACTATTGAGTGTGCTCTCCCTTTAATTTTTGAATCAGCTCCTGTGAATTACTTGATTGATTGAAGGACAATTTGTAAAGCGCAACAGACACTTCAGAAAGAAGTGTCCTGGCATTCACAAGAAGAAAAGATATACATTATAGGGTTTTCCTACTTTCAGCAAATTACTTTGTTTTTCCCAGATCTTTCTGCACTTGGTCGTTCATTTCATTTGAACTTGTTATGGTACCATACTGTGTGTTTAAGTGCTGTATCCATGCATCTTCTGATATATTTGCATTATTTGATTGAAAGCTGCTTTCGACACGTTTATTTGTTATTGTTCAGAATTTCTTTGTTTTCCTTTCCTCGCTGACATACAGTATGTGGGTCCAAAATTGATCTTGGTGATATTTTCTTGCTGTCCATACCACCTTTTTTGTATTTCTTTCTTTTTGGTATCCGGTTTGGTACAGTTTGTAATGAGCTTTTGTGTGAATTGTTTCTATTCTTTTGCATAATTGGCTACCTCTGCTTGTCAAAGATCTAATAGTGTGGCACATTAAGCGTGGATTGCGTTACAAATTACACTAAGCCATTTGCATCTTCTCGAGTTAACAGTTTGCAGTTGTGCTATCAGGCATTTTGCTGCTTTGTAAGAAACAATCAAATTGGCTTACATGAATATCTGTGGCAAATTATCACTTTCCGTTTCACAGCTAATCGAAATGTGCTAATGCACTTTAATATGGGCATGCTTATTAATATGTAATGTGTAATCGAGAAAAAAATAACTTTGAGCTGTAGTTTGCATGAAGTCAGCTGTCTGGTCTTCTTGAAATCTGCCATTTAGCACTCTTGTTTCTGCTGAATGGAATTCGGAGAGGAGGGTTTCTCCCATTTTGTCTCGTTCAGGGATGGCTGCCTAGACATGTTGGTGGGTATTCCAGTGTGCATTTTACACTTTTAGAAATCCTTTGTCTTGATTATCTATAATTAGATTTGAATTAAAGTCACCTGTTATAATCCAAAATGGATTATTGTGTGTGTGTTTTAGCTCTATTGTTAAATTCTGCAATGTTTCCATTACTTTTATCTTTTACCTGGGTGATGGGTTGATATAAACATTTGTTAAAATGTAGGTTATTTGTTGCGCTAGCATCCTATTCTAAAATTTTATGACATAGCCCAAGGATTGATATAATGCAGAAGAAATATAGATATCTAAGTCACCTTTGGTGCGACCTGTGTTTGCTACTCTAATAGCATAGTTATGATATTCAATGTATCCTATCAATGAAATATCCTGTATGCTCTAGGTTTTCTGTAGCAGAATCGCAGATTGGTACAGATCAGTGGCGGCTCGCAGAGGGAGTGCTGCGGGGCGGTGAGGCGGGGCGGGGGAGGGGCTGGGTGGGGGGTAGTGGAGTCGGACATATGACGGGCAGGAGTAAAGTAAGTAAATAAATAAATAGAACTATTTACCTTGCGCTCGCTGCATGCCGATGCAGCGAGCGCAAGGTAAAAAGTTGTATTTATTTACTTTACTCCTGCCCGTTGTATGTCTGACTTCACTACCCGCCCACCCAGCCCCTCCCCCGCCCCGCCCCACCGTCCCGCAGCACTCCCTCTGCGAGCCGCCACTGGTACAGATTCCATACTCGACTCCAGCTTTCTCTGTACAGGCAGAGCTTGGGCTTGTCCAAGTGTCTTATTTGATATCCCTTAGTCAGCTCCTGTGTTGGATTAAAATTTGGAGCAGGGCGGACCTGTTGCTAAATCAAATGAATTTAGCGGATCGTTTGGCTCTTGATCGGTCACACAAAATATCTTAGATAGCCCATGTTAAAGCAGCCTTTAACGGCATTTGTAGGACAGATATTTTATATAATTCCTCCTCTCTCTCAGAGCGGGAGCTAGGGTGTGTCAAAAGGTTGTTCTTGGAACATTCACACCTAGAGAGAGAGCACCTAGAGCTTCAGACATCTTCAGTTCGGGATCACATGCTGCAAAAAACTGTGCAGGGGTTGGAGCCATATCTTTCCGAGGTCCGCTCACAGCACAATAGGTTTCTACTGGCCAAATTCAGGTTCAACCCATTGCACCATTTTTGGCATCCCCTTCTGGGTGGATAAGGCATGAGGCAAGGGAACCCTGCGGCTGTGATAATATGTCTCCCCAGGATATGTTGCATTTTACCATGTTCTGTTCTTATTATAGCTGGCTGAGGAAGCAATTTTTAATCCCTTTGTTGAAATCCCTGAATTGTAATAAAGTTAGGCCAGCCTTGATGTATCTACAGATGCTTCCAACAGATCATGTTATCCTTACAGTCCTATCCTTTTTACTTGCAGCTTGGGTATCTAAAAGATCGAGATTTGACTAATTACGCCATTACTCACTAATTATTATGTAATGTTATCTGTATTTTTATTGTCTTTGAATTCTGATAGCAAAGTTTTGGTTTTGCACTTTTTTCCTTTACGGTGATTGCATCGCTCGAATCAAGATTCTATGATGTCCTTAATGCCTCAAAATTAGGTGCGATATTGACCTGAATTCATCATTGAGCCATTGAATTTTTTGTTTACTTAGAGTGGTCTTGTACTGTATCTGCACTTTATGAAGGATAGCTAATGCAGCTGGGCACAGTTTCTCACTGGTTTTAATGGTTTTTACTTGTCAGTCAGTCAGTCAATAACTTTATTTCGGCCATTGCAACCATAAAAGTGCCGTATGCATACAGTACATGGGAGACAAAATAAAACATTCAAGTTTGAGTAACAATCTGTGACTCCATATTGTAAAAGGGTCCAAACTTCAGGATACAAAAAAGCAAGAAGTAAAACCACAAAAGTGCAAGTGCATACAGTACAGAAGATTTGTGGCCATCGTACGGAAACTGGTGACTGGAACTGATGAGATCCATCTTAAATAGAAATCCCTGACAATAGCATAGGGACCACAAAAAGTGCCAGTGCCTAAAGTGCAAGTAGGACGATGTTGGCTAGCAAACGGCCGAAAGACCAGTCCATCTCACACCAACCTGTGCAAATAAGTGAGCAAAGTTAAAACAGTAAAAGAGCAGCTAGAGTGGTAATTAAGAACTATATCAGCAAAGGTCTATGCCGTGAAATCTAAACGGTATGACCCGCCATGCAGAAACAGTTCTAAAATTAACTCACTGTCAGACTAAAAATAATTGCGTAGTTAAAAACAATGAAGAGAAATTACTTAGAAAGAGGTTGCATCTACTGCAAGGACATTGAGTACCTCCTTCTTATCCACATTTTTCACAGGAATTTGGCAACAGCACAAACAATCAACGTGATATTACTTGTATTTTTTAGCTAGTATCTATTGAGGATGTGATTGTATCATACTACAATGTAATGGATTATGTTTATGTGTGTTGTTTATGGCAAAAATTAACTGAATAAACATATATATATATATATATATATATATTACCTGGACTTGGACCTGCAAAGGCCATTAAGGAACTGCTGCTGGTGTGTTCTTTCCACGCTCCACTTGCTCCACCTGCTCTTTGGGTGCCGGTTCTTGCGGGGGATGCCGCTGCGTGACGCAGCCGCTGGGGCACTACGACATCCATAACCCCCTGCGTGACTCACACCTGTTTTGGATTTGCACTATTTAAGGGCTGGTGAGTCCTGCTGCGCTGGGGATTCTTACCTAGACTTGGACCTGCAAACCCCATTAAGGAACTGCTGGTGGTGTGTTCTTTCCGCGCTCCACTTGCTCCACCTGCTCCACCTGCTCCACCTGCTCTTTTGGTGCCGGTTCTTGCGGGGGGGGTGCTGCTGCACTACAACGCCCATAACCCTCTGCGTGACTCTCACATGTTTCGGATTTGCACTATTTAAGGTGCGCGGGCTGCGCCCTGGTGAAGCCCGGGCCAAGGGCGGGCCCGTCTGTGCCTGTCAATGACAGGAAGAGGCAGGGCTGGGCCCCCCCTCTTGGCTGGTCGTTTTTAAACAATCTTTTCATTCTGTTCCCTTATTGTGTGGCAGATATTGCTAGTTTGTGGTGACAGCTGGCCGCACCCTTCCCGTTAACCCGTTTTTGTTTTCAACAGCCCCCTTGACCCAGGCTCCTGGGGAAGTGGTGGTTTTTCTTTTCCTGCTAATAATTATTGCATGTTACCGGCATTTAAGGAACTTGGATTTTTGCTGTTTAGCTGATTTCCTTTTCTTTGGGTCTCCCCCTGCTTCTTGGGCTTTTTGATTTGATCATCTTCAAAGAAGGCCTTAATTGCTTCTGTCATTTTGATAACCAGCTATTGCTTACATTTAGATCATGGGGAAAAGGAAACATCCTAGCACTACCTTAGCCAAGCCCCCTTCAAAATCCCGCTCGTCTATTATGAACTACATCACAGGGGCAATGGGGGACATAGAAAAACAGATCCTTAATGTGCAAGAAACATTAACAACCTGCACCGGGGGCGGCTCTGATTTGATAAACCCAAGTTTAGCGTCTTTACCCGAGGCCCATTTTAATGGTGTATCTGATAAAGACGAGAGTCTACCGAATTCCACCTCACTGTGCTTCTCGAATCTTCACCCGCCAATCAAACGCCCAAAAATGCCTAATGGCAGTACTAATGATCATACTGAGGCAACGCAGGGTGGATCAGTATGGGTTAAAAAGAAGGCACTCACCCAGAAACAGGCAGCCATAACTAAACCACCCAAAGGCAGCAATAAAAAACTGGCAACTTCCCCCTTGGACTATACTTCATTGGAGGCTTCAGTTCAGTCTCTGATAGATTTTGTTAAGATTTCTTTTAGTGCTTTTACTGGTAGACTTAAAGCGATTGAACATACTGTATTAACCTGTGTAGCCTTACTTGGGACGATCAAGGCACAACCCGGTAGCCAATCATCACAATGGGACGCCATGGGAGGGCCGTATGGTAACACCAACAGAAGCGGTTCAAATTCCAGACATTCTGTTAATCTTCCACTACAGCCGTGTACTACAGGGAACACCGATCCATCTAACTGTCTTTTGGCAAATACAGCGTCCCTGATCCAACAAGCACCAGCTTTAGTAGTACGCAATTTTCCCAAACTGAGGACTTCTTCTTCCCCCCTTATTAACAAACATTCTTGGGGAAATGTCTCTAACCACTCCTTGTCCAAATCAGACAGATTAGACCTTCCTCCAGCTGCGACCCCCTATGTGGTTCATTTTGCCAATGTGCCGACTCTTCTTCCGTCTATCCAAGAACCCTGGGATTCTCTAAGAAACAAATCTCTTATTTGGTAAATGCAAGAGTAGGGATGGGGGAAGTCCTTTTTGCGGATATCAAGATGGCTAGACGGGTCAAGAGGGTCGGCAGAGGTCCCACATTTTTTCAGGGGCACTGCATGGTGCTCTCCTTTAAAACCCCAGAATTGGTTAAAACAATACTAGGTAGAGCAAGCACAGCGTTCTTGAATCTCGACCAAATTTCTGTTTTACCCCTCGGGTTTTTCTATCAACCCTTCTCACAGTCCTCTACACAATTGCATTTTTTGTTACAACCACTCCTTAAATTACAATCCTTACCTCAGCCGCCAACATCTAACCTGAATTATTCTTGCCCCTCTAAGTTCCCCATTTCGATCACTAACAGGTTTGACTGTCTCTCCTTCCTTACTGGTGTGGACTGACTGTGGGCAGCGACCCAGAACGGAGACAATTCTTATGTAACACCTTCCATAACTCCCACCTACCCTACCAGCTCACTGAGTGAGGAACGTTCATTAAACCTACTAACAAGTGCGAAGCCGGGTTCTCCGAGCAGTGAGGCAAATGCAGTCCCGACAACCCAAAATGCATGTGCCACTACTGTTTTATGTTGGAATGTAGCGGGGCTTAGTAGTAAGCATAACTTGTCAGAATGGTTAAATTTCACGTCCGGTTTTAACATTATCTGCTTACAAGAAACTTGGGCTGTTGTGCCAATCCATCTCAACGGCTTTAAAACATTTAATTCCCCAGCTATCCCCTCAAGATTTGGTAGGCCTAAAGGTGGCCTCTGTATCTATGTCTCTAATAAACTGGTTTACTCCTGTATAGCTGCTAAGTCTACCAATCCATGTTATCAAATTGTCTCTATAAAACTCTCAGGGTCGTTATCTCTGGTATTAGTATATTTTCTATAATAGCGCCCGAGACTTAGAAATATTGAAAGTCTTATGTCAACTGGACTCCGACCTAGACTTACTAATTTCTAATGAGCCTAGAGATAAAATCATTTTATGGGGGGGAGATTTTAACATTCAACTATGCCAGTTGCCATCTAACAAAATCTGTGGCTTGGTTACCCCCACTAATGATGACATCTCCCATTTTATACATACAGAATATGGAGAGAAACTCAACGAGTTATCTTTTAAGAATGACCGGGGCTTTAGCAATGAGTTTAGGCATAGGCCAGTTGACGTTACTTGTACATTTAATGGTAATGTGGGTAATAGCGTTATTGACTATCTGCTGTTCCCTAACCGCCATTCTGCTTTAGTTAACAAATTCACCCTACATGACCTTGCGATGAGCGATCATTTCCCTCAGAGCTTAGAGCTGCACATTAACTCTGTCAACAACCAAGGGGACTGCCATTGCACCTCATCTGTTGAAAGAATGTAATTATCTTGCTTAAATGACTTCACTTTGCGTTGGTCTATAGTTGATCCAACCAAAGTTTTAGAACAATTAATCCATCATCAGGAAATTGGGTATTAAACATCCAAAAGAAATGTTGACTATTTGTAATGCCAAATGTCGATCTATTGCGATGTATGGTTCTGAGTTGTGGGGATATGTAAACGTGGAGACTCTACAGCTGTTGGAAAATGCTTTTGAAAAAAATCTTCTTGCACTTCCTAATAGCTGTTCTAACTTTGTATGTCACTCTGAGTTGAGCGCACAGTATCTAGCAGATTTGCTAGATGGTTCAACCATTTTTACTCCGGCACAAAATTTGGTCATTTGACTATACAGAATTTAACCGTGTCATTGCAAAGGACTGTTGTGGTTTGGAGCATGCTCTAAAAATTCCATGGCTAAAATTCATCAAGCAATTCATGTCTGACATCGGCCATCCCGAATACTGTGACCATCGAGAAAGCTTGAGAAATATCACAATGAAATCAATAAAGTGGAATGTTTAACTCTTCTTGAGGAATTGAGGTTGTCTGTTGAACTGGTTAAACCTACTGTCTTTTATAATCAAATTATCTTAACCACATTTTCCATGCAACCTCACTTAGGGGCTGATTACAATGGTGGGCGGACCTGGTCCGCCCGCCATCGTAGCGGTGTTTGGGACTGACCACCATGCGTGCGGCGGTCCCGCCTACCCTATTAGGATGAGACCCCACCGCTGCGGTCAGTTCCCGCACTGGTAACATTGCGGCAGTGGCTGCCAACAGCAGCACCGCCGCGATGCCGAAAAGAGCATGCAGTGCATTGCACTGCACTACGTGGCAGGCACTACACTGTGCCTGCCACATGGTGCAGTGAAGTGCCAGTGCACCCACACCTCCCCCCAACACAGGGGGGCCCGCAACAGGCCCCCGAAACCTCTACCCGCCAGCTTTCCATGGCGGCATCGCCGCCTTGGAAAGGCTGGCTCACAGCCTGCATCCTAATATGGCGGATGGTGCCTTCTAGGCACCACCACCATATTAGTGGCCCTGCTCCGCCCGCAAGGCAATCGGTGCGATTGCCACTGGCGGAAAAGCGGCGGATGGACTTTGCGTCCCCCGCGATACCCACCGCCATCCTAATATGGCGGTGGGTAAATCTCATTGTGTTGGTGGAACGATCGCCACCGCCGGCCCAGCGGTGGCGATCGTTCCACCATTGTAATGAGCCCCTTAGCTTTTGTTCTTAATGCCCAACACAGGGGGTCATTACGATGTCGGGTGGTTCACCCCGCCGGGCCGGCGGTAACCACCGCTGGCCCGGCGGGGGCGAACCTCCAGACACCACACCAGAAAGACCCCCCGCCGTATTAGGATGGCTGGGGGGTCCGCGGCGGACGGAAAGACCGTCCGCCGCATTTCCGCCGGTCGACTTGTCGACCGGGCAGAAAACACCATTAATATGGTGGCGGTGTCTGCAAGACACCGCCATCCATATTACGATACATGCGGAGAGCTGCCTTTCCATGGCGGCATTGCCGCCATGGAAAGGCATACGGTGATTGCGTTCGGGGGCCCGTTGCGGGCCCCCAGGGTGTTGAGGGGGTGGGGGTGCACATGGGGGGTACCTATGGTACCCCCCTGCATTTGCATGTGCATGCAAATGTGGCGGGCGGTGCTGTGAGCACCGCCCGCCACAATGCTGGGAATGGGGGATGCGGGACTGCCGCACCCCTGGCGGACGGTCCCGCATTCTGTTACGGTGGCGGGCGGACAAAGTCCGCCCGCCATCGTAATGACCCCCACAGTTTTGTCTTGACACGTTTCAGACTTTACGTTTTTTATCGATTGACGAGTTTTCCTAATACCAATAAGTGGTCACGTGAATTAATGCATTGCCCCTGTGACAACATGTCAAAACAATCGACCATGCATATTATGTTTTTTTGTACATTTCACGCGGACTTGAGAAATTCTTTTATTAAGCCATTAATGAAATCCTCAAATTTTAAACAATGTAGACCAGCTTTTTTATACCTACAACTACTCCCAGATCTGTATACATGTGTGGTTTTAGCACGATTTTTATGGGCTGTTATCTTCCATAGGAAGACGTTGTCGGGTGAGCAGATCATTGCTGCATTATCTTAAATTGTATTTGTACTTTTTATCTTTTTGCTTTTTAAACAATTCTTATTTTTATTGTTGTGTATTCTGTCATGCAGCATGCTTTTATGGATTTGTTTCTAGCAACTAACGCCATCTGGGTCTTGAATGATTCTTTTTAATCAAACCAGAGTCCATGAGCAAAATTGTAGGCATCCATTGGATTCTTTCCCTATGTGGTGATCCTTTACTCACTTTTTGATAGAGCTGTTAAAACTAAGCATAGCTAGCTTCAGTCATTTTCCAGCTGAGCCGGTTCATCTTTCATACAGTGCTTTGTCATGTTGTTTTTTTCTCTTCTGCACCTACAGGATATTTTAATATTGATGTTATGCTTTCTTCTTCTTCTTTTGAACGGAGTTCTTTTATCTAATGACCATTGTTCCCAGATGGATTTTCCTCTGTGGTTTGACATTGAAATTTCTGGTTAAGCATTTTTTGTGTGTTTGTATATTTTGACTCCCCATTTCTTGAATATGTGTTCTTGTGTACACATAGCTTACAAATGCAAAAACAACAATTGATGGACAAAATGCAGAACAATGTCGTACATTCACCCCAGTACAGAGATCTGGGCCTAAATCCATCGTTTTTTTGCTCACCATGCCATTCCAGTTTGGACCCAGCCATATGCAAATCAGCCTTGACCCTGCGCCCAATGGGAACAGTCCAGCCCAAACTGCCAGGCCAGGTCCTCCCTGGACTGGAAACAAGCATCCTAGGACCGGGTTTCGGGCTTTCAGCCCTCATCAGCCAGGATAGCTTGACTCCAGTGGCATGGAGAGCACGGGACCCACGTCTGGGCATACCCGTCCCACTCGGGTGACAAATGCAAAAACAACAATTGATGGACAGAATGCAGAACAATGTCGTACATTCACCCCAGTGCAGAGATCTGGGCCTAAATCCATCGTTTTTTTGCTCACCATGCCATTCCAGTTTGGACCCAGCCATATGCAAATCAGTCTTGACCCTGCGCCCAATGGGAACAGTCCAGCCCGAACTGCCAGGCCAGGTCCTCCCTGGACTGGAAACAAGCATCCTAGGACCGGTTTCGGGCTTTCAGCCCTCATCAGCCAGGATAGCTTGACTCCAGTGGCATGGAGAGCACGGGACCCACGTCTGGGCATACCCGTCCCACTCGGGTGACAAATGCAAAAACAACAATTGATGGACAGAATGCAGAACAATGTCATACATTCACCCCAGTACAGAGATCTGGGCCTAAATCCATCGTTTTTTGCTCACCATGCCATTCCAGTTTGGACCCAGCCATAGGCAAATCAGTCTTGACCCTGCGTCCAATGGGAACAGTCCAGCCCGAACTGCCAGGCCAGGTCCTCCCTGGACTGGAAACAAGCATCCTAGGACCGGTTTCGGGCTTTCAGCCCTCATCAGCCAGGATAGCTTGACTCCAGTGGCATGGAGAGCACGGGACCCACGTCTGGGCATACCCGTCCCACTCGGGGTGACAAATGCAAAACAACAATTGATGGACAGAATGCAGAACAATGTCATACATTCACCCCAGTACAGAGATCTGGGCCTAAATCCATCGTTTTTTTGCTCACCATGCCATTCCAGTTTGGACCCAGCCATATGCAAATCAGTCTTGACCCTGCGCCCAATGGGAACAGTCCAGCCCGAACTGCCAGGCCAGGTCACACATAGCTTACAAATTCATCTGAGTTCCAGGAACTGGGGCTGATTCATTGGGTTGCAGGCCTCATGGTAGTTGAAACTCTATCGTGATTATTTGTAGTGTGCTTGTGTGTGGTAATTCATCTTGTGCCTTTAATAATTTATTAAGGTTTAATCAATTGACGACATAGTGTCTTCCCTTAAATTTGCACTCCAGGAAAAAAACTAATTTAGTACATGTTCTATCTTTATTTCCATATGCATTGGGCATTGAACAGTTTACCTCTCTTGATATCTTACCAGTTGCATCCAAAGTTGCTATACCGCTTGCTTCTGCATTTCAGAACCATTTTCAACTACCAGGTGTGCGATTTCGTCAGAATTTGCTAGTTTGTTTATTTCTTACTTGGTTTTCTATTTTTTCTCAAAATTTGAGAAAGGTTTTATAGGCTTAGCAATGCTTCCTGGAACTTTAGCTGGATGTATTTATTGTGTGCTTTTCAAAGACTTTTTGCTCTCTTTTAGTTAGAGGTTGTTGGTTGTTGCTTTGCCATATCTTTTTCATATTGTGCAATGTGTTGTAGTGGTGAAGTCATTGATACTGGATTACTTAAGTTGGGTAGCTGATCCGCCATGTGAAGTTGTACCATATGAAATGCTTGGTCAATCAAAGTTAATATATGTTTATTTGTTTGATTATTTATTGCAGTTTGTGATTCATCTTCATGTGGTGGCTTATATGTATGGTTGCTATGCTTCCTCATGTTCTTGACTTCAGTTACTATTGTGTCCATGACTGAGGGCGTTAAGTTAGTTTTTCGACTATTGGCGACCAGGTCCAGGTTGTTGTTGATTTTAATTCAACCGTATTCCTTGCCCAATTTATAAGAATATTTAAATGTCCAACTTTGTTTCAGTTGCTGAAACAAAGGTTGCAAATGTGTTTATTAAGTCCACTCATATTTGCAATTTTTTTTAATAATAATTCAAGGCATTTGCTGTTGCCACTAGTGCATTTAGTAATATATTACAGAATGTATTGCTTATTTTATTCTCTCTTTCACCTGGACAAGCCTGAAATGTTGTTTGTTCTCCATCCTGTCTTCCACTTAGTTAAGGTTTGTGGTGCTATTTTTGGTCAAAGCCAATACCATTTCTTTATATTCCCTTCCCTGTATTTCTATCATTTTGTGGGTCACTAAGTACAGATTTCTGAGTTAAGTATATTCTGGACAGATTTTTCTTTTTTCCTTTATAAGATTCCGCATGAGTGAAAATCAGCAGCATTACATTAGTAATGGCTTATTGGTTTAGGATATGCCATTGGCCCTGGTAGTGATTCTTAGAATTTAATAAGCCTTGATTTGATTGCCCCATCAACTCTTCTATATGACTTTTCTACATGAAAGTACTTCCCAATTGTTGTTTATACATGTGAGAAAACTTCATTATGGATAGTTTTTGACCAAAAAATAAATATTGATGGTGTGGTATTTGCACTTTTCAACTTGTTTATTATCTTTGTTTTGCATACATTACTTGTGAGTTAGTGGATTTGCCACTACCACATTGCTTTACTATTCTGGACTTTACAAAAGGGTACACAGGAGTTTTGTTTCAGCCTGATCTCGTTTTGTACTTTTGATGATTACTTACTGTTACAACCTTTTGTATTTCTGCAGCTAATAAAATTATTTGACTCTTCCTGCCATTATGAGATATATGTACAATTCAGTTATCTAACATGGGACTTACTTCAATTTGTGTTTGTTTATTCTGTTCATCAAATATGCAATGCCCTTTCTATTAATACTGTGCTGTTTCTTGAGGGTATCTAAACAATCAGATAAGAGTTCACTGCAGTTTATTACCAGTCAATTTCTTTGAACTGGCGAAATTAACTACCTCTTCCTAATGTTTGTTCCTTGATTATAATTCTGAAATTTAAAATTGTGATTTGAAATTGAGGGAGATTTCCAGCTGGGGAGGTTTACCTTCGTACTCCCACTTAACATTACAATACTTCCATTTCCCCTTTTCCCTCCTTCTGTCAATGGTTTGTACTGTAGATTTCACTTCAGTTTTATTTTGCACTTTGTAAAACCACACAAGCCGCACCACCCCTTCAGTGCTCCAATGGTGGGCTAACTCAGCCCAAGTGTCATCAAACATGCCCACCAGCACATCTCCCTTGCCACTTCTTCACAGAAGGGGAGAGATGTGGTTCTCCAGGGATTAGAGCTCAGGGAACACGGGGAAACTGGAGAGTGAAGCATCACGGGAGGCTTTGGGTTGGGGCTGGAGGAGGGGCATGACAGGTCACGTCCATAGTGTGAGGCAGGCAGGCACCCACACTGGGCTAGAGAGATGTGGAGCAGGGAAAGGCTGCCACCGTACAACAGCTACCACCTCTCTTATCACTCTTGCTGACCTGCTGTCCAGCCTTGATCCACCTTGATCTGCTTCAGGTTTCTGTGAAGCCTGGGCCTACTCCTAGCTCAATCTGAGCTTTATAGTGCCTGACTACTCCACAAGGCATCCATGATACCTGCGCAGCCTCCTCTGTTCATGCACTGGTGTCTGTTGAGCCAGTCAATAACCTCGTGCACCCGCTCTGTATTAGAGCTCACATAGGAAGAGACACCATTGCTCTGCCCTTTTTAAGCACTCAGTTAGGCAGTGTAGTGCTACAAAAATTACCCATTACCCAAGTGCATATTGGAGGTGTCAATTTTCAGATGAAAGAGGCACTTGTAACTGTGTTGTAATTGAAAGCCCCTGAGAAAAGGCATCCCCAGGACAGTGGCTCATGATTTGTAACCACTTTGTTACAAATAAATTGTACGTAGGAAGTATTCATGAAGACAAATGGTTGGTTATTACCTGAATCATGTAAAGCAGTAATTTAAGATTAATTTTGATGTTCGAAAAACATAATAAACTGATCAATACACCAAGGTGTACTACATGATGCACATCAGAAGACACTGGTAGGTCGAAGGGTGTATTGTGCAGTATGAAATTCTCAAATGAAACACAAAAATTACAGCTTAACATTTCTCTATGTCTTGCACCAAAACCAGATTATTACTTGGGATTCTACTCATTAATCCTCATTGGACAATAACTCATACATTGTTTGCCCCCTGTTTCTGACAGTAAGCATATGTGTATTCAGAATCTGGCTAATCAGAGCATACATATGTTTTAATAAGTGCCTGCAGTGTGTAATAATAATTTTCTCAAATTTAAAGGATTAAAGTGCTTACTTTCCAAGGTGGCTCAACCTCATAGTGATGACTATGCTGAAGTGCAGAATATGAGAATTACCATTATGTAATCAGATGATTAAATTGATCTCTTGTGTCATTACATTTCACTCTTCTGTGTTCTTGATATATGCCTTTTTTTCAGACAAATTCATCAATTAAAATATTTCTTGATTAAAGGCAATCACATAAAAAGTTAACAAAAATTAACAGTTTAGCTTTATTCCGCTATGTTGCACAGTAATCTGCAAAACTATATTGAGAGGTACAATCTCAAACCAGTTATATTGCTTCCCATTTTGTTCTGAATACAAACCCATGGAAGAAAAGCTTAAAGGGCAGACCAAAGGTTAAATTATTATGCAGTGACAGGGAACATGACAGCTAGGCATCTGACATACCATAAGCACTGACATGTGGGCATTTATTGTGTTTTGAAGGTCATTCAAAGAGAAAGAATATAATTTTGGCACTTGAATTAACATTGCATATAGCTAGCTGTTTAATGGTAATATGTGTTGGCAACTAAGTCACCAGAAGCCTTCTGGATCTGCTTGTTTCTTTCTTCTATCGTTCATTCACAATCGGTTCTCTGCCAACAATCCCTGTGTCATGACACTTTAGAAGTTTCATGTCAGGAAACCTTTGTTTCAAAAGGTCATCCAGAATGTGGAATATACTGATGCAAGGAAGTCGGTGACACAGTATTAATAAATTGCCCATCCAAAAATGTATGTGCTTTCTGCTCAGAGATTTGCAATACCTGAATTGACATTATCAAGTAACCCACAAATATAAAGCAGAGTTAATTGATAGACTTGGGCTCTTAGTCCAAGTCGTGTGAAAAAGTGTAGGTTATTTACCACACCCTTCAAATACCATTAACTGGGGCAAAATGTGTGGTAAATACCTCCTATTCTTTGTTTTCAACTTGCAATTGGAGCATAGCATGCATCATTTGCATTCAATACACAGTGTCCCTCTTCTGGGCACTTTTCCCTATTCATTTTGTGAGTTTGATTTGCTATATTCAAACAAGTGAAAACTGTGGGATGTGATCATTTTCACAGCACTTGTGATTCCTATGCCTGTGGAAAACTCTATTTGCATAGAGATTCGATTTTAGATTTGTAGTTGTCTAAGGCCTAAATTATGAGTGCATGGTTTCTTACAATATCTTCATAGGCACCGGGAATTACTAGATGTGATAAAGCCTACACCGTGTTTGGATAAAATATCGAGTTGGAAATATTGGTTGCAGAAATATTGGAGGAAAAATATTGTGGCACAACAATATTGTGATGGAGAAATATTGTTGTCGAGAATATTGATTTTTTTTAGGAAAGTAATATCGTTTTCAACAGCATAGGGCCACATTATGATGTTAGTCGGTGAGCCTCCGACCACTCGTCGGAGGCTTAACGACCGACATGGTAGGTTTACATTGCAACCGCTGAATTACAGTATCGGCGGTCAGAGTGTAAACCGGCCGGTTAAACTGACTGTGTTCCGACTAGCTCAAGGAGCCCATCGGCCAGTCGTAAGCCGCGTTTTCTTCATCAGGATTATGATGTCGGTTTCTGACAGCCTTTCCATGTCGGCCTTTCCAACATGGAAAGGGCTCCATCCCTCCGCGACCTATGGTTGTGGTCCTGGGGGGCATCTACGGTGCCCCCCTTCACATCCCTGCACTGTGTCGCAAGCACCATGAGGTGCCTGCCACTCGGAAAGCCCCATGAGGTGCCTGCCACACTTGCAGGGATGTGCAAAAACTCCCATTTTACAATGGGAGCTTGTGCTAATGCTGGTTTTGGACCCCAGCAAAGGCTTCCATTGTAAAATGGGAGCTTGGGACTGCACCATGTGCGGTAGCATCATAACTGCGGTGTCGGGACCGCCGACCGGAGGTTGGTCGGTTCCACAACCCCGGAGGCAACTCCGACCGACATCGTAATGTGGCCCTTAGTTGTAAAAATACAGGGGCACATTAAGATGGCGGGCGGACAAAGTCTGCCCGCCACCGCAACGGAATGTGGGACCATCCACAAGGGGTGCGGCGGTCCCGCCATGAGTATTAGGATGCCACCGCCACGGTGGCGGTGGCATCCCGTATGTTTTGCATTGCGGTGGGCAATGCTGTCAGCAGCACCCGCCGCAATGCGAAAAACGCATGTTGTGCTTTTGAATGCACAACGTGACAGGCACCGTGCGGTGCCTGCCACCTTGTGCATTCAAATGTAGGGGGGTACCATAGGTACCCCTCATGTGCACCCCCCACCCCCCAACTTCCTGGGGGCCCGTTACGGGCCCCCGAAGGCAAAAACCACATGCCTTTCCATGGCGGCAACGCCGCGATGGAAAGGCTGATCACCGCAGGCATTGTAATATGGATAGGCGGTGTCTTGCAGACACCGCCACCATATTAACTCTAGTCTCGCCGGTCGACGAGTCGATCGAGTGGAAAGCGGCAGACGGTCTTCCCGTCTGCCGCGGATCCCCCAGCCATCATAATATGGCGGGGGTCTTTGCTGTGGGATGGCGGGCGGATCGCCTCGCCCGGCCAGCGGTGATTACCGCAGGCCCGGCAGGGGCGATCCGCCCGCTATCATAATGACCCCCATAGTGTTTAAATTATCGTTATGTGTGTTAGTTTATATATTTACTTTTTCGGATATTATTGTTTTTTTATAGTTAATATATTTTTAAATATAGTTTGTAATGTGAAGTCATTTGTAATTTTTTATTTAATTATAGTAGTAATTATATTATCGTAGTGGGTTACTAGGTTTGTAGGGGTGTAGACTGGGAAGTCAATGAAGTATGATGAATTAATAATGAAATATTAATTTATTATTGATAATTTATTTGAATATTAATTATGTTAATTGTGTAATTATATTTTTTAAGTTATATATTATGTGTGGGTCACTGGGTTTTAGGGAATAGGGTGGAAGTTAATTAAGTAATAATTAATTAACAATTAACAATTTATTAATCATTTTTTAATTGATTATCAGTTATGTAAGTTGTGTAATAATTATTTTTTAAGTTATTTATTAGGTGCAGCTTTCTGGTTTTGTAAAGGTTTAGGTGGGAAGTTAATTAAGTAATAATTAATTAACAATCATTTACCAATTTATGAATAATTATTTCATTTATAATTAATTATGTCAATTTTGTAATAATGATATTTTTAAGTTAGATGCGGGCTGGTGGGTTTGAAGGGGCATAGGGTGGGAAGCTAGTTATTAATTAACACACAAATTGATGACTAATTATTAATTGATTAATTAATAATTGATTGATTTATTAATTAATGATTAATTGTTAATTTATTAATTAATATTTCATTAGTTATTAGTTGTGTTAATTGTGTTAAATTATTTTTTAAATTATATTATAGGAGTGTGGGTTGCTAGAAATGTAGGGGTATAGTGTGGTAAGTTAATTAAGTAATAAATAATGGCTACTTTTTTAATTGCAACTTTATTATTACATTGTCTTACAATTATGTAAACTGTTTCATTGTTTTTTTAAATGTATACTTTTAAAAGTTTATATTAAAAGTTTTACATTTGTTATAAATAAATAGAGCTATGTTTCATATATATTATGTGTTTGAAGTGAAATACTTTCCCTACTGTTGCCCATATTGCAGTGGGATTAGTAAATTTTACCTCTCCGAAGTACAACGCTTTCCCTAGTGTTGCATAGACTTCAATGGAAATACTACATATTACCCCTCAGAATTCCAATGCTTTCCCTATTGTTGCACGGGCTGGAGTGTGCATTGTAAAAGCTATCCCTCTCGAGTCCAGCATTTTCCTTACTGTTGCACAAGCTGGAGTAGAAATTGTACATTTTACCTCTCCAGAATCCAACACTTTCCCTACTATTGCACAGACTGAAGTGGGAATAGTAAATGTTACCTCTCAGAAGTCCAGCCCTTTCCCTACTGTTGCAGAGACTGGAATGGGAATAGTGAATGTTACCCCTCTGGAGTCCAACACTTTCACTACTGTTGCACAGACTGGAGTGGGAATAGTACATTTTACCCCTCTGTACTGCAACCCTTTCCCTTCTTTTGCAGAGACTGGAGTCAGAGTAGTAAATTGCACCCCTCTGGAGTCCAACACTTCCGCTACTGTTGCACAGACTGGAGTGGGAATAGTAAATGTTACTTCTCTGGAGTCCAACTCTTTCCCTACTGTTACACAGACTGGAGTGGGAATAGTAAATTCAACTCCTTTAGAGTCCAATGCTTTCCCTGCTATTCCACAGATTGGAGCCATTGAGTAAATAAATTGCAGGTGCTCTACTCAGTGGCTGCTGTTTGTTCCTTGTATGCGGCTTGTGAACAAGGAGTGAAATCCGAAACTCGTCAAGCCAGTCTTTAAGGATTAAGCGGAACATTGAAGTCGCTGCAGTCCTCACTTCAAGAGAGTTTATTTTCTGGGTGGGCGTCCTCAAGGAGGGTAAACCTTGTTTGTTGGATGTTAGCGGCTGTGCCAGTCACGAGGACGAACCGCTGCGTAATTGCGGACCTTTGGCGTCAGGAGGACCTGGCGCAAACTCAAGGACGGAATAGCTCAACAGTGAGAGACGAGTATTGGCAGCTGACTCCACATTGCCTGCTTGTATCAACCCACTGGGGATTTTTTATTACACAGATCAGAGGAATACTGCAACACCCACTGGGGGACTTTATTGGTGGGTAGAGACTGCAAATACCACAATACAAAGTAGCATACACCCACTAAGGCGGAGCACACGCCCACTGGGGCAGGACTCACTTAATAAATTGCAGGTGCTCTACTCATGGCTGCTGTTTGTTCCTTGTGTGCGGCTTGTGAACAAGGAGTGAAATCCGAAACGCGTTAAGCCAGTCTTTAAGGATTAAGCGGAACGTTGAAGTCGCTGCAGTCCTCACTTCAAGAGAGTTTATTTTCTGGGTGGGCGTCCTCAAGGAGGGTAAACCTTGTTTGTTGGATATATATATATATATATATATATATATATATATATATATATATATATATATGTACATATATATATATATACACATACATACATATATATACAATATTATCATTTGTTTAATTTTACATTATTTTTATATATATATACATATTCATATCATGTAAAAATATATTTTTATAAAGGTCTGTTTTTGTTTTTTAAATGTAATTGATTTAGTAATTTATTACATATTTTGCATTTTATTTGTTAGCATTTTTCATGTTATATATGTCTCCATTTACCCACAAACCAATACCTATTAAAGGCAGATATAATTGCAAGAGTGAATTTGCATCTTCGTGTTAACATGCACCTGCAACAAAAAATATGTAGATAGTACTATCCTACAGGCACACAGACGTATTTTACAACACATGCATGCCAAAAAAATAAAGGTTTAACATATCCAGTAGCCAGACAGTGTGCCGATGTTCATCAAAGTGATGTGACCCAAATATCCTATTTTGTGATTGACACTACATCAAACTCCATTAGAGGGGGAGATAGAGTCAAAGCCCTCAGACGTTTGGAAAGCATGCATATCCTCAATATAGATTCCAAACATCCTAATGGATTAAATATGGAAGAGGATTTAGACAATTTTTGTAAATATAAAAAATATATAACATATTAGTCTGAATTTCAAGTATTTCAAACATATAGGGTTTGCTTAAATATTAGCATGGGATCTGTTTTCTCTGTATCCACCAAGCTTTTTTGTGTTTACATGCTGTAGAGGGTTATATTTTATGATTTTACATGACTATTGCATAAACAAATGTTTGGAGTATCCAATATCTGTGGATATATGCATGTTTAATTAACTTTTTAGGGAACAGATAAATCAATTATATATTGAAAAAAAAATTGGGGGGGACGATCAAAATATATAATATAGCTGTTAAACATAAAGTGAGGAGCATAAAGTAATATAATATGATGTGTAGTAACAAGATCAAATTTAGTATCTGTGTTCAATTTTGAATTTGACACAGTATATGCAGATAAATGTTGTTTGAAGTGACAATGCAGATAAATGATTTAATGTTATAATTTATTGTCAAACATTGTTTGCAATGTAGGAATAATTAGGGAATCTATACGAAATTTAAAGAAAAGAAAAGAAGAGAGAAAAAACAGTATGTTTTTTTATTTTTATGCTCACCAGTATGTATATAGCCGCAAAACATGGCGCCGCCACATTTGTGTGATCAAGGCTGCGGCCGAAACGCGTTACGGTGACTGAAGCAACAGCCAATAAACACTAAAGCATCCTTGGTGGTCCATGTCTATTTCTGCGCCTGGATGCACACTGAAGGAATTGACATGGTATATATATATATATGTACTCGTGTCCCACATTAACCCTCCTTTGCATCACACGCCATTCATCGAGGGCACAGGAAGACAGCACCGAGCAGGTCACAGAAGCAAATCGGGTCTGTGGTTAATATAGAAAGGCTTTTATTCTTTTTTTAAAAATTTAAATTTCAGCAAAGTGCATATGCATAAAATGGGGATAAAGACCAACGCATTTCGGCCTGGGGCCTTTGTCGGGGTCATAGAGTGTGCTGTACAGAGTGTCTATAAGTAGGGACTCAACAGGTCCCACCCACAACCATTAAAATTAAAATTTAAAGGAACACAGGTTGTTTGTTCTCATGGATGACAGCAGCGGTGTGACAAGGTTGCAAAAGCCCTAATTCATATATGTACACTCATGTTAAGACATTAGTGCGTGTTTTGTGATATGTGACATTATCTATACAAAATCAAAATACAGGTTAGGTGTTTCCAAAATTCTGGTAAAGTACCCCCGAAATACCATGTCACATATGTTTACATGTAATTCTCAGACAATTAATATATTAGAAGGACTTTAAACAGAAAGAGCAAACACGCATAAGGCTGGTTATTAAGAACATTTGATATTAGATTCATCACAAGTCAGGTTCAATAGGGAAGAACACACATAATTAAATACCTGGACTGTGGTCTGTTTTAGAGGGGTCGATAAAATGATAAGACGCATATATGGGATTAGAGGAGGGCTCAGATTGGCAGAAAATGGACTGTATCAACACTGTTGATGCCAGACATCTTAATGACCAAACAGGTAGACTTAATGTTAAAGTGTACAGTGCTAAGCTAAAACAGACTCCAGACGAGGTAATCATATATATTTTTCCTCTCTGGAGAATTTTTTTTAGAGTACATAATATCTCTCTGGAGATAAAATGTTAAAGTGCATAGTATCCAATTAGTATAAATTAATGTGGAGAGTCCGATGGACACCCAAGTTCTTATTTCATAGGGGCGGCGTGCCTATTCCCGGGTATATTAAAGTGCATAGTGCTAAATTAATTATTAATTTATAAGATATATGTGATCACTAGCTTATTAATTTAGACAGCCCAGAAATCCTAGGGCAGTAATAGATATTAAAGTGCACTGTGCTTGGCCGGGAAATAAGTTTATAAACGATATGAGGACAACTATCTCTCCTTTTTCTGCACAATGTTCATTTAGTAAGATATCTGGAAAGGAATCCTATAGTTAGTTTCAAGGTGTGTAGTCAGCTTAGTACTAACATCAAAAATAACAGTTGACATTGCCCAGGATACATGATGTTATCTCATTGCAGCCGGTTCAAATCGATATTCTTGCTTCCATCATAGTAGCCCTAAGTGTGGCATAGATGTTATGGGACAGTGTAACCATTAATTATGAGATTCACAAACAATTATGCAATTCTGCGTCCATATTGAGTCCCCACGGTATCTTGGTGCCAACCTTTATAATCCATTTGGACTCAGCTTTTCTTAGTGAAAGTTCACGAACACCTCCTCTTATTTTCCAAGGTATGTGCTTAATCCCATAGAATAGTTGCTGGTTTTAATCTCCTTCATGGTCCTTCCAAAGATGTTTCGCCATGGCATAAGTGAAGTCTTTGTTGTTTATAGCTCTTATGTGTTGCAGGATGCGCAATTTTAGTTTATTTATAGTGCTGCAGATATATTTCTTTCCGCACTGGCATTCCAGGATGTAGACCACATGTGTTGTTTCACACGAGATTCTTTCTCTAATCTTTCTTTTCTCTCCAGTGAAGGTTACTTCATCCTGATGATTGCATCCATACCTGCAGGCTTTACACTTATGGCATTTGTAGAACTCACTTGTCCGTAGCCAGTTGTCCACAGTATTTTTCTGTTCTGGTTTATCAAAATAACTGTGTGTTAAAATGTCACCCAGAAAAGGGGCTTTTCTGTATGTGATACTGAGATAGTCCTGGGTGCAAGATCTTAGATCTTCATCACGTCGGAGTGTTTTCCAATGTTGTTGTAAGGTATTTCTGACTGTGCCACTGGAGGTATTAAATTGTGTTATGAACCTTAACTCATTTTTGTTTCTTCTTTTTTGTCTTTTTTGTCACTAAGCTGTTTGGGATATAGTAGGTCCTCTCTCCTTTTGTTCATAGCTCATGGTTTTGCATTATACAGGACCACTGTTGGATATCCCCTTCTTAAAAATCTGGCATACATTCTGTCCAGTTGTGACATGAATTCTTCCTCCTCAGAGCAGTTTCTTTGAGCACGTAGAAATTCTCCATAGGGTACACTTCACTTAAGTGATCTGGGATGGGCGCTGTTAGCTACCAGAATGCTGTTGCATGCTGTCGGTTTGCGATATAAGGTGGTACAAATCTTTTGGTTTTTAATGTATACTCGTGTGTCCAGAAACTCAATTTCCTGATGGCTTATGTTGTAGGTGAATTTTAGATGGATTACATTTTCATTAAAAGATTTCAGGAAGAGTTCTGGTTCTTCCTCACCTCCTTCCCAGATTAAAAATAGGTCATCTATATAACGCACCCATAGCACCACTTTGTCAGTCATTGTTTTGTTTTTGTCACACCAGACATATTCAGCTTCCCAGAAATCCATAGTCAGGTTGGCGTACGTGGGCGCAAAAGATGTACCCATCGCAGTTCCTCTCCTTTGCCTGTAGAATGTGTTGTTGAATATGAACACATTGTTATGGAGGCAGAAATGGATAATTTCCAAGATCATTTGTGTCTGTTCCAGGAGACTCAATGAACGTGACCTCAAGAAGAATTCACTCGCTTTGATACCATCTTCATGATTGATAGATGTATACAAGGAGACCACATCCCCAGTTGCCATGACATAGTCCTCTTTCCACGGTATCCCCCCGATACATTTGAGGAAATCCGTGGTGTCACGAATATATGACGGAAGATTCTCTACATATGGAAAGAGAAATATGTCAATGAATCTTGATGTGTTCTCCAACAGGGAGCCACAGGAGCTGACAAGAGGGCATCCCCGTGGGTTCTCCAAACTTTTATGGACTTTGGGCAGGATGTACAGTATAGGAGTGATAGGTCGTGTTGTTAGTAGATATTCAAACTCATCATCATTCAGCAGTTCTCGCATTTGCCAGTTCACAAGCATATTGTGATAAGTTCTCATGATGCGCAGCGTTGGATCTTCCTTGAGTCTCTCATAATTGTCTGCATCATTCAGTTGTCTTTTTCTTTCCAGATAGTACTTTTGACAGTCCATAATAAAGATATTTCCTCCCTTGTCCGATGGCTTGATTATGATATTGTTGTCCTTTTGTAAATCTTGTAGTGCCCAATGGTCTTCCATGGTCATGTTTTGTCTCCTATATCATTTATCTTTCTTCTCTTTAATGTAAATGGAACGTAATTCTTCAGTCATCATTTCTTGGAAGACATCCACTCTATTTCCAGGTGGTAATTGTGGGCAGAACCTGGAGCGTGTCTTGACGTTGCTGCTAAGGGATAAGTTGGTGTCAATGGACATATATTCACATAGTTGTGCATCCGGGATTTCTTCTGGCGTGGTAGTCGTGTGATGTCCCATGCCATCCCTTTCTAGATGGTAAAGGGTTCTCAATGGTGGTATGTCACTCATAGTTAGAGGTGTCAGTCTATTCAACGTCCCTCGTTCTGTTGTCCTTGGTGGTGAGTTGTTAATAAAATGTTTTTTTAATTTCAATTTGCAGCAGAATTTGTATAGATCAACCCTTGTAGTTGCCAGGTCCATGTCGGATGTGGGGCAGAAGGTCAAACCTTTATTTAGTAAGTTTACATGTTTGGAATTTAAGGCTTTAGATGACAGGTTAATGACCAGATAATCCTTAGTTGTAATAATAGGGTCATCATTTGCTCTTGTAATCATTTTGGATCTTTTCTTTTTTTGCCTCTGCCTTTTACCACCCCGTCCTTTTGTTGGTGTTCTCCTCTCTGTTGTTGGTATTCTTTCTTGGGTTGTGTGCCTCTGCCTTTTCCCCGCATAGTCATGCGGAGTAGACGCATCTCCCCAGAAAAATCCATCCTTTGGTGACTGTTGTGTGGGCCTTCGTCCCCCGAGCTGATCTCCGAACTCTCTGCACTTGACATCCTAGTTTGTTCCTGGACCTGAATCTGATCCATTGATTGTTTATTATACTTGGCGTCATATTTACGGGCAAAAGTGTAAACACGTCCTGTAATGTAATCGATTTTGTCACGGCAACATTTCCTTATCTTTTTGTTCTGTACTTCTTTCTCGTGTTTATCCAGCTTTTTCAAGCTCCTCAAATAGTTTAATACCCTCAATGGATTCTTTGAATTTTTCCAAGGATTTTTCTAAGTCTTTGGACTTTTCCATTGCTTGTGCCAATCTTCTCTCAGCGTGTATTATGAGTGTATTTATAAGTTTCATAGAGCACTCCGTGGTATCAGATTGCAATTGTGAAAGGAGATCTGGGTCCAAGTTACTTAAAGTGGGGAGAATAAAGATCCTTAAACTGCTAGGAATGCGTTTACAGGCCAAGTACTTTTTCAAGGTCTCACTTTCCCACCATTTGTTAATCTCTACTATTTTTGCTTGTTCCAGTTCCTTAATTTTAGTATAGATATATTCACTAAAAATAACAAAGGTTACAGGAGCATTATAGTTAGGTTCAGATTTCACTCATACAAAACCATAGAAATTCAGAAGTTATACTGACCTGAGCTCACTATAAATTACGCCCCGGAATGCACTGCTTATGACTTCACATATTATATCACTCATGACATGGTCAGGGACATCACTCATGACATCAGTGACGTCTTTGAGCAAAATTTGTAAAGTCCAATTATCCAATTAGTCAAAAACCCAGACTTTTTTCAGCGAAAGTTTTTTTTACATTTCTCAAAGTGTTAAGATTTTATCCTGATCTACAGCACATTCCATATGTAAAGTAGATGCTATTATGTTTCTCTCTAAGTAGCTAGACTACCCTTTATTCAATTATGTTTGATGTGTTTCTTTTAATCCAGTCATGGCTCGTTCAAAGTGCAAGCAAAAACTTTTAATGGACTCTCTTAGTTCTCAATCTCAAAAATGTCAAACTATTTGGGGGAATTTTATAAAGTATGATACTCTAATTATTGTTCCAAGTGGATACTTTCGCTAGTATCAATCTATGAGGAATTATTTTCCCCAATCTCCAAATAAATGCTTTACTGGGCATATAAAGTGCTAGTGATAATGTTTGTGGGATTATTGCATGATTCTCCCAATGATGCATGTGCCATAAATTAATTTAGTAGATTTTCTTAATTGCTATTTCATTCCATTCAGGATAAGATACAAATATATTTTTAATATATATAAAGTGCCGATGCATCTGTCTATTGCACTACCTCATCTAAAGTGCTATCCATTTATAAAGTGTCAGTGCTCATAGTTTATTGCACCATCCCGAGGAATAATAAAATGCATGCACATTAAGCTCCCTGTAACCAGTTCATCTTCAATTATACATCCAATAAGAATTTTAGTCTAAAAACCTTCAACAAATATGGCAATACAAAATTCACCCAATATTTCTAAAATTATGTTTGAAAGATAGAGCATAGATCAGAGTAAAAAGGTCCCAGTTATATAGGGAGATAAGATAGAAAGCAAAACATACATTAAAAGTATGACAATCATTTTCTAAAACCTTAACTTTCTACAAGAGAATGAATCATCTAGATAATCCCTACTGTTGTTCATATTACAGATGTACATGTAATTCAGCATCCAAATTATGTCCATAAGAGGTCTCTGCACCCATCGATATTATTAGTCTTGATTCCATTCTCCTTAAATTTAATTCTTGATTGCCCCCTCTTTCTCCAACTTTAATGTGTTTTATCCCAAAATATGTCAGGTCTTGTGTTCTTCCTTCATGCTGTCTCAAATGTGCTTGACAATTGGGTAGTTGTGATCTTGAGTTTTGATTGCACGTAGATGTTGTAATATTCTCAATTTTATTTTGTTCGTTGTTCTACCTACATAGGATTTTCCACACGTGCATTGAAGAACATAGATTACAAAGTTTTTCTCACAGGTTATGTGTTCCATTAATTTTTGTTCTTTCCTATCATGAAATCTGTATGAGGTTTCATTGATGCCAAGCTCACTGGCTTTACATTTTGTACAATCCCAAAAGCTAGGCACTTGTAGGCATTATTTATTGTTTTTTTAACAGTTAGCTGGTGGCTTTGCAGAAGTATATCACGTAAAGACGATACTTTCCTGTACGTTATTCTCGGGAAGTTGGATAAAATGTCTTTTGAATTTTCATCACATAAAATTTTCCAATTTCTATAAAAAATCCTTCTCAGTTCCTGATGTTCAATATTATAATCCATGATTAATTGTAATTCATTATCTCCAATTTCTGTTCTCTTCTTCGGAACCAATTAGTGCCCTCTCTTTTTTATTGTAAATCTGTTCTTTGCACTTGTTAACACTTGAGCGGGGTATCCCCTTGCTTCAAATCTTTTGAACATTTCATCAATCTGTGTTTCAAAATCTGAGTTCTCTAAGCAGTTTCTTCTTGCTCGCGAGATCTCCACATAGGGGATGCTCCATTTTAAAGTTTTCGGATGCCCACTATTTGCATGCAATATGCTATTACTTGCTGTAGCTTTTCGATGGATTTCACTGGATAGCCTGGATTCTTTTATATACATTTCTATATCATACAAGAAGTTTAACTGTGATGGACTGATTGTAAACGTGAACTTTATTCAGATTGTAGATATTGTTATTTAATGATGTGATAAAACTCTTCCAAACTCCTGATGTCTCCTTCCCAGAATAGAAAGAGATCATCTATAAAACATGTCCAGAGTTTAATATGTTCTAACACCTCCTTATTCTCCTCATTCCAGACAGCTTTAGCTTTCCAGTGACTCATTAATTGACTTGCATATATACGAGCAAATTATGTCCCCATAGCTATCCCTTGGGTTTGTAAAAAATAATTTCCATCATATATAAAACATTATTTGCTAAGCAATACTCAGGCATATCTATTAGCCTATTGGTATCTTCCATATAAGTTAGTGAACGAGCTCTTTAGAAATATTTACATGCTTTCATTCCATCACAATGAAGAATTGACGTGTACAAAGATTTACATCATTGGTGGCTAATAAATAATTATCTTTCCAATGAATATCTTGGATCTTCTTGAGGACAACCATCGAGTATCTCAAATATGATGGTAAGGCTGTGACATATTGTACTAAAATGGTATTTATGAATCTAGAAGAGTTCTCCAATAAGTCGTCCTTTGGGAATTCTGTAGATATTTACACACCTTAGGAAGAAAATAAATTGTCAGATATTGGTTTTCAAATATCTGCATTCATCTTCATCAATCAAGAGAAGATTGTGCCACTTCTGAAGCTTTTCATGGAAGTCTATTGTCATTCTCCTAGTTGGATTTTCTTTTAGTTTTTTTGTAATGCTATTTATTACGTAGTTGTTTTTCAGCCTCAGCCATATATTTGATCTTATCCTGAATGGCGATATTTCCTCCCTTGAACATTTGTAAGGGTGGGATGCACACCGGGTATTTTTACTTAATCCAAACTTGTCCTTATTTTTCAAAGAGTGCGTGCAGATTGGTGAAGTGCCCTGCCCACGTGGCACCTTGGTAATCAACAACTGTAAAGGATGGGGGCATCCTCTCGCCCCAACCAATCGCACTGCTAATTGCGCCGACATGGCAATCATATATTTCACCATTTCAAACCATATTTTCTTCATTTATCATCATTTTTAGCCATCATATTTTAAGCATCTTTTTCATTTCAACTTCATACTTGAATCCACACTCGGAATAGTGTGCCGTTTTCCAAGTTTCTCCGGACTTCTTGCAAGAACAAGACTAATGCAGATTTCGTCCAAGGCAGTGTGTTTATTAAAAATAAAACAATGCATTTCGGGCTCAAGCGCCCTTCGTCTGGGGTCACTCTAAAAAACAACAATAAAAACAATAACTGTTACTTTCTAGACCAGCATTATATTTTGTTGCTCGAACATTCACTGCGGGTTAATACCCATTTTTCAAAATATCGTAATTACAGTGTAACCCTCTCATGTGCCCCCACAATAAATCCTTTCATAATTATTACCACTGTTCCCAAAATGAACCAATATTTTGACACTCTTTACACTTTAATCACACTGGTTCTGCAAAACAATCTACTTTCCTTTCTTTCTCCCAACCTGCGTACCCAACATTATATCGACAGGCCGCTCGAACCCTTATCCCCTGCCCTAGGCTCCTTCTTACTTGCTATACCATCCTGCAACCATCTGTTTCAAACATGTTGTTTCCCTCTCCCTTAATTCGTGAACTTGTAGCTCAGGTTGAATCTATTTCCATCAACTCATTTCCATCCAGACTTATGTTGGAAACCCCTTTATTTTCTTCTTATCACTTAACGTGATCTGTTCAACCTACATCACTGTGCACAAAATTACTCAAACCTACTACCTTACTCACCCGACAAACCCCCTTCATTCACTCTTCGCTTGTATTCACTTTCTCGTGACAGAATCGTTCACTCCGCTATCATCCTTCTGCCCCAATATTCATTACTATTGGTCCCGTACCTGCCGTGAGTGTTAAAAACCATCAAGCCTGCTCTTCTTTCCAAAAAGTGATTATTCACCCCCTTTAACCCTCCTCTATTTAACCGTCATTAACCACCTACTTCCTAATTGGCCCTCTTTTCCCGCCATCAATGCTGCTTACGATATTTTCAAATCAAAACACTGCATCTCCCATAATGCAATAAACTTATCGGAGCTAAAACACAACCATCGTTATCACGTTACTCTATGGCCCGCAGTAAATAATAATAGTCATCTTCAATACAGTACTAAAACTGATCATCATATAGTAAATCGATTTTAGAGTTTTTAAAGTTCATTTCAATTTAATGCCTACACCGACTTGTGTCACGAATCCAAGTTGTTTTGCCGATCGTGTGGACTCAAACAAAAGTTCACTGAATTTCCTTGTTTTGTACTATTTATTCTTTGGGTGCAATCCCAAATGGGGCAGTCTTTATGAATTGAACATTTGTAAGGGTGGGATGCACACCGGGTATTTTTAATTAATCCAAACTTGTCCTTATTTTTCAAAGAGTGCGTGCAGATTGGTGAAGTGCCCTAGGGGAGGGGATAAGGGTTCGAGCGGCCTGTCGATATAATGTTGGGTACGCAGGTTGGGAGAAAGAAAGGAAAGTAGATTGTTTTGCAGAACCAGTGTGATTAAAGGGTAAAGAGTGTCGAAATATTGGTTCATTTTGGGAACAGTGGTAATAATTATGAAAGGATTTATTGTGGGGGCACATGAGAGGGTTACACTGTAATTACGATATTTTGAAAAATGGGTATTAACCCGCAGTGAATGTTTGAGCAACAAAATATAATGCTGGTCTAGAAAGTAACAGTTATTGTTTTTATTGTTGTTTTTTAGAGTGACCCCAGACGAAGGGCGCTTGTAGCCCGAAATGCATTGTTTTTTTTTTAAATAAACACACTGCCTTGGACGAAATCTGCATTAGTCTTGTTCTTGCAAGAGGTCCGGATGGACACAGCGTGAACAGTAGAAACTTGGAAAACGGCACACTATTCCGAGTGTGGATTCAAGTATGAAGTTGAAATGAAAAAGATGCTTAAAAATATGATGGTTAAAAATGATGAAAAATGAAGAAAATATGGTTTGAAATGGTGAAATATATGATTGCCATGTCGGCGCAATTAGCAGTGCGATTGGTTGGGGCGAGAGGACGCCCCCATCCTTTACAGATATTTCCTCCCTTGTCAGATGTTTTTATTATTATTTCTTTGTCATGCTTCAATTTATTTATGGCTTTTTTTCTCCCAAAACATTAGATTATAAGGTATTTTCTTGTTATTTTTTCTCATGGCATGTTGAATAATTTCTTTAAATGTAATCTCTTAAAACAAATCTATTGTGTTCCCGGGGGGCATTTGTGGACAGAAGTGAGATTGTGGTTTATGTCCACTGTTGCCAGATTTCCATGTTATTAGACCTTGATCTTGACAAAATTGTACATCTGAATTATGTGCACTTTCCTCAGTTGTTGATTCTCCTCCTTCTTGTTCCAACTCCGATAAAACTCTCAAATTTGGTACATTCACTATTGTGAGGGGAGAATCAGGAATTGTTTCTTTTTTTTCTTCATCATTTTGGGGTGAGTCATAAAGTACTTTTTCAGTTTTAGCTTCCTTGTAAATGTATGTAGATCTATCTGTAGGTTGGCTAGGTCTAGATCTGCATCAGGGCAAAATGTGAGACCTTATTAAGTGGGATATTCTCAAGAACGTGCGATAATCATCGTCAAAAAAGGCTAACGCACGTTTTCATATCGCCGTCTATCGCGGGAAAATAACTCTGTGTCAACGTCGTATTCCCAACACGGCGGTAACATGCGATAGTCTCCCGATAACGCGTCAAATGTCCACGATACAACTACCGTGACGGCGATAAAAAAGGAAACCCAAACGTGTAAAAAGTTGCAATGGGCCCAACCGCGATAGAAAAATCTGCGACAAGCAGCGCCAGGCTTGCAATTCCCACGTCAAGCGGGAAAAATCACTACAAAAGCAGAAAAAAAAAACACAAACAAAAACAAAACAACTGCGAAGCACAATCAATGGAGGTAGCCGGAGCAGGAACAGAGGACGAGCAGAACCCCACAAGCCCCCAGGAGGACCAGGCCGGGACCTCGGGGTCAGGTCAGGGCAAGGACGGGAAGAAGAGGAAGACTCGGTTCAGTCCGCAGGAAAACAGGATCCTGATAACGGAGGTGATGAAATACCATCAACAACTGTTTGTCACCTCCAATGTGTCATTAGCGACAAAAAATGGAATATGGCAGTCCATCGTGGACAAGGTGAATGCAATCGGAATGCTGAGGAGGAATATGGAAGAGGTCAAGAGGCGCTGGAATGATGTGAAGCGCAAAACCAAACAGAAACTCGCCAACAACCAGAAGGCAGCAATGCAGACTGGAGGTGGGAGTCCAGCGCCACAGGAGGAGCTGGACGAGATGGAGGAAATGGTCTCCACAGTCATCAGTGTGGAGTCGGTGGCAGGAGTTGGGGGACCGGACACTGCTCGACAGGAGCCGACACAATAGCAAGAGGGTGAGTAAGGACCAGGGACTGGGGGGACGGGGGGAGATGGGCACAATGGCACACATGTACAATTAAGCATAGCACAGTGCACACCCACGATTACTCTGGAGCATGTCCCTGATCCCCTTGGCACACTGCAGCACACCTAGAAACTGCAAGTAGGCCCCCGTCGACTATGTGCACAGAGGGGGCCCTCCCCACACATCACTAATCTCAAAACAAACCCATGCACAAGTACAAACACACATCCGTGATGTTAAGGAAGGGGTTGTGAGCATGTGTTCCTCCTTTCCGGAAAATATATTTTGGTCAATAGGATAATTCCTTGTATAAATACAACACAAAAGTCCTGGTTGGTTTGAGTGAGAATAGTTCTTTTTATTCAACATTTGTTCTGTCCATTTCACTCATTTTTAATATTTCGCAGAATAGATTATTAGGGTAGGTGAACAGCCGACACGTGTTTCGCCCTATGTGGCAAGTACAGCCAGGGCTTTTTCAAGGCTAGTCATTACAATCCAACATCTTGGTATCAGCGATTGATCTGTACATTTTCAAACTTGTCATGGGACATTGTATTTTAACATCCAAGTTTGGGGGTCGTTGAAGAGATGGTCTCTCGTGGGGTCTCTGGATAAATCCTTGTCACTAGCGACTTGGATGTTAAAATACAATGTCCCATGACAAGTTTGAAAATGTACAGATCAATCGCTGATACCAAGATGTTGGATTGTAATGACTAGCCTTGAAAAAGCCCTGGCTGTACTTGCCACATAGGGCGAAACACGTGTCGACTGTTCACCTACCCTAATAATCTATTCTGCGAAATATTAAAAATGAGTGAAATGGACAGAACAAATGTTGAATAAAAAGAACTATTCTCACTCAAACCAACCAGGACTTTTGTGTTGTATTTATACAAGGAATTATCCTATTGACCAAAATATATTTTCCGGAAAGGAGGAACACATGCTCACAACCCCTTCCTTAACTGTTTATTCAAGGCTGTAAAGGTCCAGAGCCTTGAGCAAAGTTCCTCCAATACATTAGGAATTCATATCCAGAATCAGGATCTCTGGGCCGTTCACATTTCTTTAAACACATCCGTGATGTTGTCGAAATGTCCACTGTCCCGCATCAAATAGGCAGCTCCTCCCAAACAGTCACAATGTACATTGTCATGCAGTTTGTATGTAAACCTGTACAATGCGTCAACATACATGTGAAAACAATGTTAAACTGCATCTCCCCTTTACATTGCAGAAGGTGAATCAACACCTCCTGCAGAGCAGACGGTACACCTCTTCACTGATGATGAAGAGGACCTCCCCTCCATCGACACCGACGCCCTCCAACGGCTCATGGACAGCTTCGGCACCCCACCTCCAGGAGCAGGGCAGCCCAGCTGCACCGAGGAAACCCCACCCCTGCACAGACCACAAAGCAGGAAGCACCCACCACCACGGCTGTCTCCCAGGACTACCACGAACAACACATGGCCTTCCAACGCCGTGTGTTAGGGTGCTAGGAGAAGATGGCTGATCAGGTGCGGGTGGGGTTCGACCTCATGGCAGCCAAACTAGATGCCATACGTGGGTGTCTAAGTCCCATCAGGGACCACTTACAGTCCCTAACGGACACCCACAGTCCGCTGCATGCTCTCCAACGGTCCATGGCTGATATCGCTGGAGTCCTGACTCTGAGACAAGAACAACTGTCTAGTCAGAGTGGCTCCAGCGATGTCATCCGGGAGTTGGTACACATGCGGAGGATCATGGAGAACAGGGAGCAGATGGAGGCGTAAAGAATGGCTGCCACGGCTGCACACCAGCGAGATGTAGCTGGGATCTACCATGCCCTGCCGATCCTCGTCATGGCATTGCTGCCACAAGGCCTGGCGCAGATGAATGCTGCTGCTGCCTCTACATCCACATCTCCGCCCCCTGATGTGTCAGTGCCTCACAGTGCGGCAGCCAATCCACCTCCGGCCCCTGATGTGTCAGTGCCACACAGTGCGGCAGCCAATCCACCTCCGGCCCCTGATGTGTCAATGCCATACAGTGCTGCAGAGAAAACACCACCACCCACATGTGAGGCACATGAGACATCAGAGGACGAAGATGCGGATGAATCTGCCTTACTGGTAGTAAGGAAGCGGTAGCATTCATCTCTGCCATATGGCCTGTTTCTGCTTGGTTCTGCCCTCTGCATCATCACCTTCCACTGTCCCCCGATGCACTCTGCGACACTCACCTTGGACCTCAACATGGACTGCCATATTCTGTTTGGTCACCAATGACATAGCTATCAGACTGCGGACTGAACTTCTCCTCTTCCGATGTACTTGTCATTCCCTGAAGGACTCTGGCTGGCCCTCCACGGGCCAACAATGTATAGTGGGGTTTGCATGGCCCTGTACTGCTCCAGCTACAACACTCCACTGAATGTGCATTAAACAATCAAATTCACACAGATTTGTCATGTCTATGATCATTCAAGTACGGAAGTATGGATGAATGTCGAGTCAGTGATTCCCCCTTACGTCCATGTTGCACATGTTGTGGGACTTGAGACACAGGGTGCAACATTACTGATTGCGGACCGGGTGGCGCCGACACCACATCGAGACACACGCATTAGTCACCTTCTTGTCCAGGCCAGAACGAAACCACACCCAGAGCCCCGGGGTCATCGTTCACACCCCTACGCTGGACTGGCATACGCCAGGCCAGCCCACTCCGCTTATGCTTACAGGGGGGACGACAAAGCTACATGTCCCAGGTCTTCCCTGTAGTGATCTGCTGATCACAGGTCTAGTTGTCAGCATGCCACAGCCACTCCCACGGGACATGTGACCCTGCCAATAAAAGGGGCCGGGCACACGTGCCCGAGGCCATTTCCACTATCTAGCTGAGTGTGTCCGTGTGGTCATTATTTATGCATGAGGGCCTCGGGCCCTACCACATCACATTCGCCACTGACAGAGGTGACATGATGGCGTCCGCACGACGAGACTCAATCATAAAGGGCCCATGACTTGAGGTGCACAGAGTTGGTGGCATCTGAGGCACTTAGGCCGGCACGGGCCTACCGCCACACGACGGTGACTTGAGGTGCACAGAGTTGGTGGCATCCGTGGCACTTTGGCCGGCACGGGCCTACTGCCACACGACCGTGACTTGAGGTGCACAGAGTTGGTGGCATCCTTGGCACTTTGGCCGGCACGGGCCTACCGCCACGTGGTGATGACTTGAGGTGCACTGAGTTGGTGGCATCCATGGCACTTTGGCCGGCACTGGCCTACCGCCACGGGACGGTGACTTGCGGTGCACTGAGTTAGTGGCACCAGAGCTGAGCGGATGTGCAGCCTGCGATGATGCGTAGGCCTCAATATGCCGTCCTGCCAATCAAGATTTGATTTGAATTGTGATCCCAGCTGGACCGCAGTGTACGCCGAGGGCAGCAGGCTGCACAGACATTACTCCGTGGCGCAGTGTTGCAGGGTGCGCTGGGGGCCTGTGGCGCGGAATCCAGCGATCGGCTGAGGAGGTTGCACCGGCACGTGGTGGGCCCTCTTGGAGACATGCCAGTGGCGGCAGGTGAGCATTGAGGCCTGGGTGCGCAGGGGCGGGCACTCATCGCTGGTTGGCGGACTGGTCTGGGGACCAGGGCTGGGTTGCAGCATGCGCACAGGATTGCATAGGCACCACCGGTCACGGCGGCGCCCTCATGGCTGGGTGGGGGGAGTGAAGGTGCAGGGGTATCAAGCTGATACAAACCGTGATGCTTACAGGTATGAGTAATAATGCATCATGAGACCGTAACAGAAGTTAGTGTGACTGTAACCTTCCTTTTCTTTCCTACGAAGGTTACGCCACACGTACTTCTGTTACGGTCTTTTTGTGCAGGATTTGTCGTTCCTGTGAGCATACCGGTTTGTCCAAGTGCTATACACTGTACCAGATTAGGTTTGTGACTATACGGACGATTGACCATTGTCACCATTTGTCCAACAGGTTTCTGGATACTGACTTCCGGAGTATGGAATGGTATTGGGGAGTTCCCGCAGCATATGCAGTTACTTGAATCCACACGTTGCCCTGATGAAGTTCCCCGTTGGGCGTTGGCTGTGCTTTTCGTATTGTTTATTGTTGTATTTGTAATAAAGGACTGTTTTTGCACTACTGTTAACTACTGGACTTCATGACCGTGCGCACCCCCATTTCAGTTACTACAGCTTTGGATCTGGGGCACAGTGGCATCTGGCAACGGCTGGCATTGGAGTTGGTTGCGCAGGAACACTACGAATTGAAACTGTTGTGTGGTGCGGTGACAGGGGCCCGCCGTTGCTATTGTGGACATGCATCCATGACATGGGTGAGGACATATGTTAGGGCTGTCCGTGAGACTCCTCCGACTCTGGCAGTTGTTGT
Organism: Calotriton arnoldi; assembly: GCA_963921515.1. NCBI lineage: Eukaryota > Metazoa > Chordata > Amphibia > Caudata > Salamandridae > Calotriton > Calotriton arnoldi. The sequence goes on from CAWUFW010017846.1 coordinate 153,618, forward strand.
TTGGGAGGTACCAGGGGCCAACAGGTGCAGCACAGCCAGCAGCTTCGTCTGCGGAGGGATGGTGGTTGTCCGCCGTGTTGGTACCGTCAGCCTGTGGGCAATGTGGGTCAGGATGCGGAGGATGGTTGTCCTTTTGTGCCTGTAGTGGGCAATGACTTCCTCTGGCGTTGAGTCTCTGAGGCTGGTGGGTTTTGGGAACGTCCGCTCTCCTGTTCTGCGCTGCCTCTGTGGTAGTCAGGGGGGCTGGGGGGGGCCTGGGGGTGGTTGCGGTGGGTGTTGTGGCCCTCTTGGGTCTCCAGGCTGCACGATCATTGTCTCCATGGCATCTGTTGGTCTTCAGATGTGACTCTGGGCTGGGCTCCCTTTCTACTGCAGTTTGTCGTCCTGCTTAACACCAGTAAAAGGCAGGTGTTAAATCCCTGCTGCTAACGCGCCTTATCGCCTGTTTTTGGATCGCATCGCAGATCTGGCTGGTCGTTGTGAATGTCGCGAAGTGGTGTTTTTGTGTGTTTTTGCACGGGAACGCCTACTCTGCGTATCATTAGCAATAGTTGTCTCTCTCATCCGTGGCGATGTTTTTTGCGGCAGCTATCGCTGGAAAACTTGCGATGTGGTCAGTTTGCACCAGCTTGGGAATGGGGCGATAATTCTTTCGCCACTTTTGCTGCGCTAAAGTGTCGATAACTCGGCGATAAGTCCTTGAGAATATGCCCCTAAGTATCTTAAGCTGATGTTGGGTGAGATTTCTTGAGGAGAGGTTTATCACAAAATTATCATTCTCTTGACTTGATTTCCTCTTTTTAATCTTTATTTTTCTTTTTGCCTCCTGCTTTTGCTTTAGTTCCCTTGTCTTTTTGTTTTCCTTTTCCTGTTTCCTCTGAAAATTCCTCCTCTCTCCCTCTGCCTCGTACACATTTGTATCAGTCTCATTTCCCCATAAAAATCCAGATTGCTAGTTCCAGCTTCTTCATCTGTGGAACTAATTTCAGAGCTCTCTAATGGCTCCGGGGTTTCTTTCTGTTCTGATGCTGCTTGCATTGTCAATCTATTCCTCATTGTGTTATACTTCCTTGCAAAGGTGTATATTTTCCAATTGGCATAGTCAATACGATTGTGATTGTATTTCCTTGCTTTTCTTAACTCCACTTCTGACTCACGTTTACTGATCCTTTTTTCCATTTCATCCAACATCTCCTTGATTTCTTTTTCTTAATTAAATCTTGTTCCATTTCTCATATTTTCACTATCACCTTCTCAGCTTTTCTTTCGGCATGTGTGATAAGAGTATTCATTAACTTGAATGACAATCCGTAATGTCCTGTCGCCAATTTTGTATTAAATCCTCATCAAGATCATTCAAGGTGGGCATTATTAAAATCCTTAGCCCTCACATTATTCGCTTACGTTCTACATATTTTTTTAGTGTAGTAATTTCCCACCACTTGTTAACTTCTAATATATGTGCATTTTCCAATTCTTTAATGATTTTGAGAGCTGTTTGTGCTTTACTTTCCACTTGTTTATTCCCCTTCTTGATTCCATTTTCAATTCTATTGTCATCATTTAGTAATTTGCTTACTCTTTGAGCTCATGCAGATCTCCTTTCTGCCATGTTTTCCACTGTCCTTTAGGACTATTCCCTCTGTGATTCTGTGACTTTTTGTCTTGAGTTCACTTTTCACCTCCCCTACTGTTAGTTCCCACATTTCCCTTTTTTTCATTAAATAATAGTTTTCTATCTGCAAAGCCTGACCAGGAATACACCCGTTCATGACTTGTTTGATCTGCGCACCGAGGTTGGTATGCGCAAACTACTGTGGCTAAAATTGATGGTCTACCAGTCAGAAAAATGTTCACCCGGTGTGGGGGATAATCCATTCCCCACGTCCACTCCGGGGCACTTGGTGTGGTACCACTCCACCTCCTGAGAGGCACTACCTCACTTGGGTGCACCACTCACCGCTGACCGATTCCAATGTCCATCCATGTGGTTACTTCCAGGCAGAGGTATCAGTGCTCTCCTTGAACCCGCTTCACCAAATTGCTGCAAGACGCCACTCCACCTCACTCCTGGGTGCACACTGTGTGCATTGCAGCTGCCACATTCCAAATCGATAACTCTCCCCTGCTTCTAATCACAGAAAAGAAAAAAGCAGCACACAAAAGAGGTGGCTTGATTTTGTATTCCGCCACACAAATCACCATCCATGTACAAGTTGGAAAGACAGCTGATGCGTTTCGGCATTTCTGCCTTCTGCTGGACTATAGAGTCCTTACTTTCAAACACTCCATTTAAACACCAAGTGCTTGTCCTTCAACAGTGATCAATATAGAAAGAACTAGAGCACACATGCTCAAAATGTAACCGTAACACAAAATACGTTGCCATGTTGTATTTTCAGATTGTAATTCTACCAGTGAGTTCTTCAACCATAAAGTACATATAATTTGTAAATCCTCCTTCCTACAATGCAATGTATTTATAAAATATCTTTTCCATGTGGAAAACATAATTTTTCCGACAGACCAATTTCATATGATTCCAAAATTGCCAATCCATGTTAATGTTGGATAAAAATTCTTAACAAGGCATTATTGAAAATAATTGAAATTATAAAATATAACTTTTCTAAATTGGAAAAGTACTTTTTTATATTCTCCTAGGGCTGGGTATCCCAGGGTGCATTTACATTGTTTCTCATATCATGAGGTCCTCAAGATGTCTTTGAGGGGTTATCAAAAGTAAAAATGAGCAGAGAATGGAAGCCACCACCTCCCTGGGGTGACCGTGCACACACACACATGAATATATATATATATATATATATATATTATCTACTGGCGGTCGCCAGTAGATAGTTATAGTTAGGACCTAGTTTCCATAGGAAACTCGTTTTTTGTTTTCTCAATATCTTTGGCACCGGTTGACGAATGTTCGCGAAATTTTCAAAACTTGTAGCCCGCTCTGGTCAACTCCTGTCTTTAAAGTTTCGGGGTGATTCGGCAAGCGGGGGCTGAGAAAAAAGGGGGGTCCCAAAACATGTTTTCTCCATGTTAATTCCCATAGGAAACTTTAGACATGGCTACAGCCCGAACTGCTGAACGGAATTACACCAAATTTTGCAAAAAGGTAACCCTTGTTTCAGAAAGAGACCTTTTTTTTTAAATGGTGTTAATCCGTTCAGTAGTTTTTGAGAAATTCAAAAAATAGAGGTCGGAAAATCAATTTCCCATAGGAAAGTTTAGACACGGTTACAGCCGAAACTGCTGAACGGAATTACACCAAATTTGGCAAAAAGGTAGCCCTTGTTTCAGAAAGAGACCTTTTTTTAAATGGTGTAAATCCGTTCAGTAGTTGCTGAGAAAATCAAAAAATAAAAGTTTCGATATCTATGGCCGCGGTGGATCCGTGCACCCTCCCGATCACGAGCTTTATTCTAATTGGCTGTCAACACTCCAAACCAGGAAGTGTTGGCAGCCATCTTGTGCCTCGGTAACCGAGGCACAAGAAAACAGGGAAACAAACGCAAAAAACAAGAAAAGGGGGCAGGGTAGAAACACCCTGCCCCCCTAGGCCTGCTCAGGGGGTCCCACAAGGACCCCCAGGGCCCAAAAAAGCATTTTTTTAAAAAATAAATCGGTCGAATTCGCGCTGGGTGCGCGAATCCGGCTGAAAATAAAAAAAAGCCCCCGGGTGGGCCAGGTCTTGGGGGCATGCAGAAATAAGCCCCAGGGACCGCCACCCCCCGGGGCTTGTTTTTTAAAGGTTTGGGGGGCCTCCAAGGCCCCCCCGCAGCCCCGGGGACCGCCACCCTCGGGGCTTCTTTTTTTTTTTTTAAATATACCTGCATGGGGGCGAGAGCCCTCACACGCCCGGGGACCGCCACCTCCCGGGTCACTAAAATGCTAATTTGGGGGTCCGTTACGGATCCCCGAGCCCCGGGACCACCACCTCCCCGGGCTGTGCATGTGATGGGAGGGGGCCACGCGGCCCCTCCTAGAGCCTGTGATGGCCCTGGGGACGGCCACCCCCAGGGCCGGCTCCTGCAGTGTCCCGGGGTGCCCACCCCCGGGACACTGCTGTTTGCTATGACAGGGCGGGAGCCTCGCGGCTCCCGCCCTGTCATAGCAAACAAGTTTGGATTTTGGAAGAGAGAGCAGGAAACCTGCTCTCTCTTCCAAAATTCAAACCAGATTGCTTTTCCACACGGGGAGCTGCATGTCAGCAGCTCACCATGTGGAAAAGCAATGCCGGCTCCCGCAGGAGGCGGGGAGCCAGCAGGGACCGTGGGGGCATTGGGGCTCCCCACGGTCCCCAACGAGAGGCCAGGCCCCGGGGATGGGGTCCCCGGGGCCAGAAGTGGCCAGGGAGGGGCCACGTGGCCCCCCTCCCCATAATAAAATTAATTTAAAAAAAAAAAAAACGCAAAGGCCGGCCCCGGGGGATGGCCTGAGGAGGGGGGCCACGCAGCCCCCCTCCAAATAAATTTAAAAAAAAAAAACACTGGCCATGCCCCGGGGGATGGGGTCCCCAGGGCCGAATATGGCCTCGGGAGGGGGGCCACGCAGCCCCCTTCCATTTTTAAAAAAAATAGGGGTCAGGCCCTGGGGGATGGGGTCCCCAGGGCCCATAAAATAGGAAAGAAAGGGGGGCACACAGCCCCCTTCTTAAAAAAAAAAAGACACGATCGTGCCGGAGGCCCCGCCCCCTCCCAGCAACACTCTGCAAACGCACCCTGTGGCGCGTTTTAAGTTGGGGAATTAATTCCCCTTCAATACTGGGGGTCCCTGGGGGCCAACTAGCCCACCAGGTACCTCCAGTAAGCACCATAGGGCTGCATTGCAGAGAGGTGGTCCAGGCCACGCCCCTTTTTACACCTCTCTGCAACGCAGCTCTGTGGCACTTACTGGAGGTACCTGGTGGGCTAGTTGGACCCCAGGGACCCTCAGGATTCAAAGGGACTTTATCCCCCAACTTAAAACGCGCCGCGGGGCGCGTTTGCACAGTGGTGAAGGGAGGGGGCGGGGCCTGAGGTGACATGTGTGCAAACACGCCCTGTGGCACGTTTTAAGAGGTAGTTTTAATCCCCCTGCCCTATTATGTACTAGGGCCTTACAGAGGAGGTCATGCTAATCATAGTGTTCCCTAGTGTATGTAGGTGTTTTCACTGTATTCTAAGTGTCTTTTAGCATAGCACTGGCTCTAGGCCTAGTTACTCAGAGTCAGTTACCACCAGTACCCGTCTGAAAAAGTTATGGGCACAGGATGATTTTGCAACAAGGCCTCTTTCTGCTCCTCTGTTGGTTCTTTCTGCACATGTCTTGCTTCTTCCTGCACTTTTCTTCGTCTTTGTGGACTTCTGTTGCTTCTTTCTGCATTTCTTTTGCTTCTTTCTGTGCGTTTTTTCTTCTTTCTTCACATGTCCTACCTCTGTAGGCATAGTTAGAAACTAGCATTTAAAAAACCTTTGAAATTCACTTAAAAAACCATAGGTTTCAGGCACGTTATAGTTAGAAATTAGCATTTAAAAACCTTTGAAATTCACTGAAAAACCATAGGTTTCAGGCACGTTATAGTTAGAAATTAGCATTTAAAAAACCTTAGAAATTCACTGAAAAAACCATAGGTTTTAGGGAAAGTTATAGTTAGTTGGACATTTCACTCGTACAAAACCAGAGAAATTCCCCGTTATAGTTAGTTCACCTAACTAGAACTCGCGCCCCCGCAATGCACTGCTGATGACGTCACATATTACATCACTCATGACATGGTCAGTGACATCACTGATGACATCACTGATGACATCTCACATGACATCACTGATGACATCACTGATGACATCATCCATGTGATAAATTGATGCATCTTCTCACACCCTAATATAACCTTTGATACACCCACTCTAAATTACAGACTGCCATTGTCAAAACCATAGACACTCCAACACCAATAACTACATACCCACTCACTGATTCTTAGGTTTACACACACATCCACTCACTCACCCATACAGTCACTCATACTTATGGTCACTCAGTACAGGACTATCATATGCACTCATACACCTATATAGAAACTCACACACCGCCACTCATCCATAGAGGTACTCACACACCTGGTCAGTCATGCAAATAATTAATCACACTGCCATTTACTCACCTATACAGTTATACACACACCAGCTCAATTACTCATACAAATACTAGCACATTCTTACGCTCTTATACAATCACTGATACAAGCACACACTCATCCATACAGCCACTCTCACAATCACACACTCTCACTTATAGCCATTTATGTATTCCAACACACATATATACTGCTTTTCACATATGTAGTTACTCACACATGTACCACTGAGATATACATTCACTTACTAACACACCCATACACACACTCACCCACCCATACAGTCCATCACAGATGCACTCTTGAAACCATGCACCCAGTGAATCACCCACTCACACATCTAGGCACAGAGTCACACACACCCCACCCACACAAACACTCAGGCACCCACACAGATACTCACACAACCAATCAATAACTCATATAGACACTCATGTAGCTATTCGCAAACCCATGCAGCCGCTTACACACCAACAGACAGACGCATACAGACATTCACACAGTTTGGTCACTAACCCATGCATTCAGTAAGATACGTTTAATCTCTCACTTATAGAGTCAGTCGCGCACCTACTAAATCATCCATTCAGACACTTATACACCCACTCATTCTTCAATACGCCTTTCCCTATAAATATTAAACATATTTAAACTTTACAGAAACACACAGTCACTGGATGATGTCATCAGTGATGTCATCAGTGATGTCATTTGAGATATCATCAGTGATGTCATCAGTGATGTCACTGACCATGTCATGAGTGATGTAATATGTGACGTCATCAAGAGTGCATTGCGGGGGCGCGAGTTATAGTTAGCTAAACTAACTATAACGGGGTAATTTCTCTGGTTTTGTACGAGTGAAATGTCCAACTAACTATAACTTTCCCTAAAACCTATGGTTTTTTCAGTGAATATATATATATATATATATATACTGCCGTTCCAGTCACAGTGCACCCACACGTTGGAGGATGCAGTCGCCGAGACAGAGTTTGGAGGACATTTTCCGTGTTGTGGATAGGAGGCGATTCCCGCCGCTGCAGCTTTCCCGCTTGTGCCGCGTACCCGGACCACGGTTAAGTGCTGTTAAGCATTGAGACGGTGGTGAGCGGAGTCGGGGCAATAAGTATTATTGTTTATAAAACAGCGGGGAGGCATCTGTTATAGCAATCACGCTTGCGGCAGTGATTGTAGTTTCCGATTGAGAGGATGCTCTCGGAACTACATGACGAGTAGAAATGACATCACAAAATGCGACGGTGACAGCAATTGACCTTGACCGGGAATGCTCAGAAGAAGCAAAACTCATTTTTAGTGATGCAGAGGGAGTGACCAGTGGCACCAGTGGGGAACATTATCAGGAGTCTCAGGTACTTTAACTTTGAAACAAAAATTATTCAAGTTTGAGAAATTAAGTAAGAAAGAAATAAGTAAATGGTGGGAGCTGACATCACTAATTAAGTACCTTGAGGTGAAGCGAGTACCTCGAGGGCTTAGGATTTTCACTGTACCTACCTATGAATTCCCTCACCCAGGTCTATTGGAAGAATGGGCAGAATTCTCTGCCAAGACCAGTGCTGGGATGATTGAGATCCTGGTAAAATATGCCGAATTGGATCTAGCAAAAATAAGGGAAGAGCTCAGAAGCCTACGTGAGGAAATAGATAATGAAGAGAATGGTAGTTTTGTCAAAGATTTTACTGACAAAATGGCAGAACGGCTGAAGAAGCATGAAAATTAAGTGAAATTCAAAAAACAACAAAAATTTCAAGGAGACAAGAAGGATTACATGGAAGGGCGCATTCTAACATTTGCTAAGAAATATGACATCTACAGAAAAGGCCTGATCCAAGAAGATGCCCTTAGGAAACAAGATTTGATTTCCTCAGGATCAAGCTCGGATGTCAGTACAGATGATGGAGATAACTCTGGGATCAGAGCTGAAGCATCGGGTTTTCAAAACGAGTATCGTTTGATAAGAGAAGCAGAGAAGCCGAGGAAGGACAAACCACCCCGAGGAAGGGGGAGAGGAAGGGGACAAGGAAGAGGCGAAAGCAAAGATGTCGGGTCAGATGAAGCAAGTGGAGAAGGGGCGCAAAACAAACGGAATTTGCGCCAGAAGAAGAAAACATAGAGGACAGTCTGACAGTGTTGAATCTCTCACAGAGAGAATTAACACAGGAAGAAATTACCCTATTGCAATTTGGCCTTTCCTTTTGTCCATCTTCGGGATTTGACTACGCCCAAACAAGAATTGATTTATTTCAGTTTGTCAGAAAGCTGAAATTAAACAAAATCCATAAATTGAAAAGTAATTCTGTTGTCTTGACTACTGTACCAACACGTACCCTGGCAAATGGTGAAGCTGAGGGGTTATTGGCAATGGAGATATTACATAGAGAAAGTGAGGGTTTGGACCCCAATGTGGATATGGAACATCTGATGTCGAATCTGGGTATTGACACTAGATTGGCCAGTATGAGTGGTTTCAAACCCAAATCTCATTCCATCCCCATTACAGCACATGATAATTTAGATTGCTTTCATGAATTGGTGATACATGATTTGGTCGAATTGAGAAAAAAGAAAAATATGGGATTTCATGATAATTTAACACCAGATTTGAGGAATGCTTTGAAAACTTTGAGAGAAGACACTTCTATTGTCATAAAAAGCAGTGACAAAGGGGGTAATGTAGTAGTTATGGACGCATTGCAATATAATCAGGAAGCTATGCAGCAATTACAGGATGAGGAATGTTATCAAGTTATAACAATGGAGGAATATCGTGATTGTGTTAAAAATTTTCAAATCCAGTTAAAGATATGCTATGATGTTTCAATCTTAGACCAGGATGAGTATAACTTTTTACGATCTGAGCACCCTAAAATGTCCTCCTTTTATCTTTTGCCCAAGGTTCATAAGAGAGTACATAACCCCCCAGGTAGACCTTCTATTTCCTCAAATGAAAGCTTTCTTGAAAATGCAGCCATCTATATTAACTCCTTTCTTTTTCCATTTGTTACATCACTTCCCTCATACTGCAAAGATAGTGGGGAGTTCCTTATGAAAATCAATGGTTTAGCTTGGAATGACTCGTACCTTATGATTACGTTGGACATCACTGCCCTATATACTTCTATTAGCCATGAATTGGGAAGGAGAGCATGTGAGTACTACCTAAAAAAGAGGCCAGCATGCTTTTTGGAACACACACGCATGCTGTTGGACATGATCCAAATCTGTCTGAAGGACAATATTTTTATGCATGATGGGAAGGTCTACAGACAGGTTATGGGGACGGCCATGGGCAGCTGCTTCTCCCCCAGCTTTGCCAATTTGGTTATGGGCTGGTGGGAGAAGCAGGTGGCATGGGCAGATGAGTGTGCCGAATATGTCCAATTACTCTTGTCTGGACCCGTTATATTGATGATTTGTTTGTGTTGTGGAGCGGGCCTAATCAGAAAGCAGAGGAATATGTGGCGATCCTTAATAACAATCCATACAACTTACATCTTACTGCAGAGATGAGTGTGAGGGAGATTTCATTTTTAGATATTTTATTACAAGTGAGAGATGGTAAAATCACTACCACTGTATTTCGAAAGACTACAGCTGGGAATAGCACGTTGCACTTTAACAGCCAACATCCCAATAGTTTGAAGGCAAGTATCCCATATGGTGAAACTTTGAGGCTTAAAAGGATTTGTAGTCAGAACTCTGAATTTCAGGAACAAGTGCTAAGGATGGATCAGAGGTTCAGAAAAAGAGGATATTACCACAAAACATTAGTGGAAGCCAAATGTAAAGCAGAAGGTGTCTCCAGGAATCAATTGCTTTATCCCAATGACAGAATGTCTAAGAAAGACATGGCAGTTAGATTGATAACTTGTTTTAATCAAATGTCCCCGAAAGTGTATCAGATACTAAGAAAACACTGGCAGGTGGTGAGAGGAGATAATATTATTGGCAAAGACTTACCTGCAACGCCCCCGGTGACATACAGAAAAGGGAGGACATTAAGTGACAATCTTACACACAGCTATTTTGAGGGAGGCCGTAGGTCTGATACATGGCTATCTACTATAAAGGGATTTTATAAATGTAACAATTGTAAGGCCTGCAGGAAGGTGAAAAATGTATTCACGTTTAAATCCAGTGATGGACATCCATTTAAGATCAGGGGCTTTTTTAATTGTAATATGGATCACTGTATCTATGCACTTACCTTTAAAAAAACGGATGTTAGAGCATCAAAGAGCTATTAGGAATCAGGATTTCACCTATTCGGTGGCAAAGCATTTCTATGATAAACATGAACGTGATCCTGGTCTAATGATGTTCTTTGCAATTGATAGGGTTCCATCCAATATACGGGGAGGCAATAGAGTACTGAACCTCAGACGCCTGGAATCAAGATACATTTTAGATCTCAATATAAAATTCCCATATGGCCTGAATAGGGATGAGGACCTAGAGGTACATTTAGGCTGAATGATTATTGATTTAGTACCTCGCCCCTCACTTAGAACTGTGTACAATATCTCAGGATGTTCGATGATCAAATGTCCTTGGTTCTAATAAATTGAACAATAGGAAGAGGATTTTTGCATTTTTGCACTTTAAATAATGGAGTGGTCCGTATTTGTAATTTTATACACCTTTGCACTGTGATGGAGCTGCTGGAATATGAGATCAATATAAATTACTGGGTACTAATTTGAATTAGTTAATCTAAGAATGCTAGATAAAAGAGTAACTTTTTGCCGTATGATCAAGCCTTTGCTCTTAGTTAAGAGATATGTTTTAGCCACCCAGGGGAGTGGGTAGGCTATGAATTTGGGTTACTGATGCACTGAGGCACTTTATTGATGTAATGCAGGCTTTGCACAATCTCAAAGAGGCTGGGATACAACAGTGCAATCTGTGTTAAATCGTTTCCACACTGTGGCACCTTATGAATTATGGGGTTATCCCCTAGTGACATTTGCACTTTAATATGTATACCAAACTTTGCACGTATATATAGTTATTTATAGTATTTATGAGGGTAGGGAGACATCTTTTATACATTGGAATCAGTAATTGATCTAAGAATAATCTACATGACACATATTTTATGGAAATAGATTAGTGGAGAATTATAGTTGACTATTAAGTATGGATGTATTTTAAGATGTCCCCGTAGTGTTGCCCCCTTTACTTAGAAAGGTTTATCTATGTAGGTGCATCATTGAGCTGTGTATCACATGAAGGATCGGAGTGTATAGAATGTGGCCCATTACTTATTTATTGAATGTAACCCACAAGATATTGGGCACTGGCCCTAGAGCAAGTTTTTCTTTGGATGTTTCGGTCCAGGATGTGTTATATTGATAAATGAACGCCAAAAGGGTTTTGGTTTTTGTGCATACATAGAAAATGTATGAAAAGAGGAAGAAAAAGTGTAACAACACCTTCACCATTTAAAAAAAGAAAGAAAAATTATAAAAATAGGTAAAATGTATGAATACGATAAAAATGTTTATGTTGAATATGTAACGGGAATGTGAATAAGTATGAGGCTTTCTACTATGTCTATTGTAAGTGTACCTTTAAATAAGAAAAAAATCTAACAGTAAATGACTTTGACAAAGGCAGTTTACTGCCGAAACGACGTCAGGACAAGAATGATCACCGTGTCATGACCTTAAAATAAAATATGAACTACTCACCGGGAGTGCCTGCATTTGCTCTTTGTTACGGGGGCTGTTGTTGCATATATATATATATATATATATATATATATATATATATATATATATATATATATATATATATATATATGTATATATATGTATATATATGTATTTAGATGTAGAAATTCTAGATCAGGATGAATTACATTTTCTAAGATCAGAATATCCTAGAATTCCTTCATTTTATATATTGCCGAAGGTACATAAAAGGCTGACAGATCCCCCTGGGAGACCAATAGTCTCATCCAATGAAAGCTTCTTAGAAAATACTGCCATATTGATTTCCTTCTTATTTCCCTTTGTGAAAACGCTTCCAGCTTACTGTAAGGACAGTGGTGATTTTTGTAAACAAAGTTTCATAATCTAGGGCAGATACCTATGTAATGATAACATTGGATGCGACTACACTGTACTCTTCTATTGAACATACATTTGGCGTAGGTACATGTGAATATATTTTGAAAAGTAGGCCAGCATATTTCCTGGAACATAACCGGATGCTTACTCAGATGATGCAAATCTGTCTTAAGGACAACATATTTATACATAACAGAGTCCTGTATCAACAAAAGATTGGAACTGCCATGGGCACCTGCTTCGCCCCCAGCTTTGCCAATTTGGTTATGTGCTGGTGGGAGAAGCAGGTGGCCTGGGCTGATCAAAATCTGGAATATGTGCAAAATGTTCTAATCTGGGTATAGAGATGATTTGTTTTTATTATGGAATGACTCTAAAGAAAAAGAGTATGAGTACATAGAAAAACTGAACAACAATACATTCAATCTAAAATTCACTGCATCTGTGAGCTCTAGTGAGATAACCTTTTTAGATATATTGCTGAAAGTGAGTGAAGGATAAATAAATACATTGGTATACCGTAAAGAGACAGCAAGAAACAGCACGTCGCACTTTAAAGCCAACACCCTAAAAATCTAAAAGAAATTATTCTGTATGGGGAAATACTTAGATGGAAAAGAAATTGCAGTCAGGAACAAGAATATAATAAACAATTGGAGCAAATGAAAGGAGGATTCTTGAAAAGGGGATATAGTTCCAAAACAGTAAATATGGCTAAGGAAAAGTTCAAGAATGTTACCAGGAATCAGTCACTGTACCAAAATGTAAGATCTGAGAAAGGGAAGCCTGCAACAAGATTCATTACATGTTTTAATTCCATGTTGCCTAAAGTGTACTAGGTGATTAAAAGACACTGGCCAGTTGTGAAAGGGGATGAAGTAATAGGAGAAGAGTTGCCAAGGTCACTGTTCATCACATACAGAAAAGGGAGGACCTTGGAAGATAATCTAACTCATAGCTATTTTACGAGTAGTCAAAAGCCAGACACTTGGTTATCTACAACAAAAGGTTTTTTTAAATGTAACCATTGCAAGGCCTGTAGGATGGTGAAAAATACCTCTGACTATTTTTCCTCTGATGGTCAGAAGAGAAGGGTGAATGGATTTTATAATTGTAACATGGATCACTATGTGTATGTGTTATATTGCCCATGTTCCCTGATGTATGAAGGCAGCACTATTTTTCCGCTGAAGAAACGCATGCTAGAACATCACCGTGCGATTAGGAACCATGATTTCAGTTACCCAATGGTGAGATATTTCTATGATCAACAAGAGAGTGATCCGGGATTACTCAATTATTTTGCAGTGGACAGAGTTCCCCCGAACTTGAGAGGAGGGAATAGGGTGATGAAACTTTGACACCTAGAATCTAAATATATCCTTGATCTCCATACAAACTTTCCTGCAGGTCTGAATAGGGATGAAGAAATGGAAGTGCATCTAGGCTAATTGTGTGCAGTGTGATGCTGTTCCCTTTGTTGTACAAGAACAATTGAGGCCCCCCAAAATTGTGATCGATCGTAGGATTTTTAATGGTGTAGTATGAATTGTATGGATTATAGCTTTTGTTGCCCTATGTATGTATTCCCCATAAGATATGTGCTTATTTATGAATAACTGTTGGATATCAAATGATTGGTAAATCGAGTGGAGGAGATTTATGATATTGAAAGCTTATTTGTTTACATTTTGCTGCTTTTTTGCACAATAGGGTGAGGTTTGTTCAGATCGAAACTAAAATGGAGATATAAAGTGATTATGAATTCATCTTCACCCGCAGTGGGGCCATAGTGAAATAAGTTGTATATAATGGTTATTTATGAACCTCCTATAGATATTTTTATATACTAATATATATGTATTTAATTATCTATATATGTATTTTTACATCCAACATGTTTGACCTTTCTTTGAGGACAGGTTGTGGAGAATGAGATGCATAAGTGGAATATTAATTGTGGCCCCCTCTGTAGACAATATATGAGTCTGATGAGAGGATAAACATTAGGAGATATGGGCCCTGGCCCAACACTACATTGATGAGCTGCATCCCCTCATGACTTGAATACTATGCACAGTGAATAATGTTTTTTTGTTGAAATTATATATACATTTTTTTTTAAAAAAGAGCAAAATAAGAAAAATGTAAAAAAATTAAGGTAAATGACATCAGAGAATGTACTGGGTTTCTATGCATTATGGATTTTATTTTTATGGGGTAAAGAAAGGAAATAAAAGAAAGACAACAGATGTTTGAAATAGTATGTTATATCCATGATGTTGATGGTTAAAGCTCTCACTGGCTTGTGAGTCTTGCCTTGTTCGAAACGCATCAGTAACGGACGTGCTGCAATAAAGAAATGTGAATTGGTTGCCTTGTCTGAAGTGCCCACCTTCTTTACGTTAAATTTTGAATATTCCCTTTGCTATTCTCCCTGTTTATTAACAGGGTGGACCAGACTTTACAAGCAGTGCATGCCGATGCCCCTCAAGTGGCTGGGTGCCCCATACCTGTACTTTTGTACACAGACGATGCTGTCCTGCTGGCCAGGACTGCGGTGGGGATGCAATGTTTAATGGACGCCTTTGAGTTTTTTATTGCTGCAGGAAATTGACTATTAATAAAAGTAAAACCTATACAATGGCCTGTGGGTCAAGTGTTAAATAGAGGAGAACCTTTTTTATGGACAAATCGCTGGTGACGTCTGTTGATACATTTTGTTACCTGGGCATTACTTTCTCAGGTAACAGTTCATGGAGTCATGAAATTACAAATGTAAGGAGTAAAATGGATAGAAGCACCCATGTTATTTTTAGATTTTCAGCAAAGTTGGGTTGTAGGCCGGTGAAGGAGATGACAGCAATTTATAGGGCAAGGGTCTCATCTATTGCAACATATGGGACTGGAGTGTAGGGTCACCATAACAGTAAAGCCCTGCAGACGGTGTAAAACGGTTTCCTCAAACGCCTTCTCAGCCTGCCCACCTCGGCTTCTACTGAGATTATACCTAGAGAAGTAGGGCTTCAGTACCTCACAGATATAGTTGCATTCCGCCCTTTAGTGCTGTGGCATTCTGCATGGTCTAAAGAAGAAACCAGTTTTACAAAATCAATTATTGTAGACTGTTTCACTCTGGACTATGTCATGAAGATCCCATGGTTAAGTTATATTAGTTCACTGTACAGTAAATTATTTAAGATGTCAGTCCGGACTAATCCCCAACAAGTAGCATCACTTAGTAAGTTATCAATTAGAGAAACCTTTATGAATTATAGGAGGGAAGCTCGGCTTGGCTGTGAGAGCAGGAAGCCAACTGTAAAGTTTTATCTAACACTTACATCACAAGTGGATTGTCAAGATTATTTAACTTATATTCCCAACCTTATGCATCATTTTGTATTAGTTAGATTTGGATTGGGAATCGTCCATCACTTAGTTGCCTTCCCCAACATGAAAACCTGCCCTTCGGGCACGGTTCCTTGCCCATGTGATGGCTATAGTAATCAGAGCACTGGGCACTTTATGCTGTTTTGTGGCTTTTACTCCGGTTTCAGAATCTACTATATAAAACCACTTTTGCTCTCATCTAGCCGCTGTCAAATATCTGTCTGAGCTAAGCGATGTCAGGGTTTGTTTTAACATGGCACTTTATATTATCAATGCATTTAATACACACAAAAGCATTGTTTTACCGATGTAGCGATGACCCAAAAATGGTTTTAAGAAATAGTACTGCTTTTAAAAAAACATATTTTACGTGTTTTTAGATGTGATTAACTTTGGCGCCATTGTGTTTTTTAACCCCTTCGTTGCTCATGACGGAATGGTTCCGTCATGAGCATCGGTGCCCTTGTGCTCATGACGGAACCATTCCGTCATGAGGCCAGGGGCACGAAATCCCTCTGCTGCAGACAGCAGAGGGATTTCTATTTCACCCCTGTGACCTTGGGAGCTGGGGAAGAGCTTCCCCAGCTCCCGAGGCCCCCTCCCTGGTTTCTGTGCCATGAGGATCAGCGCGCACGTCGTGCTGTCCTCATTGCACAGAAACCGAAACTTAAATGAGCCTTTAGGCTCATTTCAGTTTCACTTTCTATGTGCTCAGGAGGCTATCTCAGCCCCCCGGGCACGTAGAAAGACGGGAGAGGTATCATTGGAAAGGGGAGAATCTCCCCTTTCCAATGGTACCCCTCCCCATTGGATCCCTGCTTGGGGATTGCCCCAGGAGGGCGATCCCCAAGCAGGGATCCACCCACTAGACACCAGGGAGGGGGGAGCGGCCCCTTGGGCAAGGGCTTTTGCTCCCCCCAATTTTTTTGGGTGTGATTTAGTCTTTTGCTCTCCTGGGGGCAGATGGGGGCAGTAGCCCCCAATCTGCCCCCCCGGGGGGGCAAAAAGCCCACTAGACCCCAGGGATATTTTTTTTGGCAGCATAATTTATTAGGGTGGGGGCTGCCCACAAAGGGCATGTCCATGCCCCCACCCCACAAAATTTACAGCCTTTCTGTCCCCCCGGGGGGGCAAAAAGCCCACTATACGCCAGGGATTTTTTTTTAATTATAATTTGTGGTGGGGTCTGCCCAATATGGGCATGCCCATGCCCCCACCCACCCCCGCAAAAATGACAGCCTTTCTGCCCCCCTGGGGGAAGCTGGGGGCATTAGCCCCAAATCTGCCCCCGGGGCCAAAAGCCCAGTAGACGCCAGGGATTTTATGGGTAAATTTTAATTAGGGTGGGGGCATTGGCATGCCCATTTTGGGCAGCCCCACCTAATTAAAATTTGCCCAAACTCCCTGGCGCCTAGTGGACTTTCTGCCCCCTGGGGGCAGATGGGGCATTAGCCCTCAATCTGCCCCGCCGGGGGGGCAAAAAGCCCACTAGACGCCAGGGATTTTTTTGGGGCAAATTTGAATTAGGGTGGGGACTCCCAAAACGGGCATGCCCATGCCCTCACCCCCTCCCCCGCAAAAATAACAGCCTTCCTGCCCCCCCTGGGGGGCAGATGGGGCAGTAGCCTCCAATCTGCCTCCCCGGGGGTGCAAAAAGCCCACTAGACGCCAGGGATTTTTTTGGGCAAATTTTAATTAGGGTGGGGGCATTGGCATGCCTGTTTTGGGCAGCCCCCCCCTAATTAAAATTCGCCCAAAAAACTCCCTGGCGTCTAGTGGGCTTTTTGCCCCCCCCTGGGGGGCAGATGGGGCATTAGCCCCCAATCTGCCCTGCCGGGGGCAAAAAGCCCACTAGACGCCAGGGATTTTTTGGGGCAAATTTGAATTAGGGTGGGGGCTCCCAAAACGGGCATGCCCATGCCCCCACCCCCTCCCCGCAAAAATAACAGCCTTCCTGCCCCCTGGGGGCAGATGGGGCAGTAGCCCCCAATCTGCCCCCGGGGCAAAAAGCCCACTAGACGCCAGGGATTTTTTGGGCAAATTTTAATTAGGGTGGGGGCATTGGCATGCCCGCTTTGGGCAGCCTCCACCTAATTAACATTTGCCCAAAACTCCCTAGTGCCTAGTGGACTTTCTGCCTCCTGGGGGCAGATGGGGCATTAGCCCCCAATCTGCCCCGCCGGGGGCAAAAAGCCCACTAGTCACCAGGGATTTTTTTTGGGCAAATTTGAATTAGGGTGGGGGCTGACCAAAACTGGCATGCCCATGCACCCACCCCCTCCCCGCAAAAATTACAGCCTTCCTGCCCCCCCTGGGGGGCAGATGGGGCAGTAGCCCACAATCTGCCCCCCCGGGGGGGGCAAAAAGCCCACTAGACGCAAGGGATTTTAAAATTTTAATTAGGGTGGGGGCTGCCCAAAATGGGCATGTCAATGCCCCCGCCCCCCACCCGCAACAATTACAGCCTTTCTGCCCCCCCTGGGGGGAAGATGGGGGCAGTAGCCCCCAATCTGCCCCCCCGGGGGGGCAAAAAGCCCACTAGATGCCAACGATTACGCTGGCTTTTTTATGTGGGGGGGTGGGGGCTGCCCAGAATGGGCATACCAATGCCCCTACCCCCCAAAGAAATAGCCACAGTGTTTCTGCCCCCCTTGGGGGCATATCGGAGCAACCCCACCCCCCGATATCCCCCCCAGGGTGGCAGAAAGCCGACTAGGCACGGATTCGTTTTTAGCAATATGCCTACCTGTGGATTTTGGGCCCTAGCGCAGCCGGCACATAGGGAAACCTAGCAAACCTGCACATTTTTGAAAACTAGACACCCAGGGGAATCCAGGATGGGGTGACTTGACTGGCTCTCACCAGGTTCTGTTACCCAGAATCCCTTGCAAACCTCAAAATGTGTATAAAAAAAACACATGTTCCTCACATTTCTGTGGTGGAAAGTTCTGGAATCTGTGTGGATCCACAAAATTCCACTCACCCTGCATTCCCCAAAGTCTTCCGAGAAAAATGGTACTTCACTTGTGTGGGTGGGTCAAGTACCCGCGACAGGCTAGGGGCCAAAACCTAGTGAGGCGACATCAAAATTACCTATCACAAACCAACCTGGTTTTGCACGAGGGTTTCCTGGGTTTTTGGCCCCGGGGTCGGCGGCCATCTAGGGAAACCTACCAAACCCACACATTTCTGAAAACTAGACACACGGTGGATTCCAGGGAGGTATGGCTTGCGTGGATCCCCCAACGTTTTCTTACCCAGAATCCCCTGCAAACCTGAAGTTTTGCTGAAAAAATCACTTTTTTCACACATTTGTGTGTGGGAAAGTTGTGGTATCACCGGGCTGACACAAATTTCCTACCACCCAGCGTTCGCCCGGGTCTCCCGATAAAAATGGTGCCTCACTCGGGTGGGAGGCCCAAGTACCCGCGACAGGCAAGGGCCCAAAACGTATTGAGGCGACATCAAAATTGCCTATCACAAAACGACCTGGTTTTGCAAGGGGGGTCTCATGACCTTTTGGCCCGGGGCTCGGCGGCCACCTAGGGAAACCTACCAAACCCATACATTTCTGAAAAGTAGACATCCAGGGGATTCCAGGGAGGTATGGCTTGTGTGGATCCCCCAACGTTTTCTTACCCAGAATCCCCTGCAAACCTGAAATTGTGCTGAAAAAATCACTTTTTTCACACATTTGTGTGTGGGAAAGTTGTGGCATCACCGGGCTGACACAAATTTCCTACCACCCAGCGTTCACCCAGGTCTCCCGATAAAAATGGTGCCTCACTCGGGTGGGAGGCCCAAGAACCCGCGACAGGCAAGGGCCCGAAACGTATTGAGGCGACATCAAAATTGCCTATCACAAAATGTTTTGGGCCCTTGCCTGTCGCGGGTACTTGGGCCTCCCACCCGAGTGAGGCACCATTTTTATCGGGAGACCTGGGGGAACGCTCGGTGGTAGGAAATTTGTGTCAGCCCGGTGATGCCACAACTTTCACACACAAATGTGTGAAAAAAGTGATTTTTTCAGCAAAATTTCAGGTTTGCAGGGGATTCTGGGTAAGAACACGTTGGGGGATCCACGCAAGCCATACCTCCTGGAATCCCCTGGGTGTTTACTTTTCAGAAATGTGTGGGTTTGGTAAGTTTCCTAGGTGGCCGCCAGCCCCAGGCCAAAAGTCATGGGACCCCCTTGCAAAACCAGGTCGCTTTGTGATAGGCAATTTTGATGTCGCTCAATACGTTTTGGGCCCTTGCCTGTCGCGGGTACTTGGGCCTCCCACCCGAGTGAGGCACCATTTTTATCTTGAGACCTGGGGGAACGCTGGATGGTAGGAAATTTGTGTCAGCCCGGTGATGCCACAACTTTCCCACACACAAATGTGTGAAACAAGTGATTTTTTCAGCAAAATGTCAGATTTGCAGGGGATTCTGGGTAAGAAAACGTTGGGGGATCCATGCAAGCCATACCTCCCTGGAATCCCCCGGGTGTCTAGTTTTCAGAAATGTGTGGGTTTGGTAGGTTTACTTAGGTGGCCGCCGAGCCCCGGGCCAAAAGTCATGGGACCCCCTTGCAAAACCAGTTCGCTTTGTGATAGGCAATTTTGATGTCGCCTCAATACGTTTTGGGCCCTTGCCTGTAGCGGGAACTTGGGCCTCCCACCCGAGTGAGGCACCATTTTTATCGGGAGACCTGGGCAAGCGCTGGGTGGTAGGAAATTTGTGTCAGCTCGGTGATGCCACAACTTTCCCACACACAAATGTGTGAAAAAAGTGATTTTTTCAGCAAAAGTTCAGGTTTGCAGGGGATTCTGGGTAAGAAAACGTTGGGGGATCCATGCAAGCCATACCACCCTGGAATACCCCGGGTGTCTAGTTTTCAGAAATGTATGGGTTTGGTAGGTTTACCTAGGTGGACGCCGAGCCCCGGGCCAAAAAGTCATGGGAACCCCCTTGCAAAACCAGGTCGTTTTGTGATAGGCAATTTTGATGTCGCCTCAATACGTTTTGGGCCCTTGCCTATCGCGGGTACTTGGGCCTCCCACCAGAGTGAGGCACCATTTTTATCGGGAGACCTGGGGGAGCGCTGGGTGGTAAGAAATTTGAGTCAGCCCGGGGATGCCACAACTTTCCCACACACAAATGTGTGAAAAAAGTGGTTTTTCAGCAAAATTTCAGGTTTGCAGGGGATTCTGGGTAAGAAAACTTTGGGGGATCCACGCAAGACATACCTCACTGGAATCCCCCGGGTGTCTACTTTTCAGAAATGTGTGGGTTTGGTAGGTTTCCTTAGGTGCTGGCAGAGCTAGGGTTCAAAAACTACAGCTAGGCACTTTGCAAAAAAGGGTCATTTTTCACTGTGAAAATGTGGTGTGTCCATGTTGCGTTTTGCGCTGTTTCCTATCGCGGGCACTAGGCCTACCCACACAAGTGAGGTACCATTTTTCTCGGAAGACTTTGGGGAATGCGGGGTGGGTGGAATTTTGTGGATCCACGCAGATTCCAGAACTTTCTACCACAGAAAAGTGAGGAAAATGTGTTTTTTTTGACATTTTTTAGGTTTGCAAGCGATTCTGGGTACCAGAACCTGGTGAGAGCCAGTCAAGTCACCTTATCCTGGATTTCCCTGGGTGTCTAGTTTTCAAAAATGTATAGGTTTGCTAGGTTTCCCTAGGTGCCGGCAGAGCTAGGGTTCAAAAACTACAGCTAGGCACTTTGCAAAAAAAGGGTCATTTTTCACTGTGGAAATGTGGTGTGTCCACGTTGCGTTTTGCGCTGTTTCCTGTCTTGGGCACTAGGCCTACCCACACAAGTGAGGTACCATTTTTCTCGGAACACTTTGGGGAACGCGGGGTGGGTGGAATTTTGTGGATCCACACAGATTCCAGAACTTTCCACCACAGAAAAGTGAGGAAAATGTGTTTTTTTTGACAATTGTTTAGGTTTGCAAGGGATTCTGGGTACCAGAACCTCGTGAGAGCCAGTCAAGTCACCCCATCCTGGATTCCCTGGGTGTCTTGTTTTCAAAAATGTATAGGTTTGCTAGGTTTCCTAGGTGCCGGCAGAGCTAGGGTTCAAAAACTACAGCTAGGCACTTTGCAAAAAAAGGGTCATTTTTCACTGTGAAAATGTGGTGTTTCCACGTTGCGTTTTGTGCTGTTTCCTGTCGCGGGCACTAGGCCTACCCACACAAGTGAGGTACCATTTTTCTCGGAAGACTTTGGGGAACGCGGGGTGGGTGGAATTTTGTGGATCCACGCAGATTCCAGAACTTTCCACCACAGAAAAGTGAGGAAAATGTGTTTGTTTTCACAATTTTTTAGGTTTGCAAGGGATTCTGGGTCCCAGAACCTGGTGAGAGCCAGTCAAGTCACCCCATCCTGGATTCCCCTGGGTGTCTAGTTTTCAAAAATGTATAGGTTTGCTAGGTTTCCCTAGGTGCCGGCAGAGCTAGGGTTCAAAAACTACAGCTAGGCACTTTGCAAAAAAGGGTCATTTTTCACTGTGAAAATGTGGTGTGTCCACATTGCGTTTTGCGCTGTTTCCTGTCGCGGAACTAGGCCTACCCACACAAGTGAGGTACCATTTTTCTCGGAAGACTTTGGGGAACGCTGGGTGGGTGGAATTTTGTGGATCCACGCAGATTCCAGAACTTTCCACCAGAGAAAAGTGAGGAAAATGTGGGTTTTTTGACAATGTTTTAGGTTTGCAAGGGATTCTGGGTACCAGAACCTGGTGAGAGCCAGTCAAGTCACCCCATCCTGGATTCCCCTGGGAGTCTAGTTTTCAAAAATGTATAGGTTTGCTAGGTTTCCCTAGGTGCCGGCAGAGCTAGGGTTCAAAAACTACAGCTAGGCACTTTGCAAAAAAAGGGTCATTTTTCATTATGAAAATGTGGTGTGTCCACGTTGCGTTTTGCGCTGTTTCCTGTCGCGGGCACTAGGCCTACCCACACAAGTGAGGTACCATTTTTCTCGGAAGACTTTGGGGAACGCGGGGTGGGTGGAATTTTGTGGATCCACGCTGATTCCAGAACTTTCCACCACAGAAAAGTGAGGAAAATGTGGTTTGTTTGACATTTTTTAGGTTTGCAAGGGATTCTGGGTACCAGAACCTGGTGAGAGCCAGTCAAGTCACCCCATCCTGGATTCCCCTGGGTGTCTAGTTTTCAAAAATGTATAGGTTTGCTAGGTTTCCCTAGGTGCCGGCAGAGCTAGGGTTCAAAAACTACAGCTAGGCACTTTGCAAAATTAGGGTCATTTTTCACTGTGAAAATGTGGTGTGTCCACGTTGCGTTTTGCGCTGTTTCCTGTCGCGGGCACTAGGCCTAGCCACACAAGTGAGGTACCATTTTTTTTGGAAGACTTTGGGGAACGCGGGGTGGGTGGAATTTTCTGGATCCACGCAGATTCCAGAACTTTCCACCACAGAAAAGTGAGGAAAATGTGTTTTATTTGACAATTTTTAGGTTTGCAAGGGATTCTGGGTACCAGAACCTGGTGAGAGCCAGTCAAGTCACCCCATCCTGGATTTCCCTGGGTGTCTAGTTTTCAAAAATGTATAGGTTTGCTAGGTTTCCCTAGGTGCTGGCAGAGCTAGGGTTCAAAAACTATAGCTAGGCACTTTGCAAAAAAGGGTCATTTTTCACTGTGAAAATGTGGTGTGTCCACGTTGCGTTTTGGGCCGTTTCCTGTCGCGGGCACTAGGCCTACCCACACAAGTGGGGTACCGTTTTTCTCGAAAGACTTTGGGGAACACGGGGTGGGTGGAATTTCATGGATCCACGCAGATTCCAGAACTTTCCAACACAGAAAAGTGAGGAAAATGTGTTTTTTGGACAATTTTTTAGGTTTGCAAGGGATTCTGGGTAACAGAACCAGGTGAGAGCCAGTCAAGTCACCCCATCCTGGATTCCCCTGGGTGTCTAGGTTTAAAAAATGTATAGGGTTGCTAGGTTTCCCTAGGTGCCGGCAGAGCTAGGGTTCAAAAACTACAGCTAGGCACTTTGCAAAAAAAGGGTCTTTTTCACTGTGAAGATGTGGTGTGTCCACGTTGCGTTTTGGGCCGTTTCCTGTCATGGGCACTAGGCCTACCCACACAAGTGAGGTACCATTTTTATCGGGAGACTTAGGGTAACACAAAATTGTAGAGCAACTGTTATTATCTATTGACTTTCGATGCATTTCTGCCTTCCAAATGAAAGACAATGTGTAAAAAGAAGTCATTTTGAAAGATGACGTATAATTCTCATGCCAGTATGGGTACTCCCAATTTCGGAAATGTGCAAATATCTACTGTTTATAAACTCTATATTTTGTTCCCATTTCAGAAATACATAGGTGTCTTTCATACCGATTTTTCCATGTATAAATTTTCCCAGAATAATTGCTATATACCCGGGACATAATAAAAACCATTGCAAGACGCTGCTCAGTTATTGGCTCTGGGTTCGTCGGGTTCTTGGTGAACCTACAAGTCCTATATATCACCACAACTAGAAAGGTCCAGCGGATGTAATGGTATATTGCTTTCAAATATCTGTCATAATTAGAAGAAGTTTCAGGTGAAAACGTTGACACAAATGGCTGTTTTTTTCAACTAATTTTCAATTTTTCCTATATTTAACTGTTTGTTTCTATAAAGAAAACTTGAAGGATCTACACAAATGACCCCTTGCTGAATTCAAAACTTTGTCTACTTTTCAAAAATGTATGGCTTTTCAGGATCCATTATTGCTTTCATATCCATTTATACCATTAACTGGAAGGATGTTGAAAGCACAATAAATAGCAAAAATAGGCTATGTCCCAGAAAAATGCCAAAACTGTGTACAAAATGTTGGTCTTCGGACAAAAGTCTGCTTGTCCCTGAAAGCTGGGAAGATGGTGATTTCAGCACCACAACCCCTTTTTTAATGCCATTTGCAGGGAAAAAACCAGATGCTTTCATCTGTAGCCCTTTTTTCGCATTTTTCCCAAAAAACCCAAAATTTAGCTGTATTTTGGATAATTTCTGGGCCCCCACAGGGGAATCCACAAACCCTGGGTACCTTTAGAATCCCCATGATGTTGGAAAAAAAGGACGCAAATTTGGCATGGATACCTTTTGTGGTCAAAAAGTTACAGGGGCCTAAGCGTGAACTACCCCAAATAGCCCAAAAAAGGCTAAGCACAGGAGGGGAAAAGGCCTAGCAGCGAAGGGGTTAAGCGTTATCAGCTTCGCTTTTTTATCTTGATTTGAAACTATTTGCGAGTAATTTAATCAGTTTTTACGTATGTGTACACTTTTATGGTTGTTTTATACAAACCGAATAAAGCTTTTGAATCAAATCGAATATATAGCTATGTGTATATATATATGTTTATATATGTATGTATATATATGTATATATATATATATGTATATATACATACACACATGTATATATACATATATATACATGTAGACGTATATATATATATTCACTGAACAAACAAAGGTTACATGGATGTTATAGTCAGACTCAGATTTTCCTCATACAAAACCTGTGAAATTCAGTAGTTATAGTTACCTGAGCTAACTATAACTTATGCCCCCGCAATACACTGCTTATGACGTCACATATTACATCACTCCTGACATGGTCAGTGACATCACTGATGACATCTCAAATTACATCACTGATGACATCATCAAGTGAGGGTAAGTGTGTTTTTAAATAGTTTATGGGTATTAAACATATATAGTAACCTACTACAAAAGTTAAATTAGTATACTAGGTGCACCACTACTGAGTGATACTACTTCTAACATATATTATGCCACAAGGCATCGATACTCACAGAACGCTCTGAGGTTTACTGCTTCATTTTATGTATTTTAACGTTGTTATAGCTATTTGCACAGAGCGTAAACTTAATGCGACTTTTCAACGCCTGATATTTTAACCTTTTTAATTACCTTGCTTGGTTGCCGGGTGGTCTGCACTTCACACATAGACCTCCCTTCTTCCGGCATGCCGCTCTCCAGTCCACCACGGCATTTTGCAGAGCCGATTGAGTGGAGAGAGTCAGGCAATAGTCTGGGCTGATTAGAGCGTTTGACGGCCGCCATCTTGAGCGGTTAGCGTTCTAGTCGACAGACTTCACGAGGGAAGAGCTACATAAAGCACCCCTGACGTGGACGCGCAGCCACAAGGCATCGATACTCACAAAATGCTCTGATGTTTACTGCTTCATTTTATGTATTTTAACGTTGTTATAGCTATTTGCACAGTGCGTAATTGCACTTAATGCGACTTTTCAACCCCTGATATTTTAACCTTTTTAATTACCTTGCTTGGTTGCCGGGTGGTCTGCACTTCACACGCAGACCTCCCTTCTTCCGGCACGCCGCTCTCCGGTCCACCATGACATTTTGCAGCGTTGATTGAGTGGAGAGAGTCAGGCATTAGTCTGGGCTGATTAGAGCGTTTGACGGCCGCCATCTTGAGTGGTTAGCATTCTAGTCGACAGACTTCACGAGGGAAGGGCTACATAAAGCACCCCTGACGCGGATGTGCCGCTGGCGCGCCAAAGGCGCGCCTAAGGCAAGACCGTCTGCACCCGTCCGCGCTCGGATCGATCTCAGCGCCAGACACGCTGCCGGTTTCAGGATCCATCCTGGTGGTCATGATTACACACTCAAGAAGTAAGCTTTTGGAGGCATCGGCCGCAATTACAAATTGCCCTGGTCCAATCTTATGCTGCAGTAACGACATCAGGACACAGGCATGTCCTAGCTGTAAACTGAGGCTCATAGACATAAAAAGCAAGCTGCATATAAATGATGACCCCAGAGAACACCCCATAGGAACAAGGTAGGACCTTTCCGGTCCCAGGAGTAAAAGTCCTACACAAGTGATGGCTTGTGCGTTGTTAAATGCACGCTCACTAATTAAACACAAACACGAATTTGTGAACTTCGTAGATTCATATGCCCTCGACTTAATTTTGTCATGGAAACCTGGGCCGATGAGACCTCAGGCCCGACTTAGTGATAGCCGTCCCACCTGGGTTTTTAATCGCCAGGAAAGACAGAATGGGGAAAAAAGGACGGGGGCTGGCCGTTATCTATCGAGATCACCTGAAAGCATCATTCAAAGATATCCCTACAGATTCAGAATGTGAGGTGCTCTCCTTCAAGTTAGCCGTCAATCATGTGTACTCTTTTAACGGGCTACTAGTGTATCGCCCACTAGGACCCAGAACCTATTTTATTCAAACCATGGGCCAGTTACTTGAACACAAAGTTAACTCACAAGACTGCACTATCCTAGGGGATTTTAATTTTCACCTGGATAACCTCTCAGATAAAGATTCCTCTGCCCTTATGGACCTGGTGACAAGTGCAGGCCTAGAGCAGATTACGGAAGGGCCCACTCATAGAGCTGGATACCTTTTGGACGCCGTCGTTACAGACTGTCCTTTTCTGAAATTTAATAACAACTTGCAACTCCACTGGTCTGACCACCTAGCAGTGATGCTAAGTCTAACTCTGCCTTCTTCAACGGGCACTAAGTACTGTCCAGTCAGAAGCCAAAAAAGATATCTGTGGCATCGCATGGATAGAACAAATTTCATCACTCACTTGGCTCAGAACAGACCCTGTTTCTCCGAAGACCCAGAGGCAGCATCACTAAAATACCACAATTGGATTGCCACAGCGGTACAAGCCACAATCCCCCAGAGAGCAGGGAAAAGAAGTAGGACAGCACTCACTGAACCCTGGTTCTCAGAGGAACTAAGGCTTCTGAAGAGGCACTGTCGCAGACAAGCAAGGTGCTGGTGACAGCGATATGATCCCAGGAAGAAAGAAACATATAAGATAAAACTGGCACAATATAAAGAACTGATCCACAAAACTAAAATCATTTACTTTTCGGAGAAAATAGAAGGTGCGAAGAATAATTCCAAAGAACTATTTGCGACGGTTGAGAAACTTAGCCATTTACAGGAGACTTAACATAATACAATAGACCAAGCCTTCTGCAACAGTTTAGCATCCTATTTTGGCAACAAAGTTTCTACCATTTATGATACTTTTGCCTCACGCTCTGCAAACAATCCGAGTACCCAGATCTCAGTGTCTGATGCTGTAAGCACAATTCCAAAAGTTTCCAACTCACACCTCGATCCTGGTCCGCCCCAATTCTTAGATTTTACAACAGTATCCTATGAACAAATCACAAAACTGCTCTTGGCCACTAAATCTGGATCACCGTTGGATCCTTGCCCCCCAAGTTAATCCACACGGTAGTGGAGACAGTCGCCCGTCCACTCACAGAGCTACTCAACACTGCCATTAAAACAGGGATATTTCCAAAGATGTGGAAAAAAAATCTGTCCTACCACTCTTAAAGAAGTCAAACTTAGACAAAACGTACCCGGGAAATTATCGCCCTATTTCTCGTCTGCCTCTTCCAGCAAAAGTCCTTGAGAAACATATGAATCAAGAACTAGCCAATTTTATTGATAACAATCACATCCTGGACTCACCCAGTATGGCTTCAGGAGCAAGCACAGTACTGAACTGGCCTTGATCACAGCAACAGAAGAAATCAGATGCGTGGTTGATAAACGAGGCTCGGCAGCCTTTATTTTGCTGGATCTGTCAGCTGCCTTCGATACGGTGGACCATGGTATCCTAATAAATCGCCTTCAGGAAATAGGGATAGCAGGCTCAGCCCTCGCACTCCTCAGGTCCTTCCTGTCAAATCGGGAACAATTTGTTGAAGTGGAGGGTCTCAAGTCACACTGCTTCAGGCTCCCATGCGTTCATACCACCAGAATTACAGAAAACAGTGGTGGCAGCACTGGTCCTGTCTAAGCTCGATTATTGTAACGGGCTTCTGGTTGGGGTAAACAAGGCAGTTCTGGTGAAACTGCAGGTACTCCAAAACTCTGCAGCTCGGTTGCTCTTTGGCATATCCAAATATTCATCAGCCAAACATGCCCTGAACACTCTTCACTGGTTACCTATGGAGAAGCGAATCAAGTTTAAGGCACTCTGCATCGCCTTCAAGGCACTACATAATCTAGGCCCCGTCTATTTGGCAGATCGCTTCCAATGGTATACTTCAGCACGTACCCTTCGGTCCGCCTCTCTGAAGCTGGTGAAAGTACCAAACTTACGACTCCAGAGATGGGGTGGAAAAAGGTTCTTAAGCATCACAGCTAGATGGTGGAACACGCTACCAATAAAGCTAAAAAACTCATCCGACCTGCTCTCCTTCAGAAGAGGCCTAAAGACTTGGCTATATACTTTATAGCCTTACTCCCAGTCCCAGAGCCCTCAGCCAAACCTTTGGTGCGTTCGTGTGTTTAGTTGCCAAGCGCCTAGATGCCCTAGGGTAGTAGTGTGCTATATAAATATATAAAGAAAGAAAGAAAATAAAGTGGTTGTGTGACTGTATCCTTGTGTTTATGAGTGTGTAAGTGGCTGTATGAGTGTATAAGTGGATGTGTGAGTAGCTATGTGGGTGAGTGAGATGCTGTGTGAGGGGCTGTATTGGTGAGTGAGAGGGTGTCAGTGGCTGTATGGGTGAGTGAGTGGGTGTCTGACTGGTTGTATGAGTGAGTGACTCAGTGTGTAAGGAGTGGTATGGGTGAGTAAGTGACTGTTTGAGTGGGTGTTTGGTTAAGTAAGTTGGGGTGTGAGTGACTGTATTGAGAGTGTCTGTGTGAATGGCTGTATGGGTGAGTGAGCTGTTGTGTGAGTGCTTGTCTGGATGTGTAAATGGGTATGTAAGTGGTTGTGTGGCTGTGTGAGTGAGTGTGTGAGTGGGAGTGTGGTCGAATGAGTGGCTGTGTTGAAAGGCTGTATGGGTGAGCGAGTGGGTGTGGGACTGACTGTATAGGTAAATAAGTGGGCGTGTGAGTAGCTGTATGGGTGAGTGTGTGGCTATGTGAGTGACTGTAATGGTGAGTGACTGGTTGTATAAGTGGCTCTATGGGTAAGTGAATGGTTGTGTGAGTGGCTTTAATAGTGAGTGAGTGAGTTTGTGAATGCCTCTGTGGAAGAGTGAGTGGGTATATACGTACTGGTATGGGTCTGTGAATGGGTATGTGAGTGGTTGTATGGGTGTGTGAGTGCACATAAAACATGTTGTATGGGGGTGTGAGTGGGTGTGTGAGTGGCTCAGTGAATGATGTCATCAGTGGTGTAATCAATTATGTCATTTGAGATGTCATCAGTGATATAATCAGCGATTTTACTGACCATGTCATGAGTGACGTAATATGTGAGGTGATAAGCAGTGCATTGTGGGGGTGTAAGTTATAGTTAGCTCAGCTAAACATAGAGCAAAGAGCATTCCTGGTGCACACCTGGTTGGGGATGAAGTCCCCTTGGCTGCTGAGGGTCCTTGGGGGACAACAACCACCCCTGTTACCTCCAGTAAGTCCCACACAAGGGATTGGTGAGAGGTCATCCGAGGCCCCACCCCTTTCTCCACCACTCTGCAAATGCACCTCCTGGCACAATACTGAGTGGGGGATAAAGTCCCCTTAGATGCTGAAGGTCCTTGGGGTCCAAGAACCCCTCCTGTTATCGCTAGTAAGTCCCACATAGTGGGATTGCTGAGAGTTCGTGGGAGGCCCTGCCCCCTTTTTCCACTAGTTAGGAAATTAAAAAACCTTAGAAATTCACCTAAAAAACCAAAGGTTACAGGGACTTTATAGTTAGGAGTTAACATTAAAAAACATTAGAAATTCACTGAAAAAAAAGAAAGGTTACAGGAACATTATACTTAGGAAATAGAATCTAAAAAACCTTAGAAATTCACTGAAAAATTCAAAGGTTACAGGGATGTTATAGTTAGGCTCAGATTTCACTCGTACAAAACCATAGAAATTAAGCAGTTATAGTTACCTGAGCTAACTATAACTTATGCCCTGTGACGCACTTCTTATGAACTCACATATTACATCACTCATTACCTGGTCAGTGACATCACTGATGACATCTCAAATGACGTCACTGATGACATCATCCACAGAACCACTCACACCCCCATACAGTCTCTCATACACTCACTCACTCACACACCCACAGAACCATTCACATACCTATTCACACATCTTTACAACTTGTGTCACACCCACTCATTCATCCATGCAAACACTCACATACCCACTCATTCACCCATACATCCACTCACACAACCACTCACTCACTAATACTACTCATACAACCACTCACACACCCACTTAATCAATCATACAATCACTCAGACAGTCAGTCACTCACCCATACAGCATTTCAACAGACTATTTGACACACCCATCGAACTACTCACACACCCACTCACACAACTACTTATATACCCATTCACTCATCCCTAAAGACACTCAGATAACCATTCACTCACCCATATAGCCACTCACACAAATACTCACTCTCTGATACAGCCACTCACATACCCTCTCAGTCACCCATACAGCCACTTGCACAACCACTCACACACCTATGCAGCCACTCACACAGCCACTAACTCACCCATACAGCCATTCAAACACCCACCCACTCTCCAATACAGCCACTGACTTACCCATACAGCTATTCCCATACCCATACCCACTAACACATCTATTCAGCCACTCACACACCCTCTCACATACCTATACAGTCACTCAGACATCCACTCACACAACCACTCAGATGAGATATGTTAGAAATAGTATGACTAATTACTAGTAAGGAAAGAATAGTAATTTAACTTCTGCTGTAGCTTAGTATATATCTTTACTTCTCAGAAATGTTTACCAAACACTTACAGTCATGGGATGATGCCATCAGTGATGTCATCAGTAATGTCACTGATCATGAACCTAAATATAACGACCCTGTATCCTTTGTTTTAATCTGTGAAAAAAAAAAAATATATATATATATATATATATACATATATTTCCTACTGGTGGTTGCCAATAAGTAGTTATAGTCAGGACCAAAGTTTCCATAGGAAAAGCTTTTATTATTTTGCCAATAACTTTGGCGCCGCTTGACGAATCTCTATGAAATTTCCTAAAATTCCCTTTTTCGGTTCAGCTGCTGTGTTGAAAGTTTCGGGGTGATCTGTCAAGTGGGGGCCGAGAAAAAAGGGGAGTCTTAAAATGTGTTTTTCCCATTTATGTCTATGGGGATTTTTCATTTCCTGAACACGACTACAGCCCGAACGCTGAATGGAATCACACAAAATTTTACAGAAAGCTAGATGTTAGTCCAGACAGCTTGCTTTTTGTG
Organism: Calotriton arnoldi; assembly: GCA_963921515.1. Taxonomy (NCBI): domain Eukaryota; kingdom Metazoa; phylum Chordata; class Amphibia; order Caudata; family Salamandridae; genus Calotriton; species Calotriton arnoldi. The sequence continues at coordinate 185,502 of CAWUFW010017846.1, forward strand.
ATTTGGTGTAAATCCATTCAGTAGTTTCAGAGATATTTAAGTTTAAAAAATAGAGATGTTCAGGAGCCCAAAATCCTACTGAAACCCTACTGAAATTTAATTGGTTGCCAACACTTCAACCAGGAAGTGTTGGCAGACATCTTGGGACTCAGTTGAACCGAGTCCACACAAAAAAAAATTAAAAAGAAAAGGGGGCAGGGTACAAACACCCTGACCTCCTAGGACTCATGGCGGGGTCCCACTGGGACCTCGCAGGGTCAAAAAAATCATTTCTTTTTTCAGCAGGATATGCAGTTCTGGCCGAAAATTAAAATAAATCAATAAAATGAAGAACGGGCTCTTGCACTTCATTAATTATCGGCCCCCGGGTGAGCCACGTCCCGGAGGCATTATGCTGGTTTACGGGGGGTACACGGGCCCCCCTCCGGGGTCTTTCTAATGCACCAGGGACTACCACTTGCCCGGGGCTTCTTTCTAAAAAAAAACTAGGGGGAGGCCCATACAACTTTCCCTGTTTCCCCAGGACCACCATTTCCCAGAGGCTTATAATTTTATAAATTGGGGGGCTCTAGGACTCCCCCCAGACTGGGGACTACCGCCTCCCTGGGTCTTTACTTGAAAATATTGCGGGGGCATGCGTACCCCACCCACAGCCCTGGGGGCCATCACCTCCCCGGGGCACATTAGAACAAAGGATGGGGGGCCACACAGCCCCCTCCTGGAGTACTAGATGGCCCCAGGGACCGCTACCCCCCCAGGGCCAGCTCCTGCAATCTCCCGGGGTTCCCATCCCCGGGACATTGCAGTTTGCTATGGCATGTCCAGAGCACTGCTCCTGCCAAACCATATCAAACTCTGCTCCACTTCATCCCCCAACCAGTAGTGCACCAGGAGGCACCTTTGCCAAGTGGTGGAAAAAGGGGGCATGGCCTCTGAAGACCTCTCAGCAATCCTGCTGTGTGGGACTTACTGGAGGTAACAGGAGGAATGGTTGGGCCCCAAGGACCCTCTGAAGCCAAGGGGACTTCATCCCTCATCCAGCAGTGCGCTAGAAGGTGCATTTGCAGAGTGGTGGAGAATGGGAGCATGGCCTCCAAAGAACTCTCAGCAATCCTGCTGTGTGAGCCTTACTGGAAGTAACAGGAGGGCTTGTTGGCCCCCAAGGACCCTCTGGAGCCAAGGGGACGTCACCCCAACCATCAGTGTGCTATGAGGTACGTTTGCAAAGTGGTGGAGAAAGGGGGCATGGCCTCTGAAGACCTCTAAGTAAGCACTGTGTGGGACTTACTGGAGATAACAGGAGGAGTTGTTGGCCTCCAAGGACCTCCTCTTGGCCAACGACCCCTCCTGCTACCTCCAGTAAGTCCCACACTGCAGGATTGCTGAGAGGTCTTCATGGCCCACCCCGTTCTCTCCCACTATGCAAACACGCCTCCTGGTGCACTACTAAATTGGGGATGAAGACCCCCTTTGCTGCTGAGGGTCCTTGGGGGCGAACAACCCCACTTGTTACCTCCAGTAAGTCCCACACATCTGCACCTAATATTCCCCCACAAGGTTCAAGCTACCATCTCTGTTGTCCTATCAAAACTGGATTACACTAATGGTCTGTATCATGGCTCACCTTAGTCAACTATGAGAAGATTACATAGAATTCAGAACGCTACCACTAGACTCCTCCTTCATGTAAAGCTACAAGCACACTAGACCCCGGCCTGCATTTAGATGGAAAAGCTCAATCTGTAAGAAAAAAATGGTTATTATAATATTTTGCGCCGTTAAATATTTTTGACATGTCTAAATTTGGTCACATGGATTGATATAATAAGAATATGTCTGTTATTGATGATTAAGAAGTGGTTGCAATCAAATTGTGATGTGAAATATGCACTATTAAAGCAGTTCATTGTAATGACTTTTGGGATAAGTAAGAATATAGCTGACATTCTATTATTCATTCGCTTTTTCTTAGAGGCAAACATAAAGGAAGTAGTTTATGATTCACACGTTGTCCTGATGATGGTTCTGATAATTGAATAAACAGGACCTATACATCGACTGTATCATCAAAGAGGCCGGTTTTGGAAATGTAGTTCTTTTTAAGGTAATTTTTTTTAATTTGTTAAATTAATGGAGCATTAAAAGTTGATCTATGTGTGGTGATTCTGTAGCTAGCTGTAAAATGTATTAATTTTTAATTTACTAATACACTGTGATAAGCAGCATGGATTCGCCCTGAGCTACATTTTCAATACAATTAGGCAATGTTGATTCAGATGTTTCCACAATGAAAAAAGTAATTATTAAGTTGATTTATATTTAAAGCTGAAGGGGCATGGTTTGGCTGTTGGGTCATATCCTACAGAACGTCAGTCCTAGCATTCTCTGGTTAACAGCAGCACAGGACCCAGTACCGGCCCTGAACACTTGTTCAGCCAGGTCACCAATTCTAGTCTGTGAGGGCAAAGTTGAAGTTCTGGTAAACCAAAGTGCTGGTCAGCCAAGTCTCGTGAAAATTAAGGATGCCTCTTTTCCTTCATACAATAACCAGCCACAATAGCCAAAATTAGGTCACTCTCCTCCCAAGAAATGTAACAAAACATCAAGGTTTCTGTTGACACGTACTTGACTTATTGAAAGGAGATCTGGTGAAGTAAATGGAGGGGGCGAGTTATTGCAATTCCAATTAAAATTGCCGAAACATCTCATGAGTGAAAAGGTCTGTAGACATACTCAAGACCATGGCAACAAAATGGGCCTCAATCCCTAACATTCACATTAATCACCCACATTCTTACAAATTAGGGCACCAGTGACTCCTTGGAGAACACATAATGACATACTATCCAAATATCCAAAAATGGAAGCTAATAAGGGTTTATGATTCACTATAAGGTGCCCCATACAAACAATAGCAATAAGAGGTAAAGTAGAACTGGAGAAAGAAAGAGAGAGAAATCCAGAGGCATAGAGATAGAGATACATGACTTTCTCATTTGTGGAATATTTTATTTGAAACATCATTTGCTGACAGTAGTCAAATAGTATAACAACTGCTACTTAATAAAATATTATACATTTCTATATCTCTATTCTCCTCTTTAACAAAGCATTTTAAAATCACAGCTGCGGGTTGCCCTGCTCCTCTGTGGACCATTAAACGCTACACTGCAGAGAAATCACATCTGCCCCTTTACAATGTTCTCAGACATGAACGATCGCATAGGCAACTGGCTTCTTCCCAGGGCTGGACAGCCCTTTTATCCACCGGCATTTTCCTGAAGGGCTGAAATCCTTGGAGTCCATTTCGAATGCCCAGTGCCAGTCCTGGTGCCTCTGTCATTTTCCTCAGCTCCCCAAGGTTAATTGCAGTAGGCACAGGAGTCTTCGAGAACGAGAAAGAGAGGAAGTGAGGGGGGATAGAGAGAAAGAGATCAGAGAGGGAGATGAGAGAGAGAAGAGAAGGAGAGAGAGAGAATGTTTGGATGGAAAGATAGACATTGCTTAAGGAGACAAAGACAGCAGGGTTGGTTTGAGCATTTTTTCAAGGGTTTCTTTTGGATCCATATCTAGCCCTGCATCTGCCCCACTTCTCTGGTGCCCACATTATGCTGCTGGATGTAGAGGAGCAGGGCAACTCACAGCTGTATCTGTGTTCTCTTCACAATTTGCAGAGTATTGGGACAGCTGTGAGCAGCTCAGTTCCACGATGTCACACAGCATTTGACATGTTATGGAGGAGCAGGCAGCTGTTTGCTGCCCATCCTCATTTTTTAAATCATCCCACAACCTAGGATAAGGCAGGGGGAAGGAGTGGCAAATGCAAACCCCTGCGCTTGTGCAACATTGTGGGTAAACAATTAACGTCTGCCCTTTGGCAACACTGTGGAGTTGAATGAGTACCTTACAGCTACTGAATGCAGGGTGTTGTATTTTACTCGTGCAGGCTAGATAGCAGCAACCCCAGTATTCATTCAATTGCAGCCTCCCACTATTGGGGAATGAGAAGTATGGCAACAATTGCCTTCACTTGCAATTCAATGATGTGGATGTTATGAGGCTGCAACAACTCCCGATTACCACAGAAGCGAGGCTAGGAGGGTGCAGTTGCACAGGGCAGCATTTCACTGCGTGTTGCACCAAACCAAAACATTGCATTCCCACTCTTGTGCAAGGTGAGAGGGTGGAAATCAATGTCCCACTCTCCATTGTTTAGGAAGGATTGAGCAGGAAAGAATGTGGCCACACCCACTGGGATGACAGGTGGTGTAAAACAATCTTCCCCAACTGCTCTTAAAGACCAAAGAGGGTTAGTTGTTTTGAGATGCATAGGATACACTGTCATGTGCCCCACTTAGGCCTAGAGGGAAACACTGGCATTTTGACATATACACAGGTTTCTTCCTAAAGTTACCTTCACTCTCACACAATGACTTTTGTCACACATTTGCAACCGGGACAGTGTGGATTAGTGTCTAGAAAACTATACTTGCTTACAAACCAACTTCACAAGAACGCTATCATGATACCTTGGCACTAGGGGTGGGTGAAGAATTCCGCTCCGCCGGCAGAGTTCATGGAGTTTTGCCCACTTAGCACTCTGCGCAGAGTGCAGAGTTCCAAAAACCCCGCAAAGTGACGCGGAGCAAAGTTTTATCTGTCGTGCGGCTCGCCATCAGTAAGTTGGCGAGCGCTTGCGAGAAAAATTCACGCTCTAGACCTCCTCCCGGTGAGATTTCCCATTGTGGGCGGTGGCGGCAGGCCGCGACCGCTCACGTTAAGAAATTTGCCATTCGTGTTGAGGAAGCTGCTGCTCGAGTAGAATGTCTACTCCAGCCAGCAGAAAGCAGCAGCATCCTCTGGCGCGACACGTAGTGCCATTCGCACTGATTCTAAAGTGTGGGACAAACTCCTGGTGAAAAAAATCAGTGCGAGCAGTGCGACTTTACAGACCACACCGGTGGCGGAACTCCGCAGAGCATGGCAGAGTATTTCTGGCACTTCGCGGAGTTCCGCGGAGTAACACTACGCAAACTCTACACAGGCTTACTTGACAGATCATGTACAGGGTTAATACATACATTGTGCAAATGTGATTTTTTTTCGTACATGTGGGGACAGAGCTATCCATAACACATAAACAATGGCAGCCTGACCAAGATCTCGGCCCAAGGCAAGGATGCCTTTGGTTATAAATAAACATCCGTTTACGGGTGTTGGTAGAGGAGTCCTTTGCTGTCATTGGCGAGGTCTTTACATGCTGATGCTTCAGCCCAGCAGCCTACTGATATCTCTACAAGGGATGTCCAGCTCGTCACCACAGTGGGAACCTACATTCTTTCCCTTCAGGTAACAGGGGTTGGATCATTCAGTACGAGGATTCTTGTCAGAACACATACACATGCCCTAGACCAGCCGCGGCTCATACAGGTAAGAGCGGTGGAGCAGTGGGGCCCAGGTGGGGGGGATTTCGACAGAAGATGACGAGGGAAAATTAAATAAATAATTCATTTTCCCTCGTCATCATCTGTCGAAATGCCCACCGCCCAACCGCTTTTACCTGCATGGGCCGCGGCTGCCCTAGACACTTAGGTTAAGGGATACATAGTAGCAGTAAGCCAGATTTGCATATTGTTTTACATGCTTGCTTATATATACATTGTTTACGCACAATAGTGGAACTTTTCATTCTGTTCACTGTCCTAATACTTCTAATAACTTTCATTTGATTTTGTCTATTGATCATTGCAGCATGTATATTTTATACAAGAATCATGCTGCTTCAATAATTATTGACAATGTCCCACTGAGTATTTCTTGTATATTTTTTCTGAGAGAAGGAGAGCACAAATAACTGAGCAAAAGGGTTCTAGATCTGTTACCACAATTCCTGGGGGATCAGGGTTGTCATGTTCAGTATTTGCCATAACCGTTTGCTACCCACCTATGGTTAGAAGGGCTTATGGTGACACTGTGAGCTATCTGGCCTATAGGATGACAAATCTTGAGAGGATGCATGTAATCAGTCTGGCACCATCCCAACGGTTATGCTGTCCACAAGTGCGCAGTTTCTACCATAGGGTGGAAAATACACGACAACACAGGCTCGATAAAGGCACCATACAAAACATATTTTCATCACTATGGATACCCTGGAGCCCAACATAGGGATTCACTGACATCACCCCTTCCTGAAAATATAAGCAGTGCTAGAATTCTTTGCAATAGGCAACACACAGCAGATAGTCGGACTGGTGTGTGGCATTTCTCATTCAACCTTTAGCAATATACTCTGATAAGTGATGGATGACTTGCAGAGTGAGTGAGCAGCATATAAAATTCCCCTTGATCAACTACACAGCTAATGACAGCAAAGCTGCTACAGCAGGCTTTTCTGACATCTTCGAGATGATTGATTGCACTAATGTATGCCTGGGGGCCTCATGAAGACAGGAACAAGTGTACTGAAACTGTAAAATTAAGTCTCATATGTATGTGCAAATGCTATATGATGTGGATCTGTGTATACTGAACTGCTGTGTTAGGTGCTCTGAACAAATCCACGCCCTGATTCTGGCATAAGCAACATTAGCCATACTGTGGTGACACATCACCCTTAAACTGCTGGGCAAACAAATCAACCCTTCACCATCAAGATTACAATGCACTATGATAGTTGAAGTCCAATCTCAATATATGTCAGCAGTAACATTAGAGAGTTGTTAACTCCCTATGACATCACACACATGGATCAGTGTGAATAGATGTAACAAATTATATGAGTCATACTTCACATTTATGTTGAGTCTCAAGCAAATCCAACTTTTTAACAATCACATGTACTTCCATTACACTCTAAAGTCTCTTACTTTGGATTCCTCTGACCTCGAGACCTTCTTTTATGTCTTCCACTACAGACATGTTGAGGAGGATCATAATGTTTTGTTCATGTAGATTCAGATGGAGAACTACCACCAGTTCCCATGTGTTGGACTTGGCCCTTTTTGGGTAAAGTTCCTTAAACTTTTTGCTTTCCCCCTAGACCTTTTTTCTGACATGGTGTTGCCAACTTAGATGATTTGGGCACTTTGCCACTGCTGATCAGTGTCAAAGTGCAAGTGCTCCCTGTGTAAAGTGTAATGGTAATTGGTTGTCCATGATTGGTATGTTTGCCTTATTAGTAAAGTCCCTAGTAAAGTGCACTATGTGTGCCAGGGCTAGTAATGCAAATGTTACTAGTGGGCCTGCAGCACTAATTGTGCCACCCACACAAGTAGCCTTAAAGAGAGAACTCAGACCTGCCACTGCAGTGCCTGCTCGCAGTTTGTTAAACTGCCATGTTGTCCTGACAAGTGCACCCACTTGCCAGGCCTTACGCTTTCTATGCACATCCGACACCCCAATGGTAGATCCAGGGTACCCCCCTGGGCAGGGTGCAGTGTATGTGAAAGATAGGACATGTACTAAGGTGGGTACCATGTCCTAACAGTGAAATACTCTCCATTTCGTTTTTCACTGTTGAAAGGCCATCTTGCCCATTGGACAGAATGGGGAAGGCTGTGTAATATGTTTCCAGCCTATCTTCCCAAAGGCTTAAGATGGAGAGGTGAAGTTTAGTGTGCCTGAACTCACAATTTAATAACACATCTTTTTGTGAAGGTGGTTTTTGAATTGCGTGTTTAGAAACCACTCTTTTAGAAGTGGCTGGGTTTTTGTGCTCTAACATTTCTGTGTGTCTCTGCCTGGGTGTGGATTGACTGTCTGGATTTGAAAGTGATAGGATCTGGGGAATGTCTTGACCCAGGGGAGGAGGTGAGACAGCAACAGGCTGACCTGCATCTGGAGTGTAGGGGGGAGGAGTAGCCCCTGGAGGTGAAGAGGCCTGAGTTTCTGCCATAAAACAATGGCTCCATCTCCTGCTGAGTGATTAAGGATCCAGACCCCCACTATCAAAGGCAGAAGGTGTCACTGGCAGGGAGACACCCAGAACTGGTTTGGACAGGGGTCATTGCCCCCCTGAACACAAAGACTTAAAAGACATTTAGAGGTATAACTATGAGAGCTGAAACCCCTGGACTTTGGAATGGAACTGTTCAAGACTGTAAATGATTGAACCTACTTCGTGGTCAAGAGAAACCTCTGCCAAGGAAGAAACAGCTGAATAGACTGAAGGAAAGGACTGACCCTTGCTGTGTGTTCTGGGGCTGGCCTGCAGTTTGCTGCTTTAACCAAGGAGAGGCTAAAGGAACTTTGCTGTGTGCTGTGTCCCCCTGCTTGAAAGGACTTTGCTGTGCTGTGTCCTGAAGTAACTTAACCCCAAGGGCCCGAGGAGAGCTGGCTCCCTGTTGTGGAAACTCAGGAACACAAAAGTTTCCAGAAGTGTCTCAGCGACGCTGTGTGTGCTTTTTGCAGCCTGAGCCCTCCGTAAGAAGTGCCCTGTGATCGTGGGCACCTGGAGTCCAAGCGAGTCTCAGCGACGCTGTGTGCGTGTGCATTTTGCATCCTGAGCCCTTTGTGAGGATTGTCCTGTGATCGTGTGCACCTGGAGTCCAAGTGAGTCTCAGCGACACTGTGTGCATGTGCTTTGTGCAGCCTGAGACCTTTGTGAGGATTGCCCTGTGAACACCCGAAGTTCAAGTGTGTCTCAGCGACGCTGTGTGTGTGTGCTTTTTGCAGCCTGAGACCCTCGTAAGAAGTGCCCTGTGATCGTGGGCACCAGGAGTCCAAGTGAGTCTCAGCGACACTGTGTGCGTGTGCTTCGTGCAGCCTGAGACCTTCGTGAGGATTGCCCTGTGACCATGCACACCCGAAGCTCCAGTGAGTCTCAGCGACGCTGTGTGCGTGTGCCCTGTTGCAGCCTGAGATCTTCGATATCGCCATCGGCCCGGAATCAACCAAGTCGCATCGGAGGCTCAAGTCGCGAGAGGAGGAGAGGAGAGCCAGGTCGCACCCCCCAGGTAACGTGTGTTGCCGCCTGGGGCGGGGTGCGGGCTCGGAGAGGGACCCTCTCGGCCTCTCCCATTCTTGCAGCACGAGCCTCTGCTCAAGCTCGTATCGCGGCCTGTACGTGCGAAGGAGTGGCAGTGCCGGGGCTGGAGTGTTGAGCTGTACTTTGGTTTACACCATACCCGTGTTGGGGGCATATGTTGGCGGAAGCTGACCGTGAGTCAGTACGAGAGGCAGAGAGACCATCTAAAGCACCGTGATCGGTGCCGAATTGCCTTGCGCATCGCATTGTTTCTGCATTACGAACTACCTGATTGTTACATTGCACATTGCATTGTGTTTGCATAACCAACTGCTTGATTGTTGTATTACGCATTGCATTCATTTTGCATAACGAACTGCCTGATTGTTGCATTACGCATCGCATTAGTTTGCATTACGAACTGCCTGATCGTTACATTGCGCATTGCATTGTGGCTGCATAACGAACTGCCTGATTGTTGTATTACGCATTGCATTCGTTTTGCCTAACGAACTGCCTGATTGTTGCATTACACATCGCATTAGTTTGCATTACGAACTGCCTGATCGTTACCTTGCGCATTGCATTAGTTTTGCATAACAAACTGCCTGATTGTTGCATTACGCATCGCATTAGTTTGCATTACGAACTGCCTGATTGTTGCATTACGCATTGCAGTATTTTGGCATTACGAACTGCTGGATTTGTTGCATAACGAACTGCATTATTTTTACATTGCAAAGTGCCTGATTCTTGCTTTACGAACTGCATAGCATTGCAATAGGATTGCATTGGATCACCTAGAATTGCTCATTAATACCGTCAGACCCTACAAGGGCTGGCTGGCCTAATAACTGGCCAGGAGGAATATTACAAATACGCATATGTTGGATTTTTATCGTGTGGTCTCATCGTATATCTTTTTATATAAACATATACTTGTTTGTCTATGAAACTCGTGTGGAGTCCTTTTGTGGTGTCATCATTGGGTCACTGAGAGCGTGGTTGCAAATACTTTACACATTAGCCTGAAGATAAGCCTGGCTGCTCGTGCCAAGCTACCAAGGGGGTGAGCAGGGGCTATCTGAGAAGGTGTCCTTCCTTTCCCTGACGTGGAAGCGAGGGTCCCTACTTGGCCTAAGGTACCTACCTCAGCCAACTAGGGAATCCCGGTTCTAACATTGGTGGCAGCGCTTGGGACCTACCATTGATGGTCAGCGGTTTTGGAATTTGAACGTGTATTTGCAAATTCACTCACAGTGATTGGTGTACATCACAAGTTTAGCGCAGACCACGACGTAACCACATATTGTGTGTTTTGATTTGTTTTGGTTCTATTTTTGAGCGACCTTTAAGCCACACATCATGTCTGAGAGGAGTCAAGTAGCCAGTGAGGCTGCAGAATTAGAGTTCGACATTGAGGCATTGCTTACCTACAAAGTTGATCAATTGAGGCAATTCTGCAGAGCTTTGGGATGTCCAATGAAAATTAGCGCCAAGAAGGAGGAGCTGCAAATGGCCTTGAGGGCCTGGTGGGAAGCCAAAGAGGCTCAGGAGATGGGTGATGTTGAGGTGGATGAGGATGACCCAGGGAATGGATTTGGTCCACAGGATTTGCCAGTGGAAGGACCAGCCTCAGGGGCTGGTAGTAACCATTCAGGGAGGAGTTTTTCCCCAGAGGAGCTGGAGGAAAACCAAAGGGTCAGAGAGCATGAGTTGGAGGTTTCAAAACTTAAAACTCAAGCAGAGGAGAAGAAGCTACTCATTGAAAGTGAAAAGCGAGCAGAGGAGAGCAGGAACGCTCTCGCCTTGGAAGAAAAAAAGATTCTCTTAGCTCATGAGTTAAGCATGAGGGAACTGGACATTAAGGTTAAACAGGTGGAGTCCAGTTTGAATGGTGGCAGTGCACAGCCAGTGCCAAGTGTGGATGAGTACAAGAGTGCACTGGATGATTGGGTGTTGTTTAGCATGGCAAATGATTTGGAGGGGTTGCTCAATTTGGCCCCAGGGAGTCTAGGCTCAGTAATTGTTTTCCAGAATTGCCCCAACCCATGTTAGGCTGCGAGCTCTTTGATTCCCGGGAGCTGGCACAAGAGCCCGACCCCTGGTCATGGGTACAAGGGTCTGAAAAGGCATTAGAGAGGGAAGAGGAGCGAAGTAGAGTAGTTAGGTCCCAGAGTAGTGGGGGGGGGCATGCGGGCTAGTGCCCTGTCTCAAAGGAGAGGGAGGGAGTGTGAGCAGCGTCCCTGGGGGTTCACCACCCCACCCCAGAGACTGGAGGGTTCCTTAGAGGAGCACCAGGTTGGAGGCCTAGTACCTACTTGTCAGCTGTGTGAGGAAGAACACCTAGCGTCAGGAGGACGTGGGGCGTCTGTACCCGGAGCTCCCGCGGTCCTGAAGTTTGTGGGTGCCATTCCTAAATGGCAGGCACAGAAATCTAAATGGAAGGTTAAGAGAGAGAGGTGTCCCTCCGTGGGAAAACCCGTGGGACAGTGCCCAGCCAGTAGGGCTAGGTCCCCTAGAAGTGACCGGAGTAAACCCACTTCTAACCTGGAGGGCAGGATAACTGGGGACAGTATCCTGCCCGATGGGTCTTCCAGGGGTACCGCTCTAGGTGGGGGTTGGCAAGGGACCAGCACCTCTAGAGAGGCCCGACTGCCAGGAAGTACCCATGGAGTAGCCTAGTTGGCCCAGTGAGTAGTGACTAAGAGAACCCCCTGGGGTCAGGAAGGCATAGAACAGGAGGGTGTCCCTGTAGTAGCGGGCCTGCATCCGTGTTCTATCGCCCTAATCAGGGAAGTCCATCAAGGTAGTGATTGGTCTACCCTGGCTTTCGGCTGGGAGGGGGTTGTGTTGGACTTGGCCCTTTTTGGCTAAAGTTCCTTAAACTTTTTGCTTTCCCCTAGTCCTTTTTTCTGACATGGTGTTGCCAACTTAGATGCTTTGGGCACTTTGCCACTGCTGATCAGTGTCAAAGTGCAAGTGCTCCCTGTGTAAAGTGTAATGGTAATTGGTTGTCCATGATTGGTATGTTTGCCTTATTAGTAAAGTCCCTAGTAAAGTGCACTATGTGTGCCAGGGCTAGTAATGCAAATGCTACTAGTGGGCCTGCAGCACTAATTGTGCCACCCACAAAAGTAGCCTTAAAGAGAGAACTCAGGCCTGCCACTGCAGTGCCTGCTCGCAGTTTGTTAAACTGCCATGTTGTCCTGACAAGTGCACCCACTTGCCAGGCCTTACGCTTTCTATGCATATCCGACACCCCTATGGTAGATCCAGGGTACCCCTCTGGGCAGGGTGCAGTGTATGTGAAAGGTAGGACATGTACTAAGGTGGGTACCATGTCCTAACAGTGAAATGCTCTCCATTTAGTTTTTCACTGTTGAAAGACCATCTTGCCCATAGGACAGAATGGGGAAGGCTGTGTAATATGTTTCCAGCCTATCTTCCCAAAGGCTTAAGATGGAGAGGTGAAGTTTAGTGTGCCTGAACTCACAATTTAATAACACATCTTTTTGTGAAGGTGGTTTTTGAATTGCGTGTTTAGAAACCACTCTTTTAGAAGTGGCTGGGTTTTTGTGCTCTAACATTTCTGTGTGTCTCTGCCTGGGTGTGGATTGACTGTCTGGATTTGAAAGTGATAGGATCTGGGGAATGTCTTGACCCAGGGGAGGAGGTGAGACAACAACAGGCTGACCTGCATCTGGAGTGTAGGGGGGAGGAGTAGCCCCTGGAGGTGAAGAGGCCTGGGTTGCTGCCATAAAACAATGGCTCCATCTCCTGCTGAGTGATTAAGGATCCAGACCCCCACTATCAAAGGCAGAAGGTGTCACTGGCAGGGAGACACCCAGAACTGGTTTGAACAGGGGTCAGTGCCCCCCTGAACACAACGACTTAACAGACATTTAGGGGTATAACTATGAGAGCTGAAACCCCTGGACTTTGGAATGGAACTGTTCAAGACTGTAAATGATTGAACCTACTTCGTGGTCAAGAGAAACCTCTGCCAAGGAAGAAACAGCTGAATAGACTGAAGGAAAGGACTGACCCTTGCTGTGTGTTCTGGGGCTAGCCTGCAGTTTGCTGCCTTAACCAAATGAGAGGCTAAAGAGACTTTGCTGTGTGCTGTGTCCCCCTGCTTGAAAGGACTTTGCTGTGCTGTGTCCTGAAGTAACTTAACCCCAAGGGCCCGAGGAGAGCTGGCTCCCTGTTGTGGAAACTCAGGAACACAAAAGTTTCCAGAAGTGTCTCAGCGACGCTGTGTGCGTGTGCTTTTTGCAGCCTGAGCCCTTCGTAAGAATTGCCGTGTGATCGTGGGCACCTGGAGTCCAAGCGAGTCTCAGCGACGCTGTGTGCGTGTGCTTTTTGCATCCTGAGCCCTTTGTGAGGATTGTCCTGTGATCGTGTGCACCTGGAGTCCAAGTGAGTCTCAGCGACGCTGTGTGCGTGTGCTTTGTGCAGCCTGAGACCTTTGTGAGGATTGCCCTGTGATCGTGCACACCCGAAGTTCAAGTGTGTCTCAGCGACGCTGTGTGCGTGTGCTTTTTGCAGCCTGAGACCCCCGTAAGAAGTGCCCTGTGATCGTGGGCACCAGGAGTCCAAGTGAGTCTCAGCGACGCTGTGTGCGTGTGCTTCGTGCAGCCTGAGACCTTCGTGAGGATTGCCCTGTGACCATGCACACCCGAAGCTCCAGTGAGTCTCAGCGACGCTGTGTGTGTGTGCCCTGTTGCAGCCTGAGGTCTTCGATATCGCCATCGGCCCGGAATCAACCAAGTCGCATCGGAGGCCCAAGTCGCGAGAGGAGGAGAGGAGAGCCAGGTCGCACCCCCCAGGTAACATGTGTCGCCGCCTGGGGGCGGGGTGCGGGCTCGGAGAGGGACGCTCTCGGCCTCTCCATTCTTGCAGCACGAGCCTCTGCTCAAGTTCGTATCGCGGCCTGTACGTGCCAAGGAGTGGCAGTACCGGGGCTGGAGTGTGGCGCTGTACTTTGGTTTACACCATACCCGTGTTGGGGGCAAATGTTGACGGAAGCTGACCGCGAGTCAGTACGAGAGGCAGAGAGACCGTCTAAAGCACCGTGATCGGTGCCGAATTGCCTTGCGCATCGCATTGTTTCTGCATTACGAACTACCTGATTGTTACATTGCGCATTGCATTGTGTTTCCATAACGAACTGCTTGATTGTTGTTTACGCATTGCATTCGTTTTGCATAACAAACTGCCTGATTGTTGCATTACGCATCGCATTAGTTTGCATTACGAACTGCCTGATCGTTACATTGCGCATTGCATTGTGGTTGCATAACGAACGGCCTGATTGTTGTATTACGCATTGCATTCGTTTTGCATAACGAACTGCCTGATTGTTGCATTACGCATCGCATTAGTTTGCATTACGAACTGCCTGATCGTTACCTTGCGCATTGCATTAGTTTTGCATAACAAACTGCCTGATTGTTGCATTACGCATCGCATTAGTTTGCATTACGAACTGCCTGATTGTTGCATTACGCATAGCTGTATTTTGGCATTACGAACTGCTGGATTGTTGCATAACGAACAGCATTATTTTTACATTGCAAAGTGCCTGATTCTTGCTTTACGAACTGCATAGCATTGTAATAGGATTGCATTGGATCACCTAGAATTGCTCATTAATACCGCCAGACCCTACAAGGGCTGGCTGGCCTAATAACTGGCCAGGAGGAATATTACAAATACGCATATGTTGGATTTTTATCGTGTGGTCTCATCGTATATCTTTTTATATAAACATATACTTGTTTGTCTATAAAATTCGTGTGGAGTCCTTTTGTGGTGTCATAATTGGGTCACTGAGAGCGTGGTTGCAAATACTTTACACATTAGCCTTGAAGATAAGCCTGGCTGCTCGTGCCAAGCTACCAAGGGGGTGAGCAGGGGCTATCTGAGAAGGTGTCCTTCCTTTCCCTGACGTGGAAGCGAGGGTCCCTACTTGGCCTAAGGTACCTACCTCAGCCAACTAGGAAATCCCGGTTCTAACATTGGTGGCAGCGCTTGGGACCTACCATTGATGGTCAGCGGTTTTGGAATTTGAACGTGTATTTGCAAATTCACTCACAGTGATTGGTGTACACCACAAGTTTAGCGCAGACCACGACGTAACTACATATTGTGTGTTTTGATTTTTTTTGGTTCTATTTTTGAGCGACCTTTAAGCCACACATCATATCTGAGAGGAGTCAAGTAGCCAGTGAGGCTGCAGAATTAGAGTTCGACATTGAGGCATTGCTTACCTACAAAGTTGATCAATTGAGGCAATTCTGCAGAGCTTTGGGATGTCCCATGAAAAGTAGCGCCAAGAAGGAGGAGCTGCAAATGGCCTTGAGGGCCTGGTGGGAAGCCAAAGAGGCTCAGGAGATGGGTGATGTTGAGGTGGATGAGGATGAGGATGACCCAGGGAATGGATTTGGTCCACAGGATTTGCCAGTGGAAGGACCAGCCTCAGGGGCTGGTAGTAACCATTCAGGGAGGAGTTTTTCCCCAGAGGAGCTGGAGGAAAACCAAAGGGTCAGAGAGCATGAGTTGGAGGTTTCAAAACTTAAAACTCAAGCAGAAGAGAAGAAGCTACTCATTGAAAGTGAAAAGCGAGCAGAGGAGAGCAGGAACGCTCTTGCCTTGGAAGAGAAAGAGATTCTCTTAGCTCATGAGTTAAGCATGAGGGAACTGGACATTAAGGTTAAACAGGTGTAGTCCAGTTTGAATGGTGGCAGCGCACAGCCAGTGCCAAGTGTGGATGAGTACAAGCGTGCACTGGATGATTGGGTGTTGTTTAGCATGGCAAATGATTTGAAGGGGTTGCTCAATTTGGCCCCAGGGAGTCTAGGCTCAGTAATTGTTTTCCAGGATTGCCCCAACCCGTGTTAGGGTGCGAGCTCTTTGATTCCCGGGAGCTGGCACAAGAGCCCGACCCCTGGTCATGGGTCCAAGGGTCTGAAAAGGCATTAGAGAGGGAAGAGGAGCGAAGTAGAGTAGTTAGGTCCCAGAGTAGTGGGGGGGGGGCATGCGGGCTAGCGCCCTGTCTCAAAGGAGAGGGAGGGAGTGTGAGCAGCATCCCCAGGGGTTCACCACCCCACCCCAGAGACTGGAGGGTTCCTTAGAGGAGCACCAGGTTGGAGGCCTAGTACCTACTTGCCAGCTGTGTGAGGAAGAACACCTAGCATCAGGAGGACGTGGGGCATCTGTACCCAGAGCTCCCGCGGTCCTGAAGTTTGTGGGTGCCATTCCTAAATGGCAGGCACAGAAATCTAAATGGAAGGTTAAGAGAGGGAGGTGTCCCTCCGTGGGAAAACCCATGGGACAGTGCCCAGCCAGTAGGGCTAGGTCCCCTAGAAGTGACCGGAGTAAACCCACTTCTAACCTGGAGGGCAGGATAAATGGGGACAGTATCCTGACCGATGGGTCTTCCAGGGGTACCGCTCTAGGTGGGGGGTTGGCAAGGGACCAGCACCCGTAGAGAGGCCCCGACTGCCAGGAAGTACCCATGGAGCAGCCTAGTTGGCCCAGGGAGTAGTGACCAAGAGAACCCCCTGGGTTCAGGAAGGCATAGAACAGGAGGGTGTCCCTGCAGTAGCGGGCCTGCGTCCGTGTTCTATCGCCCCAATCAGGGAAGTCTATCAAGGTAGTGATTGGTCTACCCTGGCTTTCGGCTGGGAGGGGGTTGTGTTGGACTTGGCCCTTTTTGGCTAAAGTTCCTTCAACGTTTTGCTTTCCCCCTAGACCTTTTTTCTGAAATGGTGTTGCCAACGTAGATGCTTTGGGCATTTTGCCACTGCTGATCAGTGTCAAAGTGCAAGTGCTCCCTGTGTAAAGTGTAATGATAATTGGTTGTCCATGATTGGTATGTTTGCCTTATTAGTAAAGTCCCTAGTAAAGTGCACTATGTGTGCCAGGGCTAGTAATGCAGAATGCTACTAGTGGGTCTGCAGCACTAATTGTGCCACCCACACAAGTAGCCTTAAAGAGAGAACTCAAGCCTGCCACTGCAGTGCCTGCTCGCAGTTTGTTAAACTGCCATGTTGTCCTGACAAGTGCACCCACTTGCCAGGCCTTACGCTTTCTATGCACATCCGACACCCCTATGGTAGATCCAGGGTACCCCCCTGGGCAGGGTGCAGTGTATGTCAAAGGTAGGACATGTACTAAGGTGGGTACCATGTCCTAACAGTGAAATACTCTCCATTTCGTTTTTCACTGTTGAAAGGCCATCTTGCCCATAGGACAGAATGGGGAAGGCTGTGTAATATGTTTCCAGCCTATCTTCCCAAAGGCTTAAGATGGAGAGGTGAAGTTTAGAGTGCCTGAACTCACAATTTAATAACACATCTTTTTGTGAAGGTGGTTTTTGAATTGCGTGTTTAGAAACCACTCTTTTAGAAGTGGCTGGGTTTTTGTGCTCTAACATTTCTGTGTGTCTCTGCCTGGGTGTGGATTGACTGTATGGATTTGAAAGTGATAGGATCTGGGGAATGTCTTGACCCAGAGGAGGAGGTGGGACAGCAACAGGCTGACCATTAATCTGGAGTGTAGGGGGGAGGAGTAGCCCCTGGAGGTGAAGAGGCCTGGGTTGCTGCCATAAAGCAATGGCTCCATATCCTGCTGAGTGATTAAGGATCCAGACCCCCACTATCAAAGGCAGAAGGTGTCACTGGCAGGGAGACACCCAGAACTGGTTTGGACAGGGGTCAGTGCCCCCCTGAACACAAAGACTTAAAAGACATTTAGGGGTATAACTATGAGAGCTGAAACCCCTGGACTTTGGAATGGAACTGTTCAAGACTGTAAATGATTGAACCTACTTTGTTGTCAAGAGAAACCTCTACCAAAAAAGAAACAGCTGAATAGACTGAAGGAAAGGACTGACCCTTGCTGTGTGTTCTGGGGCTGGCCTGCAGTTTGCTGCTTTAACCAAGGAGAGGCTAAAGGGACTTTGCTGTGTGCTGTGTCCCCCTGCTTGAAAGGACTTTGCTGTGCTGTGTCCTGAAGTAACTTAACCCCAAGGGCCCAAGGAGAGCTGGCTCCCTGTTGTGGAAACTCAGGAACACAAAAGTTTCCAGAAGTGTCTCAGCGACGCTGTGTGTGTGTGCTTTTTGCAGCCTGAGCCCTTCGTAGGAATTGCCCTGTGATCGTGGGCACCTGGAGTCCAAGCGAGTCTCAGCGACGCTGTGTGCGTGTGCTTTTTGCATCCTGAGCCCTTTGTGAGGATTGTCCTGTGATCGTGTGCACCTGGAGTCCAAGTGAGTCTCAGCGACGCTGTGTGTGTGTGCTTTGTGCAGCCTGAGACCTTTGTGAGGATTGCCCTGTGATCGCGCACACCCGAAGTTCAAGTATGTCTCAGCGACGCTGTGTGCGTGTGCTTTTTGCAGCCTGAGACCCTCGTAAGAAGTGCCCTGTGATCGTGGGCACCAGGAGTCCAAGTGAGTCTCAGCGACGCTGTGTGCATGTGCTTCGTGCAGCCTGAGACCTTCGTGAGGATTGCCCTGTGACCATGCACACCCGAAGCTCCAGTGAGTCTCAGCGACGCTGTGTGCGTGTGCCCTGTTGCAGCCTGAGATCTTCGATATCGCTATCGGCCCGGAATCAACCAAGTCGCATCGGAGGCCCAAGTCACGAGAGGAGGAGAGGAGAACAGGTCACACCCCCCAGGTAACGTGTGTCGCCGCCTGGGGCGGGGTGCGGGCTCGGAGAGGGACGCTCTCGGCCTCTCCCATTCTTGCAGCACGAGCCTCTGCTCAAGCTCGTATCGCGGCCTGTACGTGCCAAGGAGTGGCAGTACCGGGGCCGGAGTGTGGAGCTGTACTTTGGTTTACACCATACCCGTGTTGGGGGCATATGTTGGTGGAAGCTGACCGCGAGTCAGTACAAGAGGCAGAGAGACCGTCTAAAGCACCGTGATCGGTGCCGAATTGCCTTGCGCATCGCATTGTTTCTGCATTACGAACTACCTGATTGTTGCATTGCGCATTGCATTGTGTTTGCATAACGAACTGCCTGATTGTTGCATTACGCATCACATTAGTTTGCATTACGAACTGCCTGATCGTTACATTGCGCATTGCATTGTGGTTGCATAACGAACTGCCTGATTGTTGTATTACGCATTGCATTCGTTTTGCATAACGAACTGCCTGATTGTTGCATTACGCATCGCATTAGTTTGCATTACGAACTGCCTGATCGTTACCTTGCGCATTACATTAGTTTTGCATAACAAACTGCCTGATTGTTGCATTACGCATCGCATTCGTTTGCATTACGAACTGTGTGATTGTTGCATTACGCATTGCAGTATTTTGGCATTCCGAACTGCTGGATTGTTGCATAACGAACTGCATTATTTTTACATTGCAAAGTGCCTGATTCTTGCTTTACGATCTGCATAGCATTGCAATAGGATTGCATTGGATCACCTAGAATTGCTCATTAATACCGCCAGACCCTACAAGGGCTGGCTGGCCTAATAACTGGCCAGGAGGAATATTACAAATACGCATATGTTGGATTTTTATCGTGTGGTCTCATCGTATATCTTTTTATATAAACATATACTTGTTTGTCTATGAAACTCGTGTGGAGTCCTTTTGTGGTGTCATCATTGGGTCACTGAGAGCGTGGTTGCAAATACTTTACACATTAGCCTTGAAGATAAGCCTGGCTGCTCGTGCCAAGCTACCAAGGGGGTGAGCAGGGGCTATCTGAGAAGGTGTCCTTCCTTTCCCTGACTTGGAAGCGAGGGTCCCTACTTGGCCTAAGGTACCTACCTCAGCCAACTAGGGAATCCCGGTTCTAACATTGGTGGCAGCGCTTGGGACCTACCGTTGATGGTCAGCGGTTTTAGAATTTGAACGTGTATTTGCAAATTCACTCACAGTGATTGGTGTACATCACAAGTTTAGCGCAGACCACGACGTAACCACATATTGTGTGTTTTGATTTTTTTTGGTTCTATTTTTGACCGACCTTTAAGCCACACATCATGTCTCAGAGGAGTCAAGTAGCCAGTGAGGCTGCAGAACTAGAGTTCGACATTGAGGCATTGCTTACCTACAAGTTGATCAATTGAGGCAATTCTGCAGAGCTTTGGGATGTCCCATGAAAAGAAGCGCCAAGAAGGAGGAGCTGCAAATGGCCTTGAGGGCCTGGTGGAAAGTCAAAGAGGCTCAGGAGATGGGTGATGTTGAGGTGGATGAGGATGACCCAGGGAATGGATTTGGTCCACAGGATTTGCCAGTGGAAGGACCATCCTCAGGGGCTGGTAGTAACCATTCAGGGAGGAGTTTTTCCCCAGAGGAGCTGGAGGAAAACCAAAGGGTCAGAGAGCATGAGTTGGAGGTTTCAAAACTTAAAACTCAAGCAGAGGAGAAACAGCTACTCATTGAAAGTGAAAAGCGAGCAGAGGAGAGCAGGAACGCTCTCGCCTTAGAAGAGAAAAAGATTCTCTTAGCTCATGAGTTAAGCATGAGGGAACTGGACATTAAGGTTAAACAGGTGGAGTCCAGTTTGAATGGTAGCAGCGCACAGCCAGTGCCAAGTGTGGATGAGTACAAGCATGCACTGGATAATTGGGTGTTGTTTAGCATGGCAAATGATTTGAAGGGGTTGCTCAATTTGGCCCCAGGGAGTCTAGGCTCAGTAATTGTTTTCCACGATTGCCCCAACCCGTGTTAGGGTGCGAGCTCTTTGATTCCCGGGAGCTGGCATAAGAGCTCGACCCCTGGTGATGGGTCCAAGGGTCTGAAAAGGCATTAGAGAGGGAAGAGGAGCGAAGTAGAGTAGTTAGGTCCCAGAGTAGTGGGGGGGGCATGCGGGCTAGCGCCCTGTCTCAAAGGAGAGGGAGGGAGTGTTAGCAGCGTCTCCAGGGGTTCACAACCCCACCCCAGAGACTGGAGGGTTCTTTAGAGGAGCACCAGGTTGGAGGCCTAGTACCTACTTGCCAGCTGTGTGAGGAAGAACACCTAGCGTCAGGAGGACGTGGGGCGTCTGTACCCGGAGCTCCCGCGGTCCTGAAGTTTGTGGGTGCCATTCCTAAATGGCAGGCACAGAAATCTAAATGGAAGGTTAAGAGAGGGAGGTGTCCCTCCGTGGGAAAACCCGTGGGACAGTGCCCAGCCAGTAGGGCTAGGTCCCCTAGAAGTGACCGGAGTAAACCCACTTCTAACCTGGAGGGCAGGATAACTGGGGACAGTATTCTGACCGATGGGTCTTCCAGGGGTACTGCTCTAGGTGGGGGTTGGCAAGGGACCAGCACCGCTAGCGAGGCCCCGGCTGCCAGGAAGTACCCATGGAGCAGCCTAGTTGGCCCAGGGAGTAGTGACCAAGAGAACCCGCTGGGGTCAGGAAGGCATAGAACAGGAGGGTGTCCCTGCAGTAGCGGGCCTGCGTCCGTGTTCTTTCGCCCCAATCAGGGAAGTCCATCAAGGTAGTGATTTGTCTACCCTGGCTTTCGGCTGGGAGGGGGTTCTGTTGAACTTGGCCCTTTTTGGCTAAAGTTCCTTAAACTTTTTGCTTTCCCCCTAGACCTTTTTTCTGACATGGTGTTGCCAACTTAGATGCTTTGGGCACTTTGCTACTGCTGATCAGTGTCAAAGTGCAAGTGCTCCCTGTGTAAAGTGTAATGGTAATTGGTTGTCCATGATTGGTATGTTTGCCTTACTAGTAAAGTCCCTAGTAAAGTGCACTATGTGTGCCAGGGCTAGTAATGCAAATGCTACTAGTGGGCCTGCAGCACTAATTGTGCCACCCACACAAGTAGCCTTAAAGAGAGAACTCAGGCCTGCCACTGCAGTGCCTGCGCGCAGTTTGTTAAACTGCCATGTTGTCCTGACAAGTGCACCCACTTGCCAGGCCTTACGCTTTCTATGCACATCTGACACCCCTATGGTAGATCCAGGGTACCCCCCTGGTCAGGGTGCAGTGTATGTCAAAGGTAGGACATGTACTAAGGTGGGTACCATGTCCTAACAGTGAAATACTCTCCATTTCGTTTTTCACAGTTGAAAGGCCATCTTGCCCATAGGACAGAATGGGAAGGCTGTGTAATATGTTTCCAGCCTATCTTCCCAAAAGCTTAAGATGGAGAGGTGAAGTTTAGTGTGCCTGAACTCACAATTTAATAACACATCTTTTTGTGAAGGTGGTTTTTGAATTGCGTGTTTAGAAACCACTCTTTTAGAAGTGGCTGGGTTTTTGTGCTCTAACATTTCTGTGTGTCTCTGCCTGGGTGTGGATTGACTGTCTGGATTTGAAAGTGATAGGATCTGGGGAATGTCTTGACCCAGGGGAGGAGGTGAGACAGCAACAGGCTGACCTGCATCTGGAGTGTAGGGGGGAGGAGTAGCCCCTGGAGGTGAAGAGGCCTGGGTTGCTGCCATAAAACAATGGCTCCATCTCCTGCTGAGTGATTAAGGATCCAGACCCCCACTATCAAAGGCAGAAGGTGTCACTGGCAGGGAGACACCCAGAACTGGTTTGGACAGGGGTCAGTGCCCCCCTGAACACAAAGACTTCAAAGACATTTAGGGGTATAACTATGAGAGCTGAAACCCCTGGACTTTGTAATGGAACTGTTGAAGACTGTAAAGCATTGAACCTACTTCGTGGTCAAGAGAAACCTCTGCCAAGGAAGAAACAGCTAAATAGACTGAAGGAAAGGACTGACCCTTGCTGTGTGTTCTGGGGCTGGCCTGCAGTTTGCTGCTTTAACCAAGGAGAGGCTAAAGGGACTTTGCTGTGTGCTTTGTCCCCCTGCTTGAAAGGACTTTGCTGTGCTGTGTTCTGAAGTAACTTAACCCCAAGGGCCCAAGGAGAGCTGGCTCCCTGTTGTGGAAACTCAGGAACACAAACGTTTCCAGAAGTGTCTCAGCGACGCTGTGTGCGTGTGCTTTTTTTGGAGCCTGAGACCTTCGTAAGAATTGCCCTGTGATCGTGGGCACCTGGAGTCCAAGCGAGTCTCAGCGACACTGTGTGCGTGTGCTTTTTGCAGCCTGAGCCCTTTGTGAGGATTGTCCTGTGATTGTGTGCACCTGGAGTCCAAGTGAGTCTCAGCCACGCTGTGTGCCTGTGCTTTGTGCAGCCTGAGACCTTCGTGAGGATTGCCCTGTGATCGTGCACACCTGAAGTTCAAGTGTGTCTCAGCGACGCTGTGTGCGTGTGCTTTTTGCAGCCTGAGACCCTGGTAAGAAGTGCCCTGTGATCGTCGGCACCAGGAGTCCAAGTGAGTCTCAGCGACACTGTGTGCATGTGCTTCGTGCAGCCTGAGACCTTCGTGAGGATCGCCCTGTGATCGTGTGCGCCCGGAGCTCGAGGGAGTCTCAGCGACGCTGTGTGCGTGTGCTTCGTGCAGCCTGAGACCTTTGTGAGGATTCACATGTGACCGTGCACACCCGAAGCTCCAGTGAGTCTCAGCGACGCTGTGTGCGTGTGCCCTGTTGCAGCCTGAGATCTTCGATATCGCCATCGGCTCGGAATCAACCAAGTCGCATCGGAGGCCCAAGTCTAGAGAGGAGGAGAGGAAAGCGAGGTCGCACCCCCCAGGTAACGCGTGTCGCCGCCTGGGGCGGGGTGCATGCTCGGAGAGGGACGCTCTCGGCCTCTCCCATTCTTGCAGCACAAGCCTCTGCTCAAGCTCGTATCACGGCCTGTACGTGCCACGGAGTGACAGTACCAGGGTCGGAGTGTGGAGCTGTACTTTGGTTTACACCATACCCGTGTTGGGGGCATATGTTGGCGGAAGCTGACTGCGAATCAGTACGAGAGGCAGAGAGACCGTCTAAAGCACCGTGATCGGTGCCGAAGTGCCTTGCGCATCGCATTGTTCCTGCATTACGAACTACCTGATTGTTACATTGCGCATTGCATTGTGCTTGCATAACAAACTGCTTGATTGTTGCCTTACGCCTCGCATTAGTTTGCATTACGAACTGCCTGATCGTTATATTGCGCATTGCATTGTGGTAGCATAACGAACTGCCTGATGTTGTATTACGCATTGCATTAGTTTTGCATAACAAACTGCCTGATTGTTGCATTACGCATCGCATTAGTTTGCATTACGAACTGCCTGATCGTTACATTGCGCATTGCATTAGTTTTGCATAACGAATTGCCTAATTGTTTCATTATGCATCGCACTAGTTTGCATTACGAACTGCCTGATTTTTGCATCACGCATTGCAGTATTTTGGCATTACGAACTGCTGGATTGTTGCATAACGAACTGCATTATTTTTACATTGCAAAGTGCCTGATTCTTGCTTTACGAACTGCATAGCATTGCAATAGGATTGCATTGGATCACCTAGAATTGCTCATTAATACCGCCAGACCCTACAAGGGCTGGCTGGCCTAATAACCGGCCAGGAGGAATATTACAAATACACATATGTTGGATTTTTATCGTGTGGTCTCATCGTATATCTTTTTATATAAACATATACTTGTTTTTCTATGAAACTCGTGTGTAGTCCTTTTGTGGTGTCATCATTGGGTCACTGAGAGCGTGGTTGCAAATACTTTACACATTAGCCTTGAAGATAAGCCTGGCTGCTCGTGCCAAGCTACCAAGGGGGTGAGCAGGGGCTATCTGAGAAGGTGTCCTTCCTTTCCCTGACGTGGAAGCGAGGGTCCCTACTTGGCCTAAGGTACCTACCTCAGCCAACTAGGGAATCCCGGTTCTAACACCATGCTTCAGTGCTCGTGCTTGGCAAACCACTTAACTACATAGAATTTCAAGGTTTGGAACACGTTCTTAATGTTCTTAACATCATGTGGATATGTTGATTCAGTATTGAGTTTGTCCATCATCTTTCACAGGCATGTTTTTGGTGGCATCTTTGGCATTAGATTTCACTTCAGACTGTCATAGTGTCTCACCACCTCCGAGGCCAAAACCTCCATCTCACGATACATACATTTGTACTTCTTTTTTGTACCTGTTCATGATGGAAGAGTCTGGTAGGTTTCTGCTTGTGATGACTCAGTGACATCAGAGGGTGGCAGTGGATTCAGTTTGTCTTGCTTCAAAATGATTGCCTGCACACTCCCACACAGGGGGGAGTTGCTGGTGTACTTTTGGTTTGTCATAAGGTCCCTTTGTGTGTTGATATGGCTGTTTCTGTTCTCTAGGGATTATTTAATTCCCTCACTCCAGGAACTTCGAATGCCTGAAAATCATCACTTCCTGATGGTCTCTGCATGTGCTATTTATAGGGTGTAGTGATTACCACATGTGCTAAATAACATACATTCAGTATTTAACACATGCACTAAATAACAATTTTTCTGTAAACAGTAAAAACTTATAATCAATGCTATTTAACATGTGTTACATAGCAATTCCTGTGGAATCGGTATTTGCCCTAACTACAAGTTTGATGGTATATACTGCCAAACTCCTAATTGAGGCTATGTGCGCAAACCAGTCTCCAGCAACATTTGATAAACTTCCATAAAATTCACATAATGTGAATATCACAAGTGCTTCACCAAGGCCTATTTACTAAACTTGTAGCTCAAACACTTTGTCACCAAATTGACCTATTGGCAAACTCAAGACTATGGCAACAGCGGGACTTGAACTATTAACATTAAGACTGAGAGTTCTGGGCTCTCATTTGAGTTTATGAAAAATCTGAAAATAGCATAAGAACAAAATAAATAACTAAATGAAGCTTCATAGGAGACTGCTAGGCACCCTGTACATATACTGAGAATGTAGGATAAAGATAGTGAGCTTGGGAGTGTGACTTAGACTGAGAGGGAGAGAGCATTTTTTTTACTGATTAGTGGCTAACGTGACTAAAAAGTAGTATGGCCCGAATGATAGAATTCATCGCAGTGCACCAATTGCTACACAATGTGACTATACTTTTGTAATTTTACTCTTGGTTCTCTGGAACAAAACATTTTGACACATTGGCAAAATATTAACTCTGGAAATTCCACATACTTCCACATATTGTTCAAACACCATATGAATGAATGGACCTTTGGGAAAATTTAGGGCAATGGCTACAGCAGTGCTTCAACTCTTATCCCTCAGATGAAGAGTGTGAGACGTTGACTATTAGGCCTTTGTGACTCTCTGACGCTCTGGCTTTCACATTCACACTTTATATATGACAGTAATCCTACCAACACATAAATATTGGTAATAGGAAATGAGGATATGGGGAATGACTTAGAGCGAGACAGAGAGAAAGAGAGTTTTTTAAAAAACAAATCTGGGGCTGTTGTTTCAAAGATTTCAAATGCTCTAGCATTTGCTACTTAATAAATACATATTGTGAGACCTGTCATCATTGATATGGACGTCCCACAAACATTTTACCTTTACCCCGCTTGTTTTATGAATTTAGATTTTGTTGGCATTAGGACTCTGTACATTTTACCACTGCTAACCTGGGCTAAGTGTGTTTGTTCTCTCCCGAATACATGATACCAGTGGCTTACACCTTATTGATTTGTTTTACTTATAGGTCCTTAGAAAATGGTACCACAATAACCAAGGGTTTGTAAAGTAAATGCTACAAGTAGACCTGCGCTGCGGCAACAAACGATGGACGGAATGCTGAATGAATCAAACATTCACCCCCAGTCAAGAGATATGGGTTAAATCCACCATTCTTTTGCTCACTGCTGCACACATTGTGACACTCACTTAAGTAGCACGTTTATACATATCTTAGGCCTGAGTTACTGCCTGGAGTGCAGTTTAAACTGCCAATTCGACCTGACAAAATAAACCTTTTGCCAGACCTAAGCCTTCCTTTCTAAAACATATAAGTCAGCCGTAAGGTTGGCCCTAAATAGCCCACAGGGGAGGGTGCATTGTATTTAAATGTCCTGGAAGTGGAAAAACCCTAAATTAGTATTTTATCAATGGAAGGCCAATATCTCCCATTAGATAATATCGGGTCACCTTTGTAAGTGCTAACATTTGATTGGGAACAGATGGGAAGATCAAGTTTGAACCAAATGAATTGCCATTTAAAAACATTTTTAATGGTAAAGTCAGATTTTAAGTCACAATTCTGAATATGCGACTTCAGAAATTTGGCATGTTCTTGTACTAACCATTTAGTGCCTGCTGCTTGTGTCCTGGGTCATATGACTGAGCACCCTACCTGCAGCATTTTGGCCCGCAACTCTGCCTGGTGGGACTCTGTGTCCCAGAAGATCTAGTGCCCTGAAGGGCCAACTTGAGGCTTAGGAAGAAGTGGCCTGAGGGAGCACCTTACCTGCAGCATTTTGGCCTGCAACTCTGCCCCGTGGGACTTTGTATTCCAGAAGATCTAGAGCGTCACGGGCTCCCGCTGCGCAGGGCGAGGAGTGTGAGAGTGCGCTATGGTCCCTGGGGAGAATTAACACCCCTAATAAAATCCACACGAGGAGTTAGGCAGGGATTCATCCTCATCGCGATTAACTTTCTATTTATACATAAATAGCATTGCCAAACATCTAGTTGGTTTAGGACAAGATATTCCTGTTATGGGGGGGCTATCAAATACCTATTTTACTATATGCGGATGATCCTGTGCTAATTGCACGAACCACAAATGGCTTGCAAGTATTACTGGATGGTTTTGCAACTCCTATGACCACTTTAGATCATAAAATAAATTATAGTAAATCGCTTTGTAATGATTTGCGGGCCACAAAATACAAAAACTAAAACTTATTCGATGGGAAGTGCAATATTAGATAAAGTTCATACTTTTAATTACTTGGGGATTTTATTTAGCTTGGCACTGTCATGGAAACAACTTCTAATTGTTAGGGCAAATCAGTTTAAAAGTAATGTTGAACCAATTTTTAAATTCTCTCAGAAGCTAGGACAAAAACCAATTAAAGAGTGTGTTCATCTCTATAAAACAAAAGTTGTTTCAGCAGGATCTTATAGAGCTGGCCTATGGGGATATACAAATGTAGACCTCTTACTAAAGGTGGAAAACTCTTTACTGAGAAGACTATTACAGGTCCCCCAAGGCTCAGCAAGTTTATTATGCCATGAAGAGCTTGGCCTTTCATACCTAACAGATCTCCTATATATCTCCCTGTTATTGCTATGGGTTAAAGCGTGGTCTAACCCTGAGGCCTTGTTGGTGCGGGCATGCATCTCAGAGTGCCTAGGTCTAACAAGATTGAGGGAGATTGTTTGGCTGTCATATACAAAGAAGTCTTTCGAAAAGTTGGGTATGAATGAATTGTATGTAAATCCCTCCACTATCACTGTAAATACAAAAGAGATAGTAAAATGTAATTTCCTAAGTTTTTGCACTGACACGTGGTTAAGGAAAGCACAAAGCATGCAAGCCTTGGTGAGATATGTCCCATTGGCAATAAAAAATAAGATAGAACCTTTTTATTTTGGTTAAAAAAATCCTGTTTACAGGCGATATCTTTCCCTTTTTAGATTTTGTACGATCCATTTGCTGGTAGTCTTTCTCACCCACAGTAGTTGGTCACATGTTCTATCCCCATGCATGTGTGATCAATCATCCAAACAGAACACATGTCACTTGACCCTGTTTTGCCTTTTACATGAGGCACCAAGGCAACGATTTTTAATACCTATTTTATGGAAGTCAAAGGCTAGACTTCGTTTGCAATGACTACACTATTTACAACGTATGGAAAGTAAGGAAGCTTGCTGGCAGTTCTAAATTGTTTGAGGACGTGCCCACCACCTAGAAAGATATGAATAGGTTTTATGTAGTTTTCTGCTTGCATGTGCATGACAGTTTTTAAGTTAGTATTTTGAAATGAGGTAACCAGGGTTATTTTAAAATAGTTTGTATATACGTTTTATTTGCAAGCCGGAGGGTGAAAATATAGTACAAACATTAGTTCCATTTTTAAATAGGAGGGGGAAATTTTGGGTATCTGTAGTAAGGTTTTTAAATAATGATGGTAAGGTATTGGTATTGTTTGTATATGTATCTTAATGAATTATATTATTTACTGATTGATGTTTTAAAGGCACAGTGACATTTTGATCTGTGATATTGCTGATGCTTTTATGGATATATGTATTCCAAAAAAAGATTTGTGAGACTGAGACTGTGCATAGGTTGGCAGTAGGCCTTTGTGTATTCCTCCCAGAAGTGAGACAAAGGGGGACTAGGTGTTGGCAGTATGGGCCAACCTGCCAGGATGGGTGGGGCAGACCTTTTCCTTGCCCCATTTACATTTCAAGGGCTGCCTCCAGCACACACAAAGGAACCTGACACCAGTTTTTGGCTACCTCAAACTTTCCAGAACCAGATGTGGGGGTAGCCAGGATGTTACCCACACCTCAAAGGCTGCCACCAGGTATACATTTTGGATGTCCTGAAGCACCTCATCCGTATACTCCTGGAGCTGTAGACACTACAGATAAAGGACTGCCTTATTCCAAAGAGGACTGCCCTGCTGCTTGTGGCCTCTCTTGTTCCCCAAGGGGACTGCCCTGCTACTGCCAGAGAACAGCCCTGCTGCTTGAGGCCTGCCTTGTTCCCCAAAGAACTGCCCTGCTGCTTGAGGCCTAACCTTCTGTCTTAGAAGGAAGACCAGACCTACTCCCTTCATCACAGGCTAACCTAAGTGACTCCAAGAGTCAGCTGGGTGACCTCCTGTTCTGAGCTACCGGAACACAACTAGCTTCAGAGGCCTCCCTCAGCTGACCTGCTGCAACTGGACCTGCCAGGAGCTGAAACAGGACCTGCCTGAGACCTGCTGGACTCTGTGAATTCCTGATTGCCAAGCGGGTGCCTCCTCAAATCCTGGACCCTTTACTGGCATCAGAGTACACTCCTCTTCAAGAAAAGGAGAAATTCATAAGTTTTAGGTCCTTAGTGTGTCGACAGGGCCAGTTCATGCTGAGACTCTGCCGCCAGTGACAACTGCCAGAGTGAAGCTCCAGTAAACCGGACTCTTTGCGCTACACCGACCGCCAGAGACGACCGGCATCACAAGTCTGCACTTCGCGCTACAGCAACAACAGGCCGCAGTGACTGTCAATGCCAAGCTCCAAGAACAACCAACTGAGATGCCTGACCGGATCTTATTGCGACAGTGATGACCGTCCACAACACCCTTTCTGCTCATCGCAGCCTCCTCCACCACAAACAGAACTCTTTGCACCAGACTTTGAGAAAGTACGTTTTTCAGAGGGGCTAACCTGGTCCCTCTATCTGGCGCTTTTTGCTTTTAGGTGCTATACTTACCTAAAACTTTAAAATTGCATTTCTCTGGTTCTTCTGTTTGGATTTTTGTCGTTCTTGTCTCATTTTATTTTATAAAATGCATCCTATTTTCCTAAGTTCGTTTGCAATTTTTCTTGTTTTGTGTTTTCACTGTATTCCTGTTTGTGTGCTGCATAAATACTTTAAATTCTGCCTCTAAGTTAAGCCTGATATGTTTGTGCCAAACTACCAGAGAGTTATGCACAGATTAATTTAGTGACTTTTGTGGTTCACCCTGACAAGTATTGAGGTCGTTGCCTGACTGGAGCTTCCACCCCCTCAAACAATAGCCGGATTTCTTACACATATATACACATATTTTTCATTTGTAATGTAACTCTGCTCTCTAGAAAATACATTTTGATACATTGTTGTAATAGAATAGTTTCTAAACTGTATTATTAGTCTATGAGACACTTTTAGGTAATCATAGGTCTTTATTGACAGTGCAGTTTGAAATGCTGCAAGTAGCTTTCTTATGAGGTTTGTGAAAACAAAGTAATGACATGGAATTCAAAATGGTACTCAACGTGTATTGTAAGGAAAAAAGAAACGAAGAAACAACGAAAGAATGAGAAAGAGAGAAAAGAAAGAAAGCTGATTTTTATCATACTGTTCCCAATTAGGAGCTTACCAGTATTTTCTCACTTTTCCTCCATCCAACCATGCATGTATTTTTCCCCACAAACTGGTAATATTTCCACATAAGCACCTATATTTGTCCTTTGGTGTTGAGAGAGGATGTGAATGATAATAGGATTCTTTTACAACCTAAAAAAAGCCCAATTTTAATTAATAACACATCTGTTTTTGCAGAGATGTAGTCAACTTTCAGCACTATTTATAGGGTACATGATTAATATAGGCAGTTAATGAGAGGAACAACTTTCAACCGCGAACACTCCCAATCAAGGTAGAATGTTGTGGAGATTCAACAACCTTCTTTAACTGAGGGAAACTCCTCATTCAACATGCCTACCATGTCGGCAATTTAAGGGGGGTACAGCCATGCCTAAGTAGTTATGGGATTCAGCTTTGTATAGTTCTGGCTAGAACTAGAAGCGGGGTTTACATCTGAAGTGAGGTCTAACATTCAGTCAGCATAGACATATCGGCAATAGCTTCCATCATGTTGAGGCATTTCTTCTGTTGACCAACATCTTATTGGCTGTGTGAACTATATTCAATTGGTATGGGGGTCAACCGGTGTATCTGGTGCTAGTGTATGGTCAAATCTAGTGGTATGCTGGTCACGTGCCTTACCAGTTGGTGCTGTAGTATCTATTTAACTAGTATACTGGTTAAGTGGCATACAAGGTGGCTACATAGTGTCATTTCAAGTGGTATACTAGCCAAGCGGCTTACCAGGTGCTGGTGTGTTGTTCATTCAAGTTACTTACTGGCCAAGCGACTTGCAAAGAGCTGTCATACTGTCTTTTCAAATAGTATACTAGTCAAGTTGTATGAAAGGTGCTGGTGTATTCATGATTTGAATTTACATCTCAATAACAGTGACATACGGCATTATAGCATCATTGCGTGAATGCAATGTGTTTTATTTTAACAACTTAATTTTACTTCTATAGATTTTAAGATAAGCATTAGTATTTAAATTGATATTTTAAAACTCTGATATGTGTGGGAGTGTATGCACATCTGATTTTTAGCTGATATGTATGAAATGTATAAATTTGCATCTTTTATGGTTTTTTTTTAAACCAAAATAAAGATTATTTGAAGAGAAGAGGTGCTGGTGTAGTGTCTATTCATCTGGTGTACTGATCAAGCAGCATAAACGGTGGTTGGGTAGTGTCTATTCAATGGTTTACTAGTCAAAAGAATTACCAGGTGCTGATGAAGTGTCTATCCAAGTGTTACACTGGTCAATGGGCTCACCAAATCCTGGCATAGCGTCTATTCAAGTGGTATACTAATCAGGTGGCTTACGAGCTGCTGGTGTAGCGTCTATTCAATGCTTTACTGGTGAAGGGGCTTACCAGGTTTTGGCCTAGTGTCGATTCAAGTGCTATGCTAGTAAACGGCGTACAAGGTGCTGGCATAGTTAGCTTTGCAATTATTGAAGGTCCTACCAGTGAATCCGTTTGTTTGAACTGCTTGGATCACTGGTTTAGTATCTCACATCCACCACGCCGATGCATTGTTATTTTTCTTGTTTATGATTCACTTTCACACAGCAGTAGTTGTTATAGAGATCCTGATGAAAGCCACGACACTATCTAGGTCTTAGGCTGAAACATGTCGATCACTACTCAGTATGACTACATCTAATGTCTGCAGTCGTACTCTTTGCTCTTTGTTTTTAACCCTAGCACAGGGTAGCAAGAATAAAGCTCAGCAGGCTAACCTTGTAGCTAGTTTTACTCACTCACTTACTTACACTGTACTTTTCCCATCACCCCATTTGCTCACATTGGGTTTTAGTAATACCCCTCATATCTAAAAACATCCCTGAGCTCCCCCGTCGCAGCGACGGGGTTGTAGCCCGCATCATGACTAGGCTTCATGATGCAAGGAGGATTCCCCATGATGAAGTATGACACATTTGGTGTGTGAGGGAAACCGTCCTTAAAAGGGAAACCCCCCCTTTAAGTCAGTTTGTTTCCCTTCTTTGACATTACTTTGCTGCCTCGGACCCGAGGGCTCTGTGTGTATTGGGCACCAACAGTTGGCCATTGAAGACCTACAAAAATCATTGTAATGCACCTCCGTCCTATTGCTATCCAGGTGCAAACCGATTTCCAAATTATGCAGTTCTAGGGCATGGAAAAGGACTGTGAAGTTCTGTTTAAAACACAACGTATAAAGCTTAATGATCACAACGGCCATGCTGTTAGATGTACCGAATGGTATTCCATAACGTTTCTGCAAATGTAGCAGTCAGAAAAAAATGCATATCCAATTCTCACCGAACATTCGCCCGCTCGCTGAAATCAATGTCACATGTTTTAAATGTGTAAAAATGAAGGGGCATATTAACAAGGCGGCGTTAATGAATTATCGCCGCTTTAGCGTCCGTTTTCGGACGAAAAGCGGCGATAATTTTATCGCCGAATTAACAGGGACACGCTAGCGCGTGATTCCTGACTTAGCGTCCGTTTTCTGCACGCCTCCCATCGCATCGCTAATGAGATGCAAAGGGGCGTGCCTGTAAACAACAGGGGAAATATCGCTAACCCAGGTATCGCCATATTAGCAACGTGGGTTAGCGATATTTTAAATTGCGTTAAGTATGCCTTAACGCAGGAATTTAACGTCTGCTAAATTCCTGACTAAGGCATACCTAACATGGGGGTGGATTGTGTGGCTAAGACCACAGGCCCTATCGCCAAGTATATCGCCGTTTTCCATGGGACATCGCTGGAAAACCAGCGATGTTCCATGGAAAACATCGCTATCACTGGAAAATTATCGCCTTTGCGCTAAGCGTTGTTGATACAGCGCTAGCATGGCGATAATTTCCAGCGATAGCCGGCGATAGGATTCCTCACGCTAAGCACGGCCAGCGATAATTATCGCTGGCCGTTGTTAATATGCCCCGAAGTGGTTTATTGATGAACACAATCGGAGTTCCTTTTTCAGCTCTTGAGAGTGCACGGCGTCCAGAGCAACAATGGATGTTATAAATTCCCTCCTGCACGTGCATGCACGCGGGCAAATGGATTTTCATCAACGTGTCATGAAGTTACAAATACCAAAGTGCCGGCTTCATGCAAAAAAAACACTGCTCAGCAGTTTCAGCATTTATTTCGAGCACTGATGGAAGCATTCAAGAAAAACTGATCTACCATTCATTTTCACAGCGCATTGGGAGAACAGAATACTAGGGAATAGAAATTAATCTCTAGTAGAAAAATAACGTGTCTGCAACTTTAATATGAAGGAAAAATACAGAAGAAGTCCCTGTTATTACTGAGCTAGCACTTAAATACCCCCCTTCTGAGGTATATATCACTTAGGGGCATATCTACAAGGACTTTATCTCCGCTTTTTTGGCTTTTAAAGCCAAAAAGCTGAGATAAAACTATCGCCCTATTAACAAGAGGGTGCTAACATGCATTGGCGCATGTTAGCACCCTTTACCCGACGCTCGCTTTGCATCTCTAATGAGATGCAAAGTGGGCGTCACTGAGCAGTACAACCTTGTAAATATCGCTGATGTGCACATCGCGATATTTACAAGGCTGTTAACGCATTTTAGCAGACGTTAGTTTTGGGCGAAAACCGCTGTTTTCGCCCAAAACTAACGTCTGCTAAAATGCAGACTTAGGCATACCTAATATGGGGGTGGATTGTGCTGATACGACCACAGGGTCGTATCAGCAAGGTTATCGCTGCTTTGCAGGGAACATCGCTGGAAAACCAGCGATGTTCCCTGCAAAACGGCGATTTCCCCGCTATCGCTGGTAATTATATCGCCCTGGGGAAATGCGTTGTAGATAACGCGCTAACAGGGCGATATAATCAAGCGATAGATGGCGATAAGTAGAAAAGAGCTAAGCGCGCTTTGCGTTGACTTATCGCCGTCCTCGTAGATATGCCCCTTAATGCTTCTAAGCCGAGCAAATCATCTGGGAGTTATAATGAAGTGAACCCTTTACTTCAAAAACACGTTTTCATTTAAACAGTCATTATTTATGAGTGGTCTTAAGACGTGAATCGCTAGTTTATCTACAACATTTCATAATAATATGATAATAGTATACATTTTGATCTTCCCAAGGCTTAATTATGGGAATTTATTGTACCTCTGATTCCCATATAAACATCACAATCTTCTCGAAGTCTAATGATAATGTAAAAGCAGAAACAAGATGGCTGCATATTTAGAGTCAGTGTTAAAGCTCTCTCCACCAGTTCAGATGATTTTATTAATAGATGAAATACTCTCATAAGGTTTTGGGAAAGAAACACCAGGGACTCAACTTAGAACTTAGTGGAGGGTGCTGCTACCTGGGCTTCCACCAAGGGGACACCACTCAGCCAATTTCAAGACAGTGACAGAGCTAGGGTAGCACCAAGCAGATGGTGCCATCCCTCCCTCCAGTACCTACAGTAGCCTGCCAACAACCGACATGTCTGGAACAGGCATTGGTGTTCTCATAATTCTGAGGCGGCTCAACAGAGTGGAAAGATAATGCTGGGGCCCACCAGCTCATAGTCCATCTCCAATGTCACAGGACTAAAGAAGTCAACGGGGAGGAGGGGCAAGGGCTAGACTTGCCATTCTGTCACTCTGGTATTGACTCTGTGGTCTACAGACTATGGCTCTGCTTTCGGAGCAGGATGGACTGCCATGACCCAACTATGCCCTCATGGCTCCATTCTATTTACAGCCTGCAACGACAGGTGGATTGAATATTTTTTTCAGAGAATTTTGTTTGCAGTTTAGGCCTGTGCAGGTGGAGTTCCTGTGGATTCCCCCAGGCCAAGAGAGTGGCAGAAGACTCCCTTGTCATCGTGACATAATAAAGAATTACCTATCATAGGTGCATGCACATTCCATGATAAGAGAGGATCTTGAATTACCATGTCAACACAGTTGAATGTCAGAATACTGAGGAAAAAAATATTGGACAACAAGAACATTGACTTCACTATATTGGCTAACGCCATCTCGTCAAAGTAAGTATATATAGGTAAGTGTATACTCCACATCTACTGACCTTGACAAAATGTATATAGCAGCTCTGGATGAGCCAGAAATACAATAGAGCATCACATTTCGCAAATAAATGGAATTCAGTGTAGCAAAGAAAACATTGAAAACGTTGAAAACCAACCCAGGGCTGCACTTTGAAGCTCTGAT
This sequence comes from Calotriton arnoldi, assembly GCA_963921515.1. Lineage (NCBI taxonomy): Eukaryota > Metazoa > Chordata > Amphibia > Caudata > Salamandridae > Calotriton > Calotriton arnoldi. Next base: position 221,557 of record CAWUFW010017846.1, read on the forward strand.
GTGGGTGAACAATAAGTTAAAAATAGGGAGTAAGTAATTATATTTGGATGGATGGGATAAGAAATGAGTAAGAAAATGAGGAGCCTTAAGGAAAGAAAACTAAAAGGTTTATTTTGCAAAACTGATAGAAATGCTGAACTATAGAATCAAATTAAAGCTAAAAGTTACCTGCATACCAGTGGTGTAACAAAACATGAGCCCCCCCCTGCAAGATATGCTGAAGGAGACCTTCACACTCACATCAGTAGTGGCAAAGGGGGCCCCCTCCAGTATGGTTAAGCCTGGGCCCCCCACCACACCGCGGGGGCTGCGGGGGCCTTTGTTATGCCCCTGCTGCATACGGAATAGTATTGGAAGGATATTGAAAGACTGAAAGGGAGGGAAAGGGTAAGGGATAGAGTGAAGGGCGCCCCTTGGTATACGGAGGAACTAAGAGGGACAAAACAGGCCCTACGATGGTGCGAAAGGCAATGGCGGAAATCATACGACCTGAAGGCTCGGGAGGAATACAAAGCAAAACTAGCCCTCTACAAAATCTCAATCATCGCAAAGAAATCCGAGTACTATGAGCGGCAGATCAAGGAGGCCAAGGACACTCAGAAAGAGACCTTCAAGGTGCTGAGGGAACTGAGTCAAAAGAAGGAACAGAGGGCGGTTGCCAATCTAGCTGATTGCATTAAGATACAGGATTTTTTCCTGGCAAAAGTCAAGGATATCCTAATAGAAATAGGTAACACCTGCATAAGCTCGTGCCCTTTTTCAGTGGTGGATCCACCAGACTTCCAGGGAGGCTACCTCTCAGTCTTTCCAACACTAGATCTAGACTGCCTAGCGCACATTATGGCCAAAGTGAAATCAGGCTCTCCAGAGGACCCCTGCCCTCCTAGGGTGTTTAAAATGATCTTCCCTGTGATGGGGCCAGAGATATTGTCCTTACTAAATCTGTCCCTGGTAACGGGGAAGGTTCGTCTCAATTTTAAGGAAGCTATGGTGACTCCGCTGCTGAAGAAAGCAGGGGCAGATGTTAACAACTTGAAGAACTACCTCTCCATATCCAGACTTCCTTTTCTGGCTAAGGTAGTGGAGCAACATGTACTTAGAACACTCTCCTCCTTTTTGGAGGAACATCAGCTGCGCCATGCGTGGCAAGCGGGCTCCAGGGCCCACAACAGTACAAAGCTGGTGATGCTCTCAGTGCTGGACGAGCTGAGGCTCGCAGCCGACAAGAAGAAGTCGTCGGCATTGATCCTTTTGGATCTTTCAGCCGTGTTCGACACAGTGAACCATGCTCAGTTGCTGACCCGTGTTCGGGCGCTGGGAATTACTGGCGTTGTATACCAGTGGATTGCCTCCTTTCTAAAGGGAAGGTCGCAAACGGTCCAAGTAGGGGATTGTGTGTCCAGGAAAGGCGCTCTGACGTGTGGGGTCCCGCAGGGCTCGGCGTTGTCCCCCCTGCTTTCTAACATCTATTTGCAGCCACTCATGGAAGCGCTGGCAAAATTATAATGTCTGGTGTTCAACTACGCCGACGATACGCAACTAATATTACGTATCGACAGCTCTACTCAGGCACAGTCTAATGTACAGAACATCCTCCGGTTCACTATGAACTGGATGACCACCAATTCACTAAAAGTAAATCCGGACAAGACGGAGGTATTAGCTATTACCACAGGGGGCGACCCCTAGTCCAACTCCTTCTGGCCTCAAAAGCTAGGTACTACTCCGATACCGATGCCAGTTGTGAAGAGCTTCGGCATCAGGTTGGACGACAAGCTAACACTGACCAATCAGGTGACCGCTGTGGTGGGGAATAGTGTGGGCCTTATGAGGCACCTCCGGAAACTTGTACCCCTCCTGTCCTTTTCCACCATGCGCACCGTAGTGTCAGCACTAATTGTGTCACGACTGGACTACGGTAACGCGCTTTATATTGGGCTATCTGATAAACTTTCAGGGAAGCTTCAGGTGGTTATGAACGATGCGGCGAGATTAATCTTCAAACTCCCTAGGAGAGCAAATGTTATACCATTGCTGCAACAACTACACTGGCTTCCAATCAAGCAGAGGGCTAGGTTCAAGGGCCTGTCTATTGCACATAAAGCCCTGCACGGAATGGCACCTGACTACATCAAGGAACGGCTGAAGAGCTATGTGCCAGGGCGATGCCTCTGTTCATCCAAGGCAAGTCTGTTGGCCTGTCCTCGGTTTGATAAAGCCACCTTGGGGGGTCGAACTTTTTCCGTGATGATACCTCAGCTTTGGAACAAGCTACCGGAAAGCTTGCATAGGGACGTTTCCCTTCTCCCCTTCAGGAGGAAAATAAAGACTCTTTTGTTTATTCAGGCTTTTGGTTAAGCCTTACTTAGACTGACCGAGTTTCGGACCGTGTAGCTCTGGTAGGGGTTTACGTTTCTCACAAGCGCTTAGAGACTGTTGGTGATTTGGCGCTATATAAATGACAATAACATAACATAATATAAAGGGATGTTTCACATCTCTGCGTTGTAAGAAGATACTGCCCTCTTTACAAGTTTTAGGGTACACCTGATTCAGCCTAAAACAGGAGTTACAGACAAATTACGTATGCAAGTCCTGCAGAAAACCCTGCACCTAATAAGCAGACGAATTTCACCAGTGTAATCCTGGTGGAATCTTTATAGGGAAAAGTTCAAGGAAATAGGGAACAAACATGAGGAACAAGCTTTGGAAAGACCAATATATCTCACATTAGCTGTAGAGCTATTTGCTATATCAATGCTTGTTTCTTTTAGTATAGCTTATTTTAGCATTACTGTTCCAAGATGGCGAACGTATTTGGAAAGAATGTGTCAGTCGATATGGAAGGCTAAATACAAAAAATATGAGAAAACATTACAAGATGGCCACCAAGTTCCTAGCATTCATTCTCATGCATAATTGGTCACTTTGAAATTCGTTTAGTCATTGGAAAAACAATCAAGGATGATCGCGGGTGCTTCGGTATGCAAGTGCACACAGTTGCACTCATTGGCAGCCATCTAGGAAGGATTTTGTCATAAAGTATAGCAAAAAGAATTCAATGATGTCTGCCTATGTATTTGCATGCATGTACATGCAAAGCATCACCCTTGAAATAGTTATTTAAATATATACTATTACAAAGCATTACATGGCCACTGCTACCAGTGCTCACGTGCGATGCTGTGCACTGCAAACAGCAGTGGGGCCCAGTAGCAATGTCTGCACAGCTGCCTGGCGCTAGCAAAATAAAAAAAGATATCTTTTAAAATGAATGGATGCATTGACCCATCAGCCCTGGCACTGAAGTAGATCATTTCTGTGATCCCTCAGCACATGTGCACAGGCAAAATACTAGCATTCACACTGAAGATTTCCCAAGGATAAAGTAGGGTGACCCACAGCTCCATGATTATGCTGTTGTGGGTGGAAGCGAAATAATAAATGACACTGCAACAGACCTATGGATGGAAAGCGTTGAATGAAATCCTCGCTATGCATGCATCTTTTAAGATTTATTTTTGAAACAGAAGGTCTTGGCTAAATCCAAACCCAAAAAGTTGTCTAGACACCAATTCTCATGGTTGTTCTTCATTCCATAAATTAAATTCAGGCTACTCTGGAATAGCAGTTTTTCTGCATTGGGACAATCCAAGCTGATTCTATTAATAAAGTCATTATGGACATAATAAACAGGTAGGGCAGTGACATTTGAAACCTTCATTTAGTGCGTTTCATAAGGATAGGACAGAGACATTATAGATAAATGTCAGACAGAGATCAGATCAGAAGTGAGTAGCAGGTTAGCACCCTGACTTACTAATTATTCATGCATTGCAGCTCAACATCAAAATTGCTGCTTCGAGTTACACAGCAACATATCTACAAAGACTAGCCTGCTGCAGGTGTCATCCCCTGAGCTGGTGTTCAAACAATGCTGCCATGTGAGAAGCCGCAGGTGTGCGCAAAGACAGCAGATCCTCATTCTACATCACTTCCAAGAAATTCAGCTATATTTGTGAGAAATAAGGTTGGATGAAGGGGGTGAAACCTTACTCAAGCAAAAGTCACAATACTTGTCAGGGGGAACCACAAAAAGTCACTAAATTAACCTGTTCTTAACCCTTTGGTAGCTTGGCACAAAAGCAGTCAGGCTTAACTTAGAGGCATTGTGTTAAGTATTTATGCAGCACATAAACAGTATTGAAGTGAAAACACCACACAAGAAAAATCCCAAATTGATGTACAAAAATACAGTAACATCTAATACATTATTTAAGACCAAAATGACAAAAATCCAATCAGTAGAACTTGAGAAATGAAATTTTGAAGATTTAGATAAGTATAGTGCCTAAAAGCTCAAAGTACCAATCGCAGTTATCTGGTCATGCGAGACCGGGTGAAAGTCATAAGTTCAGCTCGGCAACGATGAAGCACGGACTGGATACAGGCCCCAGGTTAGTCCCGCTGAAAAAGGTACTTTCTAAAGTCAAGCGTGAAGTGTTCTGTTTGCAGTGGAGGAAGCCGCGAAGAGCAGGGAGAGTGTCACGATAGTTGTCGCTATAGCGCGAAGAACCAGTTGGGTGTTGCAGACGGTCATTGCTGGAGCTTCAAGTTGGTAGTCACTACAGGCTGTTGATGCTGTAGCGCGAAGTACAGATCTTGTGTTGCCGATTGTTGCTGGCGGTCGCTGTATCTCAAAGTCGGGTTCACCAGAGCTTCATATTGGAAGTCGGCGCTTGCAGCAAGATCTTGGCATGAAAGGGGCCTGTTCACAGTCACAAAGAACCCAAAACTTCAGGATTTGTCCTTTTCTTTTGGCAGGAGTTCAACTGATGCCACATCAGGGGTTCCGACCTGGGAGGTACCTCTTCATGATCAGGAATTCACTCCAGCAGAGTCCATCAGGGCTCAGTCAGGTCCAGCTGCAGGTCCAGGCAGGCCAAGTGCAGCAGGTCAGCTGGACAGTGGCAGAGAATCCTCTGGAGCTTGTTGTGTCCCTGTAACTCAGAACAGGATGTCATTCAGCTGACCCTTGTAGTCACTTCAGCTTGGGATGAAGGGAGCAGGTCCAGTCTTCCTTCTCAGCAAGCAGGGCAGTCATCAAGCAGCAGGGCACCCTTCTTCTGTAGTGTCCACGGGTCCAGGGTACTGAACTGAAGAGTTCAGACAATGCCCTCGACTGGATCCGCTCATTCCTCTCTGGCAGAACGCAGCGGGTCAGACTCCTTCCCTTCCTCTCGGACCCCACACCAACCACCTGCGATCCTCCCTCAGCCCCACATTGTTCAACATCTACATGGCTCCGCTCGCCCCCATCGTCAGAACCCATGGACTCAACATTGTTTCATACGCAGACGACACCCAACTCATCCTCTCCCTATCCAACGAACCCAACGCAGCCAAACACAATTTCAAGAAGGCATGGAAGCAGTCGCCAAATGGATGAAGAGCCGCTGTCTACAACTCAACACAGACAAAACATAAGTACTCATCATGGGCCCACACCCCAACGCCTTGAATGACACCTGGTGGCCCCCTGCCCTCGGAGGCCTGCCCACCCCCACGGACCACGCACGCAACCTCGGAATCATCCTGGACTCCGAACTCATAATGGACCGCCAGATCAACTTTGTTGCATCCTCCTGCTTCCACACCCTCTGCCTCCTATGCAAGACCTTCAAATGGATCCCCCTCGAACACAGAAAGACTGTCACACATGCCCTCATCACCAGCAGACTTGACTACGGCAGCGCACTCTACGCCGGAATCAACAAAAACCTCACCCGCAAACTTCAAAACATCCAGAAAGCCGCCGCCAGACTAATCCTCAACCTGCCACGACACTGCCACATCACCCAGCAACTGCGCACACTCCACTGGCTCCCCATCGAGGCAAGAATCACCTTCAAGATTCTCACCCACGCACACAAAGCCCTCCACAATACCGGACCAGCATACCTGAATAGCTTTCTCACATTCCACGCACCCCAAAGGACCCTACAATCAGCCCAGCTCTCCCACGCTGTGGTCCCTCGCACCAGGAAGTCCAGATCGGGAGGCCGCTCCTTCTCCTTCCTCGCGGCCAGAGCCTGGAACGTCCTCCCGCTCCACCTCAGACAGACGACTTTACTCCCCAACTTCACGAGGGACCTCAAAACATGGCTCTTCGATAGACCTCCTCCTTGACGGACAGGACCCTGCGCCTCCCCCCCAGCACCTTGAGACCCTTATGGGTGAGTGGTCGCGCTCAACAAACCCATGATTGATTGATTGATGGTCTGAGGGTACCCTTTTTATTCCTGGTTCCCACTTTGAAGTTGGAGAAGCTTCTGGAGTTTCCCTCTACAGAGGTGTGTGAAATTTCCTGCTTCCCTGCCCTGGTCCCTGTCTGTCTGGGGGCACAATAGGCCAATAGGCTAGTGCAAAGTCCTTTGTGAGTGAGCTGGGCAAGTTATTTGAAGTACAAGTGTGGTAGGTGACAGCTTCACCCCCGATTAAGCCAGGATGGGCCATCCTGCCAACACCCAGATCCTCTATTGTGATGCCGTCTGGGATGAATACACAAAGACAAACTGCCAACTACACCTAATCATTTGACCCAGGAACAGGCTGCAGGCACCAAATGGTTACGATAAGAAAAAGTCAACTTTCTAAAAGTGCCATTTTCAGAATTGGCACTTAAAATTCGACTTCACCATAAAGGAGGGTTTCAAATTACAATTCTGCAGACATCAAACATGACTTTCCTACCTGTTCCCAATCAAAGGTTATCACTTATTTGATGTAATAAGGTAACCAAATGTTATCCTATGGGACAGGTATTCCTTGCAATAGTGAACACCAATTAAGGAGTTTTTTACTACCAGGACATGTAAAACTTCAATGTACATGTCCAACATTTTAAATACAATGCACCCTGCCCCAGGGCTCTTTCGGGCCCACCCTAGGGGTGACATATTTATTAAAAAAGAAGGTTTAGGCTTGATGAAAGGTTTATTTTGCAAGGTCGAAATGCCATTTTAAAACTGCACACACAGGCTGCAATGACATGCATGGTACATCTTTAAATGGCTACTTAAGCGGGGTGCATCACCAGTGCTGCATTCCCACTACTAGCATTTAATGTACCAGCCCTGGGAACCTGTAGTACCACTTTACTGGGGACTTACAAGTATATTAAATATGCCAATTGGGTGTAAGCCAATTTCACCAAGTTTAAAGGAGAGAGCACACGCACTTCGGCACTGATTATCAGTGGTTAAGTGCACAGAGTTCTAAAGACCAACAAGAACTTGTCCAGAAAAAAGGAGGGTTAAGGCAAAAGGTTTAGGTGTGACCTTGCAGAAAGGGCCAGGTCCAACAATGTTCCAGCACATCTCTGTGCCACTTCTCACTTTCTTCCACAAACTTCCTAAGTACTGGCTATTTACCCAGTAGGTTTCCTGTAACGACCACCATAATCTTAGTATCAGGACACCCTAAAGGGTAATTACATGCTATGCAAATTGAGTAAACTCAATGAATACGTAAATAAAGGTAATTAGTGAATCATCTGTGTTGGGAAAACTATGATTGGAAGAAAAAAAAACTTCCCACGTCTAAACTGCTGCTCAATGCTGGCTTGATACTGAGTGTTTTCAATCAGTTACAAGCACATGTGAATGTTGGTTCAGATTCAAAAAGCTAAAATCTGTTTTACCAAATGCCTGTTTTGATGTAACTCCTCTTCACATCCTACTTCTCTTGTTCATAGCTTCCTTGGTCTTTTCTCAATTTGTATCCCAGACATGTGCAGTTTCATAACACTCTCTTGTGGAAGCAGACTCCCTCGTAAGCAATTTTCACAACAGCTAACACCAAATATTCCTTTAGGCCACCTCAGGAAACTGGCTCCCTCCCATAGGAAATCAAATCAAATTCAGAGTTTGTCGAATTTGGATGAAACCATCTCTACTTTCAAAAAAGAGGGGGAGGAAGAGGAATAACTGGGGTCACCCTCCTCAATAGTATATCATAAACAAAAAGGAACCCAATAGGGAGAAGGGCTAGAGATAGACTAATTCTCCACAGTGAGAGAAAAACACTGTTTTTCTTCAAAAACCCTCACCCACCAGGGTTGCCCCTTGGTGGCATGCTTCATCATTGGGGTTCTTCCCGATCCGTTGCGGATCGAGGCGTGCTGCGACCGGACGAAATACATGGGAGCACTTTTTTGGTATTGTCTATGATAAAGACGGTGGTGTGGAGGTGATAAACAAGTTTAAAAATACCTGACTAGTAGGTCACCCTACGTTATTCTTGCCTCTAGTCGGTATGGTTAAAAACAGGGGGATGATGGAAGAAATAGGTGTCAGTGAGTCTATTCCTTCAGGTAAACATGTTTTGAGCCTTGCCCCTATAGGCTCTTCGTCAGGACCAAGGAACCTAGTTCCTATTGGTACCTCTCCTCAAAAGTCCCTCTTAGGAACACATTATCTTACATGTCACGCAGAATCACACAACATACATACAATATTATTGTCAGGTCTAACATCACTGCATATATTATAGTCGCCATGCTAGTGCATCATGATCTCACCGGGGAGGAGGGGGCCTGTAGTCACACCTTCGTCAAGGACACCCTCGGCTGCTGCATCTAATCAGCTCACCCAGGGACCGCATCCTCAAGAGGGACTTTTGAGGAATAGTACCAATAGGAACTAGGTTCCTTGGTCCTGACGAAGAGCCTATAGGGGCTCTTCGTCAGGACCAAGATCGGTAACCATACCGACTAGAGGCAAGAATAAAGTAGGGTGACCTACTAGTCAGGTATTTTTAAACTTGTTTATCACCTCCACTCCCCTCCCACAGCACCGTTTTTATCATAGACAATACCAAAAAAGTGCTCCCGCGTATTTTATCCGGTCGCAGCACGCCTCGATCCGCAATGGATCGGGAAAAACCCCAATGATGAAGCATGCCACAGAGGGGCAACCCTGGTGGGTGAGGGTTTTTTAAGAAAAACAGTGTTTTTCTCTCACTGTGGAGAGTTAGTCTATCTCTAGCCTTTCTCCCTACTGGGTTCCTTTTTTGTTTATGAAACCATCTCTATACAAAAGTGCTCTAACAAGTAGCAGAAGCTCTCATAAAGCAGACCAGGAGGTTTAATATTGTTTTAGATTCAAATTTGCTCTGGTATGATAATTGGTCAAGCAAGAACTTTTCAAATGGGAATCTTTGAAAGGCCCTAAAGCCTATCAAACTTTAAATTTTCTTTGATGTAATTTCTTACTGCAGAGACTGGTACCGTTCATCTTCCATAGTCTTGGGTGAACTGAAGTGAGAGATATTTATGGAGATCTTTGTGCCTAACAGACTCTCGATCCCTTCCAACCATACATGCTACCAACTCATTCTACTCATCCCATGTTAAAGGCGATCCATATTCTTGTGTTGGCACTAACCCAGGTATTGTAAAGCACTAGAGACCTTGAATCTATCAGAGCCCCACTCCTGAATCATCTAGGTGTGAGCAAATCTTTTCAGTCATAGATAGACACTTCTGATGCGTGACTTGCGCACCAACGAAGATGGTGGCAGTTCCATGAGCTCCGATGCTCGACGGAGCTTGTCAGCTTATTTTAGCCAATTGGCAGCAGCGCAACACCCTTTGAAGCATGCCTCTAAGCCCTTTCCTGAGCATCTCATCATGGCAATCCTCTGAATGCCTTCTCTATGCTCATCTTTTGTGTCCTGGAGCTGCAGCAGTGAATCCTGTAATTAGCACGGGCAGCCGCCATTTTGTCAGCACATTGTCCACTTTCCATTCACTGCATTTCTCCTCTCCAATATTTTCAGGAATGGCATGAATATTTTTTTACTACATGCTTCCAATTTTATCACAGTGACAGACTCCTGGTTGCTTCCTCTCTGTGCTCCCTTCATATCCCGGTGCTGTGGCAGTGATTCCTGGTAATAACTTGGGCGGCCGCCATTTTGTTAGCGCACTCCCCATATTTCACTTACTGTGTTTCTCCTCTTCACCACTTTAAGGAATGGCCTGATTTTCACCACACTTCGTGCTTCCAAGTCTCTCACTTTGACAGTCTCATGGTTGTCTTTCATGCATACTTCCTTCATGTTCCAGAGCTGCAGTGGTGATTTCTGGTAGTAAATTGGGAGGCTGCCATTTTGTCAACGTGCCACCCATGCCTCATTATTTTTTCTTTAACACATCTCTTCATAATTACTTCAAGGAATGGCCTGAATGCTTAGCTACGGCCTTTGGGTCTGTTCTTTTACTGTTGGTACCACTCCCCATATCACGTAAAGAGCTAATGAAACCTCCTCAGCTTTTCTGTCCTTTTTTGCCTCAAGACTTACCTTTTTCATATGGTCTATGTACTATGGAGAATTTTCTTTGATGATTTCATGGTGTCTTAATATAAGTCAATGTTGTGAGTCTACTCATCATATATTTGCCTAGCTCAGCAAGATACCTTATAACTGGTTCACTGAAAATGTTTACTTTTCATGGTTACTACTATGTATTTCCTTCATCTGACCTATGCTTGTGGCAGTATTTTGTTATATGGGCAGCACAATATCTGCTAAGACCATTCATTTTCACACGGCACGCTACGTAAAGATGGCTAGTGACCACCTTGAGGATGCAAAAGCCACCTCATCTAGCACAAAATTGAAGAGGGTGAAAAATGACCCTCCATCACCTATCATTTCCTCCTATAATCCAGTTCTGGACATCATCCTTGATGGGGTGAGAGGGTTTAAACATTTATGTGTCCCACTAAAGAAAAACTTCAACAAATTGAGGATTGCTTGATTATTATGGAGGATAAAATTATTGAAATGGAGCAACGTGTCCGTTCTCTTCAAGAGTTGGCTACTAAAATTCCTGTCCTTGAGCAGGAAATTCTAAAACTCAAACTCCACACTGAAGATCTTGAAAACAGCGACTGTCACAACAATCTTCACTTGTACGGTCTGCCAGAGGCTCTTGAGGGTCATGATCTTCTTGAGTTCCTGAAGAAATTTCTCCCAGAACTTCTTGGACTTCTAACTACTCCTCCTCTTAACATCCAGCGTGCTCATTGTTTGGGTCGTCTGCAACCTCACTCTCCTAAACCTAGATGAATCATTATGCTATTTCTTGAATTTACAGACGTTCTACCAGCCGCGCCCTGTGCAGGCAAGAGCGTTCGGGCAGTGGGGCTGGGTAGGGGGGATTTCGACAGACGACCACAAGGGAAAATTAATTATTTATTTAATTTTCCCTCATGGTCGTCTGTTGAATCCCCCCCAACCCCACCCCACCGCTCGTACCTGCATGGGGCGCAGCTGCCTTCTACGCGTCTTGAAAGCTGCTAAGGAAAAACGTTGTCTGGTCTGGCCACAATATATTCATTTCTCAAGACATTTCTACTGCGACAAATGCGAGATAAAAGGAGTTCCTTGCTCTAAGACCTCAAATGAGACAGCTGAATGTACAATACAGCATCCGTCATCCCTGCAGATGCAAAATTACATATGAAGGCACCACAAGATCTTTACATGATCCTGTTAAATTGAAACCATTTCTTCAAACTATTACATCTCATGCTATGGTCACTAAAGTTCAGAAACTTTAAGAAATTTTCGCTTGTGTTTGTTCTTTTTCTCTCCCTAAATTTCTTGAATACATGGCTTCTTTCTTCATAAGTGCATCTACTTTTTCTCTGCTGTTGTTCTTGTTATGGTGTCGACACATCTCATGATACTCTTCAATACTTTTCTTTTCAGATCTGGACTGTTATCCTCGATCTGTCTTTTCTTCTACTTTTCTATATATTCTTTCTCCCTTATGTCCTGTTCCTTTTTTTCCTTCTATTAAGTGAGTGCTTTTTTGTCCTCCAGTATAATCATGTTACTTAATTCATACCCTATGTTGTTTTTAATAAATTGTGTCATTTTGTCTCTCTTTCCATTTTTGGAGCTTGTCACCCATGTTCCTGTACCCTTATCCTTGTGTATCCAATATGTTTGATGTTGTCTCATAGAATGTCCATGGATGTGGACATCCGGTTAAAAGACAAAAGGTACTTTCTCATTTGTTTAAGCTTAATTCCCAAATTGCCTTTTTACAGGAAAGTCACTGTAATGATATGGAATCGGTTAAATTGAAACAAACGACAATGGGTTGGCCAGGTTTTTTCTCTTCAACTATTAATCGCTAGGGTGGTGTTGCTATTCTATGTCATAAAGCATTGAAAGTACAAGTTTTATCCACTGAATATGATAATAATGGCCGATGGGCATTGGTTAATGCCATGATTCATAATAACATAAATCCTTGTTTAATATTTATAGGCTAGTTAAGCCTGATCCTGATTTTTGGTGTAATATTAAAGTAAAACTTGCTACTATTGGTACTCTTAATATCATTGTGGTGGGTGACTTTAACCAATGGTTGGATCCCTTTTCGGCTATGAAGTCTAAACGCAAATTTAACCTAGATAAATCTCATAAGGCATTCCAATCAGCCATCACTTTTCGACCATTATTTGATGTTTGGAAAACTTGTAATCAGGATAAGTTTGAATTCACTCTTTTTCTCTAATGTACATCAGACAATGTCCAGAATTGATTACATTTTAGTTACAAAGCCCATATTCCCTTCAACATAATCATCTGAAATAGGTTCAATTATTATCTCAGATCATGCCCCAATAATGTTCTCCTTTGATTTATCTCATACTGATTCCAAAACTGACAGATGGAAATTTGATAACTCCCGATTATCTGATACCCATTTTATAACTAAGGCTACTGTTTTTATTTTTGAATTTTTTCAATTCAACCAATCTAGTGATACATCCATTTCCAATAACTGGGCTACTTTCAAAACCTTATTTAGAGCTTTTACTATAGCTCATTCAGCCAAAATGAAGCAAAAGTTACATTCTCAATATCTAACCTTACTTCAATAAATTAGAACACTTGGACATACTTGCTTTAGTTCCAAATCTAATCTCAACAAACTTGCTACCCTTGATGTATGTAACATCTTGCTTAATGTTAAATTCCATAGAGGTCAGAATAAAACTGGTAAAATGCTAGATAACTATCTAGAAATAAAGACAGAATGTAAAAGCATAAGTTCCATTCTTAATTAATCTATGAGTACCACTTTGATTTTTGATTCTGACAACTCCAGAGCCTTCTCATTCTATTATAAAACGCTATATACAGAAGAAACTACCCCATCAGAACTGAATATACAACAGTTTTTAAATGGTCTCCCTAAACCTTTCTCCCTTTCACATTTACTTGAAGAATTAGAGGCTGACATTTCTCTCGGACACAATCAAATCCAAGAAAAGAGCTAAGGCACCTGGTCTGGATGGATTCTCCACTGAGCTCAATTCCTCCCTTTCTGCATTTTTTGCCTCCAAATTATTAGAAGTTTTTAACTCATTTCTTTTGAGTTCAAAAGCTTGTGGTTTCTTTTGAGAAGCCTCAATTTTTCTTATCCCCCAAACCTGATAAAGGTCCCACCCTTTGCAAAAATTATCAACCCATTTCATTGACCAATTATGACTGACAAATTTGTGCCAAGATCCCAGCATCCTGCCTTGAAACTGTTGTTCTTGTCAAATCTGATCAATCTGGTTCTATAAAGGGCAGACTTGCTGCAGACAATGACAGGATATTTTCCAATATTCTTGCGCTGGCTGGAAAAAGCAATATTCCTCTTGTGGCCCTGCCCCTACATGCTGAAAATGCTTTTGACCGCATTAATTGGCAATTTATGTTCACCACTCTTCAATGGTTTGACTTCGGGCCAAAATGTATCTCATTTATAAAATTACCACATGCTAGTGTTTTTGTCAATGGTTGTTTTTCTCCGTATTTTACTTTATGTAGAGTAACTAGACAAGGTTGCTCCCTTTCCCCTTTACTGTTTGTTCTTTGCCTAGAACCATTTCTTGGACGTATACGTTACAATACACTTACCTCTGAATTTAAACAAAATTACCAAGAGGTTATATTATCTGTCTAGGCGGATGATGTTCTAATCTATATGTCCAATTCCTTGACCTCGCTGGACCCTTTTAAACTGGAGATTACATTATACATTAGTGTTTCTGGATATAAACTTAATTTTTCCCAAACTGACCTTTTACCTTTGAACTCCTCTTGTTCTCAATATATGTTTGCCAATACTAATATTACATGGTGGCCGTCCAAAATGAACTATCTTGGTATTTGGTTTTCCCCTAGCATATCTAATACACTTAGCCATAATTTTGCAACATTAAAGTCTAAATTACAAACATTAATTGCAACTTGGTCTCCTCTGCATATATCATGGTGAGGGTAGACCTGATACCATTAGATTTCGATTGTACCACATGTTCTTTATACAATATCTATGCTACCCTTTAAGACCCATAATTATTATTTTGCACAAATCTATTCCATTTGTACAAAATTCCTATGGAATAATAAACATCCACATATTGCCCTCTCTAAACTTAAACACTCAAAAAATGAAGGGGGTGTATGATTTCCTGATTTTAAGCTTTATCGATCTGCCTTTCTGATTCGGCAAGTTTTGCCCTGATTAACGACTTTTAAGATTCACCCGCCCGATGATGGATTACATTTGAGCAATCCTTACTGAATGGCTCCTCATTCAAAGATATCATTCATATGTCTAATTATACTTTTATATCTAAAAATTCCATTTTAAAATATTTTCATTACTTATTACATACATTATTTTATACTAATCTTGATTTTCAACAATGCTTTTGATCCTCATCAATTTGGTATAATACATTTCTTAAATGTCATCATAAATCTTTTACTATAAACACTGGAAGGAGAAGGGTATTATGCTTGTTCTCCAATTTGTAAAAAACAATTCTATTGTACCTTTCCCTCAATTACAAGCACAGTATCACTTACCTAACTCCTTTTTAAAGGAATAGGAGTTAATTTTAGCCGCTCTTCATTCCTTTTTTCTCACTCACCAATTCCCTCCTCCCCCAGCCACACCTATACCTCTGACACCTTTGGATATGGTCCACCATAATTTTGTTCCCAAAGCTGCTTATATATGAAAAACACTATTGTCTCCTACTTCTGTTAGCACTAAAAATTACAATGGTAAGCAGATCTATCCCTATCATTTTCTGCACAATTCTGGAACAGAATTTGGCTTAAAATATTCAGTTCCTCCAAAGCTGCTCACATTACTCAGTCCCTATTTTTTGTTTACAATAGGGCTGTTATTATCAGAGAATGTATTTCTAAATGTGGCCCATCTGCTTCTTAACTATGTTGGTCATGCTCCATATGCAATGGCTCCTTAACACATTTGTTATATTATTGTTCTCATGTTAATACGTTTTGGAACTCCATTTGGTCTAAATGTTTAAAGATTTTCCAATGTAATATACCACTAACTTTCCAAAATGCTTTTTTTAGGTTCCTTAACACTTAGCTTTGAATATTTTCCTCTTAAACCTTTGTTGCTGGATCTTTTTATTGCACTTGCTTTTAAAGTAATCCTTTCTTGTTGGAAAGAAGTTTCTAAACTATCTATGTTAACACTGTGGAACTTTATATGTGATGAACATAGAACGCATACTGTTTCTTCATTGACGTTACATCAGAAGATTCGATCTGATTTAAAATGGTTACCTTTCATTACCTTTCTTTCCTCTCACTCATCAATTCCTTAATCGACCCTTTCTCTCTTGTACTCCCTTCCCCCTTTCCTCTTTCCAATTCCTTTTTGCTACTCTTCTTGTCTCTTTTCCCTTATATCTCTTCTTTCTTTTTATATAAAATGACCAAACAGTCTTCTTTAGTACATAAATTTGTCTCTTAAAATTGCAAAACTTGTTGATGTATGAATTTCTTTACAAATGTTATTTTTTTTGGTATTGCGATTTGAATCTTCAATAAAAATCATTTAACAAAATGCAGCAAACTCTGATCAATATCGGCATCCTTTTCTGATGTAGTATTTGCCAGCTTTTATAGATTAGACCTTTTACATTTGAGCAAAGTTGCCAAAAACTGTGACTATGTATTAGGAGGCAGTAGCCTTCAGTGGCAAAAAGTACACTAAAATTACTCCTGTAGCACATATAGTATGTGCACTATGCCAGCAAGTCTCCTCATAATTTGCATCCATTGTTTGTGCATATACCACCAATATTCATGCTGTTTAACAAAGTCTGTGGTTACTTGCCATGATGCCTACTCGTTGCTGTGGATCGCACCCTGGAGCTTCTATGGTGCTCCAACACTGCTCTCTGCCCTGTCTTCCCCTGCACCCCACCAAAGAGGATTCTGCTAGGGCCCTGGACCGGCATGCTGCAGGCATCATGTGGCAGCTATGGGTGTGTGGCAGGGCAGCTAGCAGGTAAAGGTATTGGTGTCCACAGTCCACATGGCCGGTGAAGATCATGACAATGTAATAGCAATCCTCTCATTCAAGATCGCTACATCATTATGTTCACATATCAACTGGCTGCACAACAATATATAGTTAGCAGAAATGTTGCCTGGAAGAAAAATGATCTTCTAAATATTGTTTATAGAAAAAACACTCTATCAGGTGTAGATTTTCTATTATTGACTTAGGACACAATATTTCTGTTGGATGATATTGTGGTTATAATATTGTGAGACCATACTGCGTCCACCATCACACATGAGAGGATTCCTCTTTTTCTCCAATACAGTTCGCCGGCCAACTCGCTTTCATAAAAATTGATTTATTTTTATTCCTTTGCCTTGCTGTAGCTGAGTACCCAGGATCTGGTTTAGGGGACTATTTGATCCAATCACTAATGTAAAATGTAAATGTAACAAAATGCATACATCCGCAACAGTTGTGTGGTAAGCCAAGATAACACTTCAAACAATCAGTGGGTGATAGAGGCTCAACCAAACATGGCAATGGC
Source organism: Calotriton arnoldi (assembly GCA_963921515.1). NCBI lineage: Eukaryota > Metazoa > Chordata > Amphibia > Caudata > Salamandridae > Calotriton > Calotriton arnoldi. The sequence goes on from CAWUFW010017846.1 coordinate 238,521, forward strand.
TAAAGGGGGCTAAACTGAAGCCTAATTTTTGTTGATAAATAGATAACTTACGTTCTCAATTGCGACAGAACAAAAAACAGGAAAAAATACAAGGGTAAATTGACTACTATTATTACAAACTTTAGACTAAATACACAAGTTCTCCAGTTGGACAGCGTTGTGAATTTCTACAATATTTACTTCTACAAAGCAATGCATGCTTTGCAAGTGGAAATCAATATCAGCAAATCTGACAGCTGGATTTACGAATAGCCATAATAATAGAGTTGCATCATTTGAACATATTGTAGGCAGAAGGAACAACCAGGATGCATTTTTTTAAAAGGATTGGGAGGGATTTGAATATAAATTCCTCTTCATCACTAGATTCACCCTGAAGACTTTGGAAAACTGAATTTAATTGAACAGTGAAAGCAAGAAAGAGCCTGGCTCAAAAGCAAACAAAACAGGCAGTGGAAGATTCGGTGTTAATTTTACATGAATACTTAAGGAAGGCAGGAACTGTACTTTTTTTAAATTGCATTTATATAGCGTTTAATTAAAATTGTGTATCGGCTCTCACAATGGCATATGTGCATTTCCTTTCTTCTGCGTGGTTTTGTTCCATTTGGATGCCCGGTTGCTTAGCATGCATAATAATGAGGCAACAATTGTAGAATAATAAAGGCAATGGACAAAAGCTAAACCCGGTTCACATAATTACCGAAACAAGAAAGATGTTCATGTCTAGCAGAATATGCACAAAATATTGATTCACGCGACCTAAGGCAACATTTGTGCGTTTTTCAATCCTCAGAAACTCCTAGCGTTAACATATTTTGCAAACAGTTTAATTATCCGGCCCTCTTTGTGAAGCAGAGCAATAAGTCTGCATTTTCTCATATTTTCCAGGTTTACCTTATGATTCGAGTGCCCCAGCAGAGCAAGGCACCACAGACAGCTTGGCTCCTGCAGAAACATTTTATGTGCCTCTTTGGAAGCAATAAGGTGTGGAGAGTAGTCAATGGATTGTTAGGTGTCAGATTATGTCACGTTTCATGACCAAACGACCACAGTTGTCGGCCATATCATAATTTCATTTTATGATAGAAATGATGCATAAGTGCAGTTGGTTGTAGGAACATTGTGACCATTGCCATGTCAAAATGTTCATAAAATATAATTGTCTTTCTACCTACTGTGTCCACTTTGAATTTTTGACTACAATGGGGGGCAGAGCACAAAGCACTGTAAGTGGCGCTTTTTCAGTCCTTGTGGCAGTGCTTGGTGCAAACACTTTTTACCAGAGTATTATGAAAGCAGAATTATGCTGGTGGTAATGTGTGATAAGATTATTTGTACATATTTGTTGTCTCTGATTTCGTTTTGGTGGTGATGTGCTTGTTGTTTTTGTGTGCCTGTGTATTCGTGCTGAATTATGACAAAATTATGTTGTATTATACTGTAATTATTGTGTTGTGTTGCAGTTGTGACTGATTTGTTGACTTGGAACATATTATGTTCAAATTGTGTTTATATGTTGCATTGTGGATGTTATTGTGTTATGTTCTGTTGTTTTCTTTAGAGATGTCACAAATGCTGCTACATTTACACTCAAATGCAGCACATGCCTTTAGAGGTCCTGTGAGAAATAACCGTTACCAATTTCTAAGGTGGTAAAATTGCACTGCTCCAGCTATTTATTTAAGACGTCAGAAAACCTTGGCAGAGACCTGTCTTAACTTAGCACTTGCAGTGCTCACATTACGTAATTTGGCATCTGATGAATTTGTTCACCTCTGATTAGTGACAAACTTGAAGTTAACTTCCTCAATAATGTACTGCTCAAGAATTTGCAATGCACTCTGGGATTAGTCAAGCCACAACAAAAGAGAATTGGGAAGTTTTCAAACGATGGGTCATGGGACACAAGTGTAAATGTTGCTATCTTTGTCATAATCACCTAAGCAAGATGTTTGTGGGATGATACGTTTGCACTTTTCAATATCCAATTCAGAACTTGGACATTACCATTAATTAGTTCTTCATTTTACTGCGCCCCATTGGACTTGTGTGGTAGGCCACTACGGATCCCATTAATAAGATCAGATAATTGGCAAAAATTATTCTTTAATTATTCAGATTAAGGAGACTCTGTTTGTTCCTGGAGAATAAGACTGCTATCTGTTGATGAAGAATTAGACTGTTATCAAGGAAAACTGTCTGGTGCAGTTTAGGATTGGTGCTGGAAAATATAGGCCTAAATCCGGTGTTTATTCTAATGAAGTGACCCATTACTTATTGTTTGCGTCCATGGAGGGCACCAATGCTGGTTGTTTCAATGTCCTCAGAGCTCCTACCATGGTGGCTGTCTAAACTTCAATTCTCCGGGGGTTTGCTCAAGGGTCTTCCTTCAAATTTACTATGTTTGATGATGATACACACACGTTTGTTAAAATGAAGTGGGGTGATGAAGACTCCTCCATCAAATCTTGCCTTTGTCGCCTCAGCATTCAATCAGCATATCATCAGATCATTTAGACATAGCTTTATTACAAACGAGTAGAGAGGTCATAGTGCAATCCAGAATTCACCTTGTGTTTCTGGGCAGGCAATCACAGAAAAGAAGATTTACTTCTTGCTCCTTGCTTTTTGAGTTGTCATAGGGAGGGCTGAGAATGAACATAGAGCAAGAACTTCAGATAGTGTAGAAAAGTGGAAAGCAAGTGTGCACCTCCTTCTCCCAAGATGCCCAGATGAAGAAGTGGTGATTGTGAGGCTGGGAACTCTGCTAGGCACAGTCTACATGGATTGAAAGCCTGATTCTTGGTTCCTTGTCCTTACCTCCAACATGACACAGAGACGCAGGTAGGGAATTAACCATTGCCAGAGCTTGCCTGTGTGCAGCGTAAAGTTTACTATGGCATGCCACTCATCTCTTTGTACTGTTTCGCCAAGACTTGAAAGCAGTGCAGGTGGGGCAGTAATAATCAGCGGGGTGGGACTCCAACCAGTTGATATATTATCTCAGTGTGCCGCTTTAGTCTCCTTCTTAAACTGATTGAGCTGTCAATGGGTGTTGATTCACTAAAAAGCCAGTGGTAGCGGAAGTGACCACATATACCCTTTGGCCTTAATGACATCACAGAAAGTGACATCATATGATCCTTGAACCTAATTTTTTCCAAGAAGGCATGTCAGATGATCCTAACACCACAACAATTGACATCGCTAAGTTCTATAATAACTTGATGATTAGTGTAATAACATAACACCAATTTTTTTTTATTTAGATACCAACTGTATTTTGGTGTTGACTAGATCTTGGAAAGTTCTGAAGCATAATACTTGCTCTAAATTGTAGTGTGCAAGCAAAGTGAGTAAGCCAGACCTTTACAAGGGGGCCGCTCACCCTCGAGAAAATTTTGAAAAGAATGGGGTGAAATCACCCATTTTAAAGCACAATTTTCACATCAATTTGCTAAAGTGCCATAGGTACAGAAAGGGCACTCATTCTTTCATGGTGTGCCAAGCCAATGAAACCTGACTTTACCCAGGAGGTGACCCCATTTTTTTCAAAGTGTGGTATGGGTGCCCTCATATGTCAAACCTACCTCCATTGTGCCAGGGCCAGCATATTGCCATTGGTGTCCCGTTTTATCAAAAATGACTTAAAATATGCCAGTGCCAGAACTTTGCAAAAAATGCTGTCCATATACTATAGGTGGCCTTTATGTCCAAAATTACCTCAGTATGCCAGAGCCAGAATGTTGCCATGGTTGTCACTCTCCGATATGCCAGGCTGTCCACCATTCTGCCAAGAATGACCTCCATTATGCTAGTAACCTGCTTTTTTTTCACTGGTGTGCACATGCCAAAAATTTCCTCAAGTATGGCAGTATTTTCACTATATTTCATGAATTAGCTGTAGTCTACTATCATTAGACTACAGCTAATTCATGAACTCATCATTGGTGCCCTTTATGCCAATAATTAGCTCCAGTGTGGCAGTCCCAGTATTTTGTTACAGGTGTCTATCATGCTAAGAATTGCTCCAAGTATGTCAGCACAAGTATTTTGCCCTGGGTATCTTTATAAGACAATAATTAACTTGAGCATGCCAGGCCCAACAACAAATTTGCAAGCATCACATAACATTTTCACTCACACTCAAATTTACTAACTCACACTTATTCTGTCACTCACACTCACTCATTGTTTTTCACTCACACTTACATTCACTCTTAATCTCACTCATCCTTACTCACTATACTTACTGACACTCAGGCCTAGGTTCAGTAACACTTTGTGACAGTTTTGTGTCATGTTTGTGGCACAAACTTGATGTAAAGTGTTAGAGTGGGATTTACTATCCAACACAAATACAAATTTGAGTTGGATAGTATCCTAATGTATGCAAAGTTGTGATATGCGTTATTTTGTTTCAAGGGAGCTTTGCATGGCTGGTGCACATTTGTACTCATGCAACCACCCATGGATTTTCACACAAATCTCTATCTACTAACATTAGTACACTGGAATTTGCACCAAAATCTTTTACCTCTTTGAGGCAGGCGTAACAAGGAGAAATGTACTAATTTCTCCTCGTTTTTGCAACTTTACATGTGCACTACGCTGTACACACATACAAAGTGGGAAAAGCCTTCAAGCATGGTGTTTGTACTGGAAGGTACTCCTTCCAGATCAAAACCTATGCTTCAGAGAAGGCACACACCCTTGCACTATGGCACAAGCTTATGTGCATCGGTGAATGGCTGCCAAAAGTGCACCAGCACACAAGGAGAAAAGAAATACACCATATCCTACTAGGGATCACTGACATAATATCGACAACAAAAATATTGAATATACAAAATATCGGCGTCATAATATCGACTACAATAATATCTACTACCAATACTTATTTATAAAAATACAAAAATATCGAGTACACAATATCGTATATAAAAAATATCGTACACCACAATATCGAAATCCAAAATATAGTTACATTAAATATCGTTTAAATTTTAATAACATACAATATAACAAAAATATCGAATACCAAAATATAGACATCAATATTATCGACTTTTTATAAATATCGACTATAGAAAAACTGCTCAATTAAATAAATCTTTAGCACCAAATATAAATTCACATTATAAAACAATATAAAATACTTAAACAACATAATAAAATAATTTGCAAACACATCAATATATAAAACAAAATATTTTCTCTAAACAAACAATTACAATAATAAAATATAAACTGTAAAATATATAATGCTTGCATCATTTCACATTAAAAACAATGTTTAAAATATTTAAAAACAACAAAACGAAAAAATATTTACTTTCTACTAACAGTTTCTTAATTAGCGTTTCCCTTATATGGAAACAAACAGCCAAAACAATAAAAACAATTAACTTCACCCAATAAAATACTCACATTTTAAAATACACCAATAACAGAAAGCAACCAATTAAATAAACACTATATAAACATCAAATATATACATCTCTTTTACACTTCTAACCTACAAAAAAGAAGAAGGTGAAACTCTGCCCAACTGTTTCCTGAAAGAAAACTTTCATTACTGGAGAAATATTTAAAACTGCACTAAGTAAGTAAAACTATATTTAAAATATAACAATACTACTACCCTTCAACAATAATTATTTCTGAGACCTAATTTACTATTCTTTCATTCCTTACTTTTATATCACCTCTACAGATATCCTACAAAGCCAGAAAATTAGTTTCAAAATCCTCACCAATAAAAGAACAATAAATGTAAGTATATTCTCTTTTTGCCAAACCTACCTAAAAATATTTTTCAAACGTTATTCACTAATATATATTTTCTTTTTTATCTATCTCCTCTGCAGCCAATAGCAAAAGCTTCCAAAATAATTCTACAACCACTAACCAACTAAATACAATTAAAAAGTAAGTATATAATTTTCAATTATTAAACAACGTTAAATACCCACCCAAATAACCCTTTTCCCCTAAAATCCCTATCATCTACAAACAATATAATCAAATTATTAATATGTTTGTTTTCTCTTCTCAACAGAAATTACATCAAGAAAATAGAAAATAAAGCTTGAAATCATTTCCTGGACAATTTTATTTACATCAAACTAAACATTGTAAGTATATTCACTGAAATGTAACTGTATTTAATAAACATGTGGTATTTATTATATTAAATTTTTTTTTTAATTTTCCCTAGCATAAAACAAAACAACATGACTGAAGGTGCAGAATTTGTAATGTCACAAAAAAATAAAATGCTATTATGTTATATGGGGTATGTGTATACACAGGAGAAACAAACTGGCCTTAAAGTGTTTTGGAAGTGTAGCAAATACTACTCTAACAAATGCTATGGAAGAGCTACTACTCATGAAACTACTGTTCTTTCTGTAAAATAACATAATCACCCCCAAAAATAACAGAGATTGAGGTTAGAGATGCTCTTGAAAGTATAAAAGAAGCAAGCACTAGTACTGATAAACAAACTACCCAAATACTAAAAGAGCAACTATTAAAAGTACCTCAACATGCATCAGGACAATTACCGTCCATAGCTTCTTTAAAAGAACTATTGCCAGACAAAAAAAAGCAACTACAAGTACTATACCTGCCCCTAAAACATTTGCAGAAGTAGTTATTCCACCAGAATTAAGCATTACTCACAGTAAAGAACCATTTATATTTTTTGATAACAAATGCCCAGATAAAAGAATAATTATGTTTGCTACTGCAAACAATTTACTTAAATTACAGCAATGTGACACCTGGATGATGGATGGAACTTTCAAAGTCTGTCCAAAACCATTTTACCAGCTGTACACAGTGCATGGATTGTACCAACATTCAAATATTCCATTCATCTATGCCCTATTACCAAATAAACAGCAAACTACCTACATAGATATACTCACTAAAATAAAAGAAGAAAGCAATAATTATTTTCCTTCAAAAATAATTATTGATTTTGAAATAGCCATGATAAATGCTATACTGAAAAATTATCCACACACAGCAATCCAGGGTTGCTATTATCATTTTAACCAGAGTCTCTGGAGACATCTACAAAAATCAACCCTAAGTGTACAATATGCTACAGACAGTACTTTCGCCTACCAAATTAAAAAGCTAATATCACTAGCATATGTACCTGTAACTGATGTATCAGAGCACTACAATATTCTAATAGACAGCCCCTATTACAAAAGGAACGAAGACAAAATAAGCCCACTACTAGACTACTTTGAGGACACCTGGGTGGGAAGATTGCATAGATCAGGTCATAGAAGACAACCTAAGTTCCACATTCCTTGGTGGAACGTGTACCTAAGGGGCCCATTA
>CAWUFW010017847.1:0-245810 GCA_963921515.1 Calotriton arnoldi
CGGTCGTTTGGCTTGTGTTCCGCATTTAGTCGGGCGTCGGATTTAGTACGCTTTTCATCGCACTTTGGCGGGTCGGGCTGCACCGGTACGTGTCGGTCGGGTATTTATTCGCCCGAAATGTCGTACTTTTCCGCTTCGTACTTTGCGGGTCGGGCTGCACCGGTACGTGTCGGTCGGTATTTATTCCGGCTCCGAGTCGGTCGGTACTTTTTCCGGCCCGAATCGGAATCAGCCCCAAAATGTCAACTTCAGGCAGACGATGCCACAAATAGGACAATCAAATCAATTTGACATTACCTGCTTCCCTCTGGCTTTCCACACACTGGATCCCTTGCTGGTGAAGTTGCATTTAGTAGCACTGTAACTACCTTAGTGCAATTGCCATTAAGGTAATTACATTGACCAGCTCCTGAAAGGCTTCTTAAAACAACTGTGTTATTTATGCTTGTCGAGCAACTCCGATTTTGCGCTTCATATGTTAAGTCACCAGTAATGTTATAAATGATACGATTTCTATGTCATTTGTGAATCCTTGAGAGTGTATTAGGGTTATTGTGGGGTTACTGTGGTGTGCAAGTAAACATAACTCAGGAACATCTGGTGTGCTAATGCTTTGGATCATAACCATATGACCAACTCCTTTAAGGGGCATTTATGATTCCTTTACATAACATGTTAGTTTATGATCATATATGCTAATTATAACCTCCTTTAACATTTTAGTTGACACTTTGTATAGTTATGTGAAAATATTTCCAAAGTCCTACAAAGATAATGGCAGGGTTGATATTTGTTGAATGATTTCTTATCCAATCAACATGCATGTGTTCATTTCCTTGCCCCTGACCATGAATTAGCAAATGCCTTTGTTGCTTATTGTTTGAAACAATAGCATAAGTATGAAATCCCATCCAATTTGATTTGGATGATACAATGTAGCAACATTTTGATGACTCTCAAAGTTAATTATTTTCTCCTTCACTCCATCTCGTACCTTGTACCAATTCCAAGGTTCAATAAGTCTCTAAAATTGTAAATAAAACTGTAATTAAATTGAAACTACTTTGTTAAAATGTACATTGTATCATAACGAGGCGGGCTATAATATGATGCCCACATGCTTACCAGATATTTATTTTATTTAATTGAGTTTTCATTTTGTACTAATGTTTACATGTTTTCTCTCTTCCCAAATATATTAATTCTATCAGGGCACTTAACGCTGTGAGTCTAGTTTTATTGCAAAACCAATGGGGATGATGGACTGAGTGTTGAACATTGCAAGCACTCACCCCCAGTCAACTGATCTGGGTTTAATCCATCATCATTCTTTAGCTCACTCCGCCACCTCCAGTTCAGACATGGCCATATGCAAATCAGTCTGACCCTGTGCCTCATGGGAACAGTCCAGCCCGAACTGCCAAGCCATGTCTTCCCTGGACCGGAAACAAGCATCCTGGGACCGGTTTCTGGCTTACAGCCGTCATCAGCCAGGCTATCTTGAATCCAGTGGCAAAGTGAGCAAGGGACCCACATCTGGGCATACCCTGCCAACTTAGGGCGAACATAATAAAACCAAAAGGGATGATGGACGGAGTGTTGAACATTGCAAGCACTTGCCACGTGGGTCCCTTGCTCACTTTGCCACTGGATTCAATATAGCCTGGCTGATGACGGCTGTAAGCCAGAAACCGGTCCCAGGATGCTTGTTTCCGGTCCAGGGAAGACATGGCTTGGCAATTCGGGCTGGACTGTTCCCATGAGGCACAGGGTCAGACTGATTTGCATATGGCCATGTCTGAACTGGGGTGGCGGAGAGAGGTAAAGAATGATGATGGATTAAACCCAGATCAGTTGACTGGGGGTGAGTGCTTGCAATGTTCAACACTCCGTCCATCATCCCCTTTGGTTTAGTCTAGTTTTATTATCACAATTCTACTGGAAAATCAGCTGCAGACTAATTACCAATATTCTGATTGCATGAAGCTACACCTTAAAGTTTCAGATGCAAGCCATATCTAATAACTGAGGAACTGCCTCAATTTTGTTTAGAACAGTTGGTCTACTGCTCCCTTCCTCAAGCACAAGCCCGCCAAGAGAAAACTCCCTCTCTTTTTTCCTCCCTTTTACCAGTCATGACTTCCCCAAACTGGTCTCCCATTGCCTCCTAAGACACTCCAACCTATGCAACTCATGCAGCTACATCCATAAGCCTTGCATTCAATTATTTACTTAATCTTAAGATACTCAACAAGGTCTAATTCCTAAAAATCCAGCCCCGTGTCATCTCTAGGAACTCATCTGCCCTCCAGGTTGCTAGTCTAAAGAAATTTGACAACAATTTCCAAACCCCAACTGTTGGACTTTTTATTAAATTATTTAAAAATTCATATCTTCACCTTTACTGATTGGATTCTGGTCGTTTTGGCCTCGTTTTATTTATTAAATTCAGCTCTAGTCCAATATTTTTTCTGTTGTGGTTTCACGGTTTTGCTGTTTTAAGCACTGCACAAATGCTTTACTCATCGCCTCTAAGTTATGCCAGACTGCCCTGTGTCAAGCTACCAGGAGTTCAGCACAGGTTAATTTGGGGTTTGCTTGTGCCTTACCCTGACAGGGATTGTGGTTGCTGCCTGACCAGGGCTCACACCCCAGTTTCTCACACTAACTGATTTTCAATTGCCTCCAATAAGGGAAAGTTCTGCTTTTCCATCTAAATTGCTTGTCTTTACTTAAAAGTAGTCAAGCTAGTAACTAAGGGCTGTTTTAGAGATAGGAAGGATGGGTTACTCCATCACAAATGTGAAGGATATCCCATGCATCAAATTACAAGTGCCATTAGATAAAATGCACTTATACTACGGCGGACTGGACATCCGTCACATTTGTGATGGAGTAAGTCATCTGCCAAACTATAAATCAGGACCTAAATTCTATCTTTCTCATTTTCCGCATCAAAATCCTAGCAAACATTTTGCAACACACTTAAGTCCACACTACAAAAAAAACCTAAATCTTAATTACTGTATTCTCTGCTGCACCTACAGAAAGAAACAATACTCTCCCTTCAAAGTACCCAAACGCTTTTGCAAATTTTCAGTCATACGCATACTAAAAACCTACCCTCTCTACCATTCTAATGGTGACTTGGCAGCTAATATGTAGCTTCTTCTAACTTCTCTAGTCTTCACTCACCTCTCCTCTCCTTCTCTTTCCTGTGTCAATGCTGTAATCCCTTTTTCTCCTTTATTGTTAGAGTGTTAGAGTTAAAGTGCTGTTAAATTCTTGGGTCGATGGTGCTAAAACAAGGGGTGGGAAAAACAAACAGAAGGCGATAGGTCCTTTTATTCGGGAACTCAAGCAAAAATGTTGTCTGGCAGTAACATTAGGCCTGATTATGAATGACCCCTATCAGCTCCTATGAGTATCACACCGAATAAAGGGTGAAAAAAGGTGATATTGCCGGACGTGATAATTATTATCGATTCTGAATTTTTGGGTTATAGCCTGCAGATTTTATTGCTTACTGCACCAAAATCCTCACATCCATGTAAGTAGCGGGCCTTTAACCTTTGTTAAAGTCTAACAGATTTGACCTGCTGAAATTAATAAAGGGTGCAAACTTTTTTGCACCTGGCAAATACCAGGGGTGATAAACATTTCACCATTAGTAATTATAATTCGTATGCAAGCAGGTGTTTGTTCATAGATCACATTTTAATGAGTCACTTGTGGTCAGACTCATTGTGCTTTAAGTTTCATTTACAAGACGTCATCTCACTAGGTGCAGATTTTCTAACATTGCCATAGCCCTCTGAAATTGGTGTCCATGGAAATATTAAACCTCCTCTTATTTTACAGGCATTCATTGCTATACTCTCGAGCTATTCGGATGCTAATGTCCTCTACACTTATTCCAGAATCTTCCTTTTGTGGCCCTATTGTTTCAATGCTGCTTTGTTTAGAGGGACTACAGAAATTTAATATTACTGCCCTTATGCTCGAGCGCAGCCAGACATTCTCTCTTTAGTCTTTAGATGTTTCTCAACAGCAGCATGCATGAGGTGATGACCTTTGGTGGACAGCATCCTTCCTGGGTCACAGGAAAGCTTCTGGCTTAAGGACGTGTAGTGACTCCTCCTTGCTTTCTCTCCGCTCACACTCATGCATAATTAGAAAAATTTGAGTTGAAAGACAATGAAATAATTAGGTTTGACAGATTACCTGACACGACTAATATTAGCAAATGTAATTATCTAATTATTATTAGAGGTAATGTTATTAAAAAGTGACAAGCATATGAATAGGGCCCTTGTGCTCAATTAATAATTACTGTTTCATGGAGATGAAGCGATATCCCTTATTCATAGCTCAGCACAGTACCAGAATCAGGGTTGGGAAATATCTGTCAGTGCAAACATTATTTTTTATTGTACATGAAGTCCTAGTGCTTCACTTAAGCCCTGGCGCCCATTTTTGATTTTCCCATCGAACAGGGAAGGACTATTCTCTAAGGGGCATATTTACCAACAAGTCACATAGTGCAGTGCAGTAAGTCATGTTGCTGCACTGCATGATGGAGAAAGGGCAAGAATGTGCCGTATTTAACATAATACAGTGCATTCCTGCCTTTTCCCAGAGATGGCACAATGCGCTGTCTAGCTTCAACGCAGGCACCCTTGCACCATGGTGCAAGAGTGCCCGCTGCTAGGCAGGATTGCTTTGTGCAGGAAGGGACAGCTTCCTGCACAAAAACAATCCCCTGAGGCATTTTCCTCTTTCTATGTGTGCTGAAAGAGGAAACGAGGAGAAATAACGACATTTTTCATTGTTATGCCTCCCTGTGGATGCATAGCAGTTTTGACACATTCCCAGGTTTACTACTTATGGTAAATCTGGGCATGAACCAAAATCCATGGGTGTTCCATAGGAACACCCACGCACCACTCATGGAACACCTCCCTGGGGCAGAGTAATGTACCACATCGATTTGTGCCGCGTTGTGTTACTCTGGATTTATCAAGGCACCCAGGGCCCCTTAAGGTGGCCTTGTGTGGCTTGATGAATCATACTTAAGGGTTGTGTCACTTTTGCGACCCACTGCATGGTGCAAAAGCGACACAACCCTATGATAAATATGCCCCTTATGGCTAACCTCGTAGCTAGTTTTAATCACTGTTTAGATAGCACTGCACTCCCTTCACCACACACTATGCTCACATTGGGTTTTATGAATACCCACCCTCTTTGAAAACATCCCTGAGCTCCTCCCTCACAGCAAGGGGGTTGTAGCCCGCGTCACGACTAGGTTTGTGACACGAAGAGGTATCCTGATGATGAAGCATGACACCACTGGTATGTGTGGGAAACCGTCCTTTAAATGGGACACCACCCATTCCCAGCATAGTTGATTCCACTCATATACTTGTCCGGTGCGACCCCAGACGTGAGGGCTCTTTGTGTGTTAGATATCATATAGATTGGGGAGTTTGCCCTCGCTGGTCCATTAAACCTCCTCAGGCCTCCCTGTTGTGGTTTTTGATGTATCACGTGATACCTGTTTTGTGTGTGGGAGAAGAATGCTTGATCCCCAAAGATTATGTGGGATCTGTTCTGTGTGTGGGATTGAAACTAGCATTCATAAAAGTCCTGTGGTAGATGTTCAGTGCATGAAGAGGAAGCATGATCTGCTGATGGCCATGTGATGCCTATCTTCTGTGTGTGTAGTAGGTACTTTAACTGTTGATTGCCACATGTTACCGCAATGGAGATTTGGAGGATTGAATGCACTCCTGTGCACATATCAACAGCGTGTGTGTGTGTATGTGTGTGGTGTGTAGGTTTGTGATAGAGAGGGTGTTAAAAAATGGGGGTCTCTAGTTGGGAGAGGTAGGTACCTTTTTACAAATAGGGACCCTTGCTTCTAGTCAGGGTAAGGGGGGTACACTTCTAAAATAACCCCTGCTCACCTCCTTGGTAGATTGGCATGAGCAGACAGGCTTATCTCAGAGGCAGTGTGTAAAGCATTTGTGAACACATACAGTAATACAGTGACTACACTACAAATGGACACCACACCAGTTTAGAAAAATAAGTAATCTTTATCTAAACCAAACAAGACCAAAACAACATAAATCCACAATACAGTAATAAGAATATGACTTTCAAATGGTAGAAACAGTTCAGTTCAAAGCAAATGTGAGACTTTTACACAAAGTACCTTGGATGCATCGAAAAATGCAAGTAAAAATGGTCAAAGGGAAGGTGATGCGTCGGTTCCTTGCTCCGGGTGAGGTGAAGCGTCGGTTCCTTACTGCTGCGCTGGGGAGGTGATGCGTTGGTTCCTTACCGGAGAGGAGGTGATACGTCGGTTTCTTACTGCGTGGGGAGGTGATGCGTCAGTTTCTTGCTTCATCCCCCAACGATACAACAGACTTGGCGCTTCGATGCGATGCGTGATGATCCGGTGCGATGAGTCGGTTCTTCTTCAACTGAGCCTGCGTCAGAATCGGTGCGGTGATCTCGGACATCGGAGATCGGTGCACAAGATTTGTCGAACAGCAGACACTTCAGCCACGAGCAGGCACTGCGTCGATTCTTTGGCAGTGGCAATGCATCGGAAATTTTCTCTCACACCACTGCGATGCATCGGAAACAGGCGATGCATCGATTTTCACAGTTCTTGCAGTTTCCAGTCTTAAAACAACCTCCAGAGGCCCACAAGCTCAATTCAAGCCCTTGGAGATCTTCCTCAAGCAGGGGACACAGCAAACAGCAAAGTCCTTCTCCTTTCCTTGGCAGCAAGTAGCCACTGCAGGCCAACCCAAGACAGCAAACAGCTGTTTATTGTTAGAGTGTTAGAGTTAAAGTGCTGTTAAATTCTTGGGTCGATGGTGCTAAAACAAGGGGTGGGAAAAAACAAACAGAAGGCGATAGGTCCTTTTATTCGGGAACTCAAGCAAAAATGTTGTCTGGCAGTAACATTAGGCCTGATTATGAATGACCCCTATCAGCTCCTATGAGTATCACACCGAATAAAGGGTGAAAAAAGGTGATATTGCCGGACGTGATAATTATTATCGATTCTGAATTTTTGGGTTATAGCCTGCAGATTTTATTGCTTACTGCACCAAAATCCTCACATCCATGTAAGTAGCGGGCCTTTAACCTTTGTTAAAGTCTAACAGTTTTGACCTGCTGAAATTAATAAAGGGTGCAAACATTTTTGCACCTGGCAAATACCAGGGGTGATAAACATTTCACCATTAGTAATTATAATTCGTATGCAAGCAGGTGTTTGTTCATAGATCACATTTTAATGAGTCACTTGTGGTCAGACTCATTGTGCTTTAAGTTTCATTTACAAGACGTCATCTCACTAGGTGCAGATTTTCTAACATTGCCATAGCTCTCTGAAATTGGTGTCCATGGAAATATTAAACCTCCTCTTATTTTACAGGCATTCATTGCTATACTCTCGAGCTATTCGGATGCTAATGTCCTCTACACTTATTCCAGAATCTTCCTTTTGCGGCCCTATTGTTTCAATGCTGCTTTGTTTAGAGGACTACAGAAATTTAATATTACTGCCCTTATGCTCGAGCGCAGCCAGACATTCTCTCTTTAGTCTTTAGATGTTTCTCAACAGCAGCATGCATGAGGTGATGACCTTTGGTGGACAGCATCCTTCCTGGGTCACAGGAAAGCTTCTGGCTTAAGGACGTGTAGTGACTCCTCCTTGCTTTCTCTCCGCTCACACTCATGCATAATTAGAAAAATTTGAGTTGAAAGACAATGAAATAATTAGGTTTGACAGATTACCTGGACACGACTAATATTAGCAAATGTAATTATCTAATTATTATTAGAGGTAATGTTATTAAAAAGTGACAAGCATATGAATAGGGCCCTTGTGCTCAATTAATAATTACTGTTTCATGGAGATGAAGCGATATCCCTTATTCATAGCTCAGCACAGTACCAGAATCAGGGTTGGGAAATATCTGTCAGTGCAAGTAATGCTGTTTTTGAGCTGGCATTATTTTTTATTGTACATGAAGTCCTAGTGCTTCACTTAAGCCCTGGCGCCCATTTTTGATTTTCCCATCGAACAGGGAAGGACTATTCTCTAAGGGGCATATTTACCAACAAGTCACATAGTGCAGTGCAGTAAGTCATGTTGCTGCACTGCATGATGGAGAAAGGGCAAGAATGTGCCGTATTTAACATAATACAGTTCATTCCTGCCTTTTCCCAGAGCTGGCACAATGCACTGCCTAGCTTCAACGCAGGCACCCTTGCACCATGGTGCAAGAGTGCCCGCGTTGTAAGCAGGATTGCTTTTGTGCAGGAAGGGACAGCTTCCTGCACAAAAACAATCCCCTGAGGCATTTTCCTCTTTCTATGTGTGCTGAAAGAGGAAACGAGGAGAAATAACGACATTTTTCATTGTTATGCCTCCCTGTGGATGCATAGCAGTTTTGACACATTCCCAGGTTTACTACTTATGGTAAATCTGGGCATGAACCAAAATCCATCGGTGTTCCATAGGAACACCCACGCACCACTCATGGAACACCTCCCTGGGGCAGAGTAATGTACCACATCGATTTGTGCCGTGTTGTGTTACTCTGGATTTATCAAGCCACTCAGGGCCCCTTAAGGTGGCCTTGTGTGGCTTGATGAATCATACTTAAGGGTTGTGTCACTTTTGCGCCCTACTGCATGGTGCAAAAGCGACACAACCCTATGATAAATATGCCCCTTATGGTTCTTCAGCTAACATGGTGAGAGGATTTTCTGTGAAACTGCAATGCCGGCTGGCTTGCCTTGAATTGAAGCACTAGTAGGCGTTTTTTGTTTTAGGAAACAAACCCACAAAACAGGTTTTTGTTTCCGAAAACAAAACATCCATGTCCCTGATGCGCTGGAAATGTTCTCATTGCTTGCCAAGAACACTTTAGCCGTTTTCTGCCTGGGATCCAGTTCTTAATATGAGCTGGTGATTGCTGGTGGGGGCCACTGGCACTCATTTTTGGAGACCAGCATTTATTTTTCTTCATCAGATATTGACCAGAGGAAAAGGGAAAAATAATCACAGGGAAATAAGGAGGAAGAGCAAGACAGGAAAATTGTCACAAAGGGAGAAACCAGGAACCTGTAAAGGAGAGATAAAGTTCAAGGAGTATCTGGTAGTAGGTTTAAGATATGAGGTGGATTCAAGACTACGCACCCTTGGAATTCAGTGTGCTGACTTTTAATAGCGAAGGGGCACTGGCACTTATTCTTCTATAAATTTAACACTGCTGGATTGCAGGGGCAAAACAGTCAGGAAAATACAGCCTCAGAATATACTCCCTAAACAGGACAGGCTTTCCAACAACAACGACCTGATGAGTCTCAGATGGTTGGTCTTTTAGTCTGTTAGGAAGGTAGGTATGGCTTGCTCTTATGGGCATTTGGGCTCCACGCTACTGGTTTTCTGCCATTTCTTTATTATGCCAACAGTGAATAATGAAGCTTATGCTTCTAATGGCATGTTAAATCTGTTCTGCCTCTTTAAAGGAAGCTTCACTCTTGCAGTCCTTTAATTAATGCATCTTCTTGTGAGGGAAGAGTGGATGGTGATGAATCCCGTGATATCTAACACACAAAGAGCCCTCGGGTCCGGGGTCGCACCGGGCGGGTATATGAGTGGGCACATTACCTCTATGACATTAAATAGCTGCAGCAGTCACACGCGGCTATGGGTTACCAGTCCCTATCATGGATTCCACTCTGGATGGATTATCCTCCCCCAAGAGACGCTGATAATAGTGTTCACATGCACCACTAAGCCTCTAACCAGGCATTTATTCATCCACACTATCATCTCCCTCCGGGGACATTAATTGGTCTCTCTATATACTGATTACTTGGACTCTGGTTCCTTTTTAAATTGGGCACTATCTTTTCTATACTCTAACGCCACCACTTCCACTTATTAGGTTGGATGGGCGTATGTACCCAAGGCTGCCAGCCAAGGACAGATGAGGTAAAATACCTGACTTTTGCCGGTGAGTGACACAGAACTAAGCTATTACTAAGTGAAGTGCCACACTAGTTCTGTTGCATGACAATTAGAAACCACGTACAAGTTGTATATAATTGTCTCTGTTGGTATGTGAGAGTATGGTCCAACTATGCTGTACTCCACCTTTCTGTTTTAACGGCGCAGTATGTTGCTTTTGTTTTACCACAGGTTGTACCGGTGAATCTGCTGCATTGCCGGATCACTGGTTTAGTATTACAAACCGATGCTCTTTCATTTTGTCACTTGCTTATTTTTTCACTCACGCGTAGCAGTAGCTAGTAAGAGATCGTAATGAAAGCCATGATACTCGTGTAGATCAATAGGCTGAAACATGTTGATCACTTTCTAGTGCAACTGCCTCTAATGTCAGCAGTTACACTACCCACTACTTGTTTTTAAACCTAGCACCAGGTATCAATAATAAACTGAGTCTGGCTAACCTCGTAGCTAGTTTTAATCACTGTTTAGATAGCACTGCACTCCCTTCACCACACACTATGCTCATATTGGGTTTTATGAATACCCACCCTCTTTGAAAACATCCCTGAGCTCCTCCCTCACAGCGAGGGGGTTGTAGCCCGCGTCACGACTAGGTTTGTGACACGAGGAGGTATCCTGATGATGAAGCATGACACCACTGGTATGTGTGGGAAACCGTCCTTTAAATGGGACACCACCCATTCCCAGCATAGTTGATTCCACTCATATACTCGTCCGGTGCGACCCCAGACGCGAGGGCTCTTTGTGTGTTAGATATCATATAGATTGGGGAGTTTGCCCTCGCTGGTCCATTAAACCTCCTCGGGCCTTCCTGTTGTGGTTTTTGATGTATCACGTGATACCTGTTTTGTGTGTGGGAGAAGAATGCTTGATCCCCAAAGATTATGTGGGATCTGTTCTGTGTGTGGGATTGAAACTAGCATTCATAAAAGTCCTGTGGTAGATGTTCAGTGCATGAAGAGGAAGCATGATCTGCTGATGGCCATGTGATGCCTGTCTTCTGTGTGTGTAGTAGGTACTTTAACTGTTGATTGCCACATGTTACCGCAATGGAGATTTGGAGGATTGAATGCACTCCTGTGCACATATCAACAGCGTGTGTGTGTGTGTGTATGTGTGTGGTGTGTAGGTTTGTGATAGAGAGGGTGTTAAAAAATGGGGGTCTCTAGTTGGGAGAGGTAGGTACCTTTTTACAAATAGGGACCCTTGCTTCTAGTCAGGGTAAGGGGGGTACACTTCTAAAATAACCCCTGCTCACCTCCTTGGTAGATTGGCATGAGCAGACAGGCTTATCTCAGAGGCAGTGTGTAAAGCATTTGTGAACACATACAGTAATACAGTGACTACACTACAAATGGACACCACATCAGTTTAGAAAAATAAGTAATCTTTATCTAAACCAAACAAGACCAAAACGACATAAATCCACAATACAGTAATAATAATATGACTTTCAAATGGTAGAAACAGTTCAGTTCAAAGCAAATGTGAGACTTTTACACAAAGTACCGTGGATGCGTCGAAAAATGCAAGTAAAAATGGTCAAAGGGAAGGTGATGCGTCGGTTCCTTGCTCCGGGTGAGGTGAAGCGTCGGTTCCTTACTGCTGCGCAGGGGAGGTGATGCGTTGGTTCCTTACCGGAGAGGAGGTGATACGTCGGTTTCTTACTGCATGGGGAGGTGATGCATCAGTTTCTTACTGCATCCCCCAACGATACAACAGACTTGGCGCTTCGATGCGATGCATGATGATCCAGTGCGATGAGTCGGTTCTTCTTCAACCGAGCCTGCGTCAGAATCGGTGTGGTGATCTCGGACATCGGAGATCGGTGCACAAGATTTGTCGCACAGCAGACACTTCAGCCACGAGAAGGCACTGCGTCGATTCTTTGGCAGTGGCAATGCGTCGGAAATTTTCTCTCACACCACTGCGATGCTTCGGAAACAGGCGATGCGTCGATTTTCACAGTTCTTGCAGTTTCCAGTCTTAAAACAACCTCCAGAGGCCCACAAGCTCAATTCAAGCCCTTGGAGATCTTCCTCAAGCAGGGGACACAGCAAACAGCAAAATCCTTCTCCTTTCCTTGGCAGCAAGCAGCCACTGCAGGCCAACCCCAGACAGCAAACAGCACAGGGGCAGTATTCCTCCTCAGCTTCTCCAGCTCTTCTCCTTGGCAAAGGTTCCTCTTGATTCCCAGAAGCAATCTAAAGTTCGGGGGTCTGGGCCCCAATATTTATACAGCAAATTCTTTGTTCTCTGGTGGCAGAGAAGCCCTGTGCTCAGTCAAAACCAGTTCTGTCCTCTCTGGTGCAGCTTCCTGGCAGGAGGTGGAGACAGCATTGTGGAAGGCAGACAAGTCCCATTCAGGTGAAGGGAAATCTCCTCCCTCTGCTCTAAATGCAGCCCAGGTCTATTCAGCCCAGCCCTGACTCATCCAGACTCTCTGGAGCC
Organism: Calotriton arnoldi; assembly: GCA_963921515.1. Taxonomy (NCBI): domain Eukaryota; kingdom Metazoa; phylum Chordata; class Amphibia; order Caudata; family Salamandridae; genus Calotriton; species Calotriton arnoldi. Next base: position 12,524 of record CAWUFW010017847.1, read on the forward strand.
ACTGCACATCCCCAGCCCCTGTCACTCCAAAGCCAGACAGTCAATACACATCCTAGCAGAGGCACACTGGATGGCTAAGCAAGAAAATACCTACTTTCTAAAAGTGGTATTTTCAAACGAGGAATGTAAAAATCAACCTCACTAAAAGATGCATTTTAGCATTCTGAGTTCAGGCATACTAAACTTTATTTTCATACCTTGTTCCCAAGGGTAGTTATGTTTATAAGATGTTATAAGGAAACTCCCAATTCTATCCTATGGGAACAGGTAGCCTTGCAATAGTGAAAAACAAAATTGGCAGTATTTCCCTATCAGGATATGCTACACACATCAGGGCATGTCCTACCTTTCACATACACTGCACCCTGCCCACAAGGGGACCTTGGGCCTTACTTAGGGATGTAAGAAAAGGGAAGGTTAGGGCCTAGCAAGTGGGTGCAGGTTGACATGGCAGTACTAGACTGCACACAGGCTCTGCAATGGCAGGCCTGAGACCTTGTTGCAAGGCTGCTTGTGTAGGTGGCACAATCAGTGCTGCAGGCCTACTAGCAGCATTTGATTTATAGGCCCTGGGCACACACAGTGCACTGTACTAGGAACTGACTAGTAAATCAAATATGCCAATCAAGGAATCACCAATCCATAACAACAATTTACAAAGGGAGCACTTGCACTTTGGCACTGAACAGCAGTGGCAAAGTGCCCAAAGCATCTAGACCAGCAAAAAACGAAGTCCAACACACAGCAAAATAATAGGAGGCAAGGCAAAAATAGAGGGGAAACCCGCGCCAATGATGCCAGGTCTAACAGAGGGCATAGCATTCAATGTTTCCACTTTTGTCATATCTGTTCAGTAGAAAAAAGAAGTTTGTACTGCTAATGCATAAGTATCTGTTCTCTGTGTCATTTTTGGCAAAGCATTGACTGCTCTGGATTTGTAGTACTTTTTCTTTGTGCAGAGGAAACTTTCACCCTCTTATATTCTCTGCTCCCCCTCATGCTCTGCTCTCTCACCCTCTTTGCACAATGTGCTACCCATATCTCAATTACTCACATAAATCATTGCACTCTGTATTCTATCCTCCTTGCACTGGTAATCATGTTGGCTTTTGTACAGTGAAAGGTTGTTCACCAATCTTGGAACACATAAAATACTAGTACACAATGAATAATAAGTTGCCAGCATCTCTTGCATAAAGAGCTTCTACTGTGGAGGTGGCAGCAATAAATGTTAGCACACACGCATACACTGGAGGTGTATTTGTAGTAGCACTACAATATTGCTTTTTTGTAGGAAATAAACATTGTTGTGGACACGAGTAGTCCTTTGTAGTACTCAAGCTTGCTAACTTGTTTTTCAATGTACAAAAGCAAAAACCATTGACTTTGTTATTATTTATTATAAAAGGAGCTGGAAGTCTTTTTGGCTGATAATCTGGCACCCTTCTCAGATAATGGGGAGCCTATTTATTAAAAAGTAACACAGCACAGAAAGCCACCATGCTGCGCTGCCCTGCATTACACAGAAAGACCAGGAATGCGCCCTATTTTGCACAATACTGCGCACTCCTGCCTTTTCCCCAGCGCTGGTGCACAATATGCTGCCTAGCACCAACGTAGGCACCCTTACATCATGGTGCAAAGGTGACTGCACTGCATGTAGGATTGTTTTTGTGTAGGAAGGGGCAACTTTCTGCACAAAAGTAATCCCCTGAGGCATATTCCTCTTTCTATGTGTGCTTCTTTCTGCTGCACACATAGAAAGAAGAGGTAACAAGGAGAAATACAGATATTTCTTCTTGTTACGCCTCTCCTGGGAAGGCGTAGCATTTTGGTGCATTCCCAGGTCTACCAGTAATGGTAAATCTGGGAATGCATCAAAATCCATGGGAGTTGCATGGGAACACCCACGCAACGCTCATGGAACACCTCCCTGGGACAGAATAATGCAACACAGAAATTTGTTCTGCGTTGCGTTAGTCCTGATTTGTCAAGTCACTCACGGCCACCCAGAGTGGCTTTGCGTGGATTTATAAATCGCATTTTAGGGTTTACGACACCACATGTCACCACATTGTTTGGTGCGAAGATGATGCAAAGCCTTAATAAATATACCTCTGAATGTATTATGGGATTATATTCTTGCTCCTTGTCTGCAGCAGATTAGTAGGAGTAATGCTTTGTCAGGCGCAACGTTTGCAGAGGCATGCTTTATTGGCCTGACTAAAAATTAAAGGGTTCATGCCACTGAGTTGGACATGAGACCTGTTATGCTGCATACCTTCCCTCGCCCCCAAATAACCCATAGAAACAAATAGCTTTCGCACAGCAGCACATGTGGAAATGGCACATGCATGAGCTTTGACAATGGCCTGCATCCGCACCCAACTCCGGATCCTGTTGCATTTCTTTTTGCATTTGGAGCTGGCACAGCTTTGAATTTAGTAAAGATGACTTGCAGGCAAGTTAGAAAAAAGTGCCTCCTTCATCCGACTCATATAGAGGACCTCAAAGCACATCCTTCTCAAACAGCTGCAGACGCCATCATTCTTTGACTATCTACTTCCAATAATCTAATTTGCTCTTCAATAACAGTCATGACCTGGTGAAGTTAGGTGGAACACATTTCCATGACTCCTACCAGTAAACAAGAAAATGGGTTCCAAAACATAAACATAGCCACCAGAAAGAGAATACATGAAAGTGATTTTAATTCAAGGCAATAATCAATACACTTGAAATTACTAGACCATCATAAGGACTGAGGTTCGGGTAGAGTGGGTTATGGAATGCACATGGTAAAATGGAACTGTCCGAAGATGGGGGAAACTGGACTCTGCAGCTGCTTAGGTTGAACACATAGTCTGCTGCTCTGCACATGTTGATTAAAGAAGGCAGTAGTTGGCTAACTTGATGTTGAGTCATTTTTAGGTCGAGCATTTGAGACCTATTGTAATTTCTTATGTTGGGTTAAAGCCATCCCCCAGCTTTTGATTTGTTTGTTTGAGTGTCCTTCAAAAATCCTTGCTTACCAGTGGTCAGTCCTGCCTCTTTGTCCCTCCTTTTTCTCTCCCGTTCCTCCCATGCAGCAGGGACTAAGTACTGTCTCATCACACTACAGTTCTTTGTCTGTTCTCTGGGGGACTACTTTATTTCTTTGTTCCCTGCTCTGTTTCTGTTTGCCTGTGTGTAGTTTCGGCACCATAGCTGATTACATTTAAATATAGTTTTCCTCCCTAGCCACCTCCTCCTAATTCCACAGTTGTATTGGAGGTACTTCTTTCGCCATGCCTCCCTCTTCGTGGTTATATTTTTTGGGCTTTTAGCAATTTTTGCTGTTAACCGTCATTTGGGCTTTTTGTAGTAGGATGTTAGTTTGGTTTTGGGCTTTGTTTTACGGAGGATTGGGCTTGTTTTTTGGTAGGCACGGGGAGATTGAGTGATTTTCCCAGAATCACAGGATGTGGACGTGACCCCGAGGCTCGAACCTTGGTTTCCCAGCTCCAAAATCGGCAGCTCTGGCCATGAGACCACATCCTCTTCTTTTATAATGGTAAGGGACTAGCAGAACACCCAAAAATAAAGCTATACAAAAAACGTGACTGAGCAGAACAAGCATTAGCAGCGCAAAAAAATGACAGTGAATGTCTGACTTTTTGGCTTTGCCAGTGCTTGTTTTTAATTCTATTTGTGTGTACGGCCGTGCTTCACGGGCGATGTTCCCCGATCACATTGTACACTGCAAGCATTCCGCGCTCTCCAGAAAGCAAAATTATCGGCTTGTGTGAGCTCTGCAGAAACTTGAGAGAGGTGAGATGTTGTGAGCTGCGTGGATTCATCTTTACATGAGCAGCGGGTGGCTGGACGACGGGGGGTGTGGGCTGACCGACGTCCCCGCAGGGGACCCTCATAAGAGGGTGGCCCCTTTAGTGCCACAGGATGGCACACTGGACAGCCTAGTGTCTGGGGACCCCTTCTGGGTCCCGCTCTTCACTTCCGGCTGAGGTGTGGGAAGGGGAGAGGTATAAGATCCTCCCCCGCCCACCTGGCGGCCTCTTTGTCCCCACCTCTGATGCCGTTTGGGTGCCCCTCGGGAGCTGCTGACTTCATTCGCACGGTGAGGCATAGCTATACCCTCTCCCCCGGTTCTTCATTTGGCTGTAGCCGGGCGGTCCAGCTTTGTTTCGGGCTGCCTGGGGGGGGGGGTCAGGCAGCTCCCGTTTACTCTGGGGCATCTCCGCCGGGCTGCCCCCGGCCCCCGTTGGGCTCCGTGGGGGCTGGGTCGGGAGGTTGGGGGGTGCCAGCTGTGCCTGACATCGAGTCCCCCACTTCCCGGCGCCCACCCGGGTGGTGGATTTAGAGCGGTGGGGGGAGGGGGGGACAGCGGGTTCGTGTCCCCCCCCATTTCTTGATCACAGGTGGTCAGGAGCATATGGGGCTTTAGGCCCGTGTCCCGCGTGGGGGCACCGAGGATCCCGGTGGCGCTGGGGGCGGAGCTTCATGCGGGGGCACCATTCCATGCGCGCTGCGGCGACGTTGTGGCTGGGTATCCAGGCTCGCCCGGTGCCTGCTCAAGCTTGTGGCGATCCCCCCGTGCCGTAATTATGTGTATTGTAGCATGCATTTAGACCCCCAGCCCTACTGGCAGTACCTTTGGTTGCTTCGGCAGCCCCCCCCACTACTCCACACGCACGCGGAGGGCGAGTGCAAGTGCAAAGACCAGGCCTCACGTGCGCTCTCCACACACACACACTGAGGGCAGGTGCAGGCCTCACGTGCACTCTCCACATGCACATCAACGATGGTTGTAGGAAACAGGCTGCCGGCAGGGGGGCCATGGCAGGCTGTCGGATCATCTGCCCACGGAGACAAATTGTTTTGTCTCGGGTCAAGCCCCATGCCCCCTCCGGTCCGGCCTGTGGGATGCCAAGTATTGGGGGGGGCCTTGACTGGGTCCCGGGATGGTTTTCCTGCGGTTGGGGCAGTTGGTGCCGCGCGGCCCCCCCCGGGGCTCCTGGCCATCAGGAGCGTACAAGGGTGCCAGTACCCCAGCCCCGCGCAGGGCACCGAGGTTCACGGCTTTTTGTGGTTGTGCCAGGGGAGGGCAGAGTGCAGCGCAGGCTTCCGGGCATTAGCCACTAGACCCGGGGCAGGCAGCCTGCTGGCGGACCTGGCACTGGGGCCTCGGCCCTAGGGGGGCTAGTTGTTGGGTCCGCCATAACAAGCCCCCGGCAATAGGTTCAAGGGCCCCGGCCCACAGGAGTGAGATGACCGGGCCAGTGAGGGAGGGGAACGGCGATGGCGAGCCCCCCGCCCCCCCTCCTTCCGGTTTTGTGTGGGGGGGGCGTGCATGGGGAACATGGGGAGCAGGTCAAAGGGGTATCACGCTTGCCCAGGGCGCCAGGTGGAAGAGCTCTATCGAGCTGGCATGTGCGCCCGCGGAGTGGCCAGCGGCTGCCGGCGCGGGCCGCTGCCCTCACCCGCACGCGATCTCACTGGTTGACCTGCCCGGCGGCGCCGCGTATGTCCCCGGCCCCCTGGTGCCAATTTTAAACGGCGCCAGCTCCCCCCCCGCTTCTGACCACGGCAGGGGGGGCCATGTGGTAGGCCAGCTCCTCCGGCATCTGCCCAGGTCGCGGGGGGCCATCTGTTAGGCAGCCACTCCCGCATCTTCCTCGCCGCCGGGGGAGCACTGGAGCCGGGTCCAGGCTACCTCGTAATTGGCCGCGGCCTGCGAGGGCCAGGTGAAGTTGCGCCGGCCACAGACCAGTTCGCAGATGAGGCGAGGTTTTGTCTCGAGCCCTGTGGCCTAGTGGTAGAGTGCCGAGACTCTCGCTCTCAAAGTTAAGTGTTCTATTCCAGGTGTTTCAGTATTGTCAATTAAAGGGGTAGTAAATGGTAATTTACTTGAGGGAGGTTAGAAACGTTTTAAGGAATGTGTTGATACTGCAGCCTGCTGCTAGCGTTGGTCGCCAAGGGTTGCAGTATTTCTCTGCTATTATTGATCGCATTGGTATTCATACAGCTCTAAAAGCTCTCTTTGCAGCCGCGTAGAGTGGCTTGGGGTGCGTGTCAACCTTGGCGCACATGTGGTACGTTGGAGTCCGTTTAATGGGTAATGGGTGTATATGGGAAGGGGGCATACCTGCCGCAGAATTCAGCGTCAGCAGACAAGGGAAGCACTGCCAAACACAAGCATTTCAATCAAGTCTAGCATTTATTGTATTTAATATCAACAACAGAATGTTGGGTTTCTTTGCGGGGAGGCGCAGGCAGCGCCCTGCTGCACGTCCTGTGGGTCTGCCCCTTATTGTCTCTACAAGTGTTGGGACACGCAGTCTGTACCAGGGTGGGGATGTACACAATGCAGGTGCATGGCTAACATATGTTTACTTTCAGGGGCTGTGTTTTGCGATCTCGTTCTTCGCCTCGAAGGGTCTGGCGACGCAAGTGCCCACAGCAGGTACTAGGACCATGGGTCACCGGCGGCAACGCGGCAGTGTTCTATGGGTTCCTGGACACAGGGCTCGTCCTGGAGTGCATTAAAACTTTCTTTTCTATTCCAGGATAGAACCGGTCGTTAGTGAGGCAATGTTGCAGGCAGTCCTGCGAAAAGGGATGAACAGCAGGAATTAGGAGCAGGTATGGGTCAAGGCCCGCGCCTGCGGTTGGGAGCAGGGATGATAGTACCGGGCCCTACAGGTGGGGCACCAAGAGCATAAGGAGGGCGCGCACTGAAGGGTCGCGAACCTTGTACCACGGTCACAGCTAACGTCTTCTTTTCTCCCCTCAGCCCCCACTTTCATCCTCGCACGCAGAGCACACACTGAACCGGCCTTTGGGCACGTCACGTCCCAGGTCCACTTCCGCTACCGCACGATAAGAAAGTATAGGGGTAAGGTGGGGCACGGAGCGCCTGCGGCAGCAGGAGACTTAGAGGTCCTCCCTAAGCAACACAGTAAATCCCCTTTGCTGATTCAAAAATTTTCTCCTCAGATTGGTGGTCCGCGTGGTGACAGAGGTCAGCATGGATAGCCAGGGCTCCTCCCCTTTTCCCGGAGAGGTCCCAGGTGGAGGACTCAATGCCGGGAACTTCCTAAGACGCGCAATGGGCGAATTTCTTCGAGATGGCCAAGGTCAAAGGCCTGGCGTGGGCCAATGGCATTATGAACGCTTCAGAGCAGGAGGACTCTGGCATCGTCAGCGATTCCCTGGCTACAGAACAGCAGCCCAGCGTTGAGGCAGGCCCCTCTAGGCCCAAGCGGGTCCGCAGGGCCACGATCAGGGACTTCCCAGCAGATCCGCTGCCGCCAACCAGAAGCAGACCAGTTCAGACCCCCAAGGAAGTCGTTCCGGCACTGGCTGCTCCCCCGCCCCCGGGGCCGCCCACCCCGATGGACAGTACTGTGGCCCCAGGTAACTACGCAACTAGGGACGAGCTTGCCAAGCTCATGGACACTATGAACAGTTTTATGTCACAGCTTAAAGCGGGTCCTGTTGGCTCTAGCCCTGCGCATCTGTGTAACAGTAGTAGCCTAAGGGAAGGGGGCACGCTAGCGGCTGCGAGTGTATGGTCAGCATGTGTTTGTGAGCCGTTAGGGCAGCGGGGGGCTACTGCTGCCGCAACCCGGGAGGTATCCAAGGATGGGGCCAGCCCTCCCACGAGTAGTTCTGCAACCCGCACCTCAGGGGGAGATACCAGCACGCCAGCACCAGTTTTACCCCCCCCTTAATATCCAGCCCGGTGCCACCTCTGGGCACCACCAATACGGTGGCCGCAAGCATAGTGTCTCCTCTCGCCCCTACGTTGAGTGCGCCGACCCCTCTACACGCCCCGACGGTCCAGCAAGTCACCTCCGCTCCGCTGCTGCCAGGCCGTTGCTCGCTGGCCTGGCAAGTACCCCAAGCAGCCAAAGAAGGAATTTGGAGGCGCGAGTTTATAGACATTTTTACACTACTCATGTTGGGTCAGGAGGGCCTGGACGCCAGGAAAATAGGGTCGAAGGAGGATGACAAAAAAGTAAGGTACCAGCCTTGGCCAGAGAAAAATATAGATAACTGGCTTGAGGCTTTCTCTATCTTAGCTGCCGTGACGATGGAGAAATTCCCAGAATTGGGCCCCGGCCTGGTGCAGTACTCTAGGACGAAACACAACGAGGCTATGAAGTGGGAAGGAAGTGGCTGGCTGAATTATGATAGGGAGTTCAGGAGGAAGATGTCCCAGTGCCCGGAGATGGGGTGGGACCAAAAAGAGGTTCAGCTGTGGATGGACCACATGGGCTCCCGCACGCAGCAGAGCGGAGGCTCCCAGGTAAAAGCACAGGGGGGGCAGTCTTCGTCCAGAGGGTTCTTTCAGGCAGGCACACGGGGCTTCAAGCAGACTCTTCGGGGAGCACACAGGGGGGGGAGACAGAGGGGAGGTTCAGGAGGTCTCCCCCGGGGACATGCCGCCTTTTTAACAGTGGATCCTGCTCCTGGGGAAAGACGTGCAAGTTTTTGCATGCATGCAACATATGTGGCGGGCCCCACCCAGAGTGTTCTTGCCACACAAAGCAGGATCAACGGCCAGCCAGCAAAGGCGGGCAACAAAGTTGAGGCCACACGATCACCAGTATCTCAAGCTCCCTCCCCCCACCCACTGCCTGGCCCTGCGCCTCACCCTGTCCCCGTGAACAACCCAGATCCAACCGGGAGCCTTCTTTCTACAGCTAGCTCCTCTGCACCCTTTCACACAGCCAAAGGCCTGTCCCCCATCAGCCTGGCCAACATCACGCCCCTCCTCAGATGGTACCCCAATGAACCAGACGGCCGTTTGCTGCTGTTTGGTTTTAGCGAAGGCTTCAAGATCCCCTATGTGGGTCCTCTGGGCAGCAGGGAGGCCGACAACCTTAGATCAGCAAAGGAGTGACCAGAGATAGTGCGGGCCAAGGTAGAGAAGGAGAGGGCTTTGGGCAGGGTGGCAGGTCCATTCATGCAACCCCCGTTGGACAACTTTGTAGTCTCGCCCCTGGGGGTGGTGCCTAAGAAGGAGTCAGGGGCTTTTCGGTTAATTCACCACCTTTCATACCCGGACGGGGCATCAGTTAACCATGGGCTTGAGGAGGGCACCTGCTCCGTGTCGTATTGTACTCTGGACGTGGCATTGGAATTAGTCAGGAGGGCGGGCAAAGGGGCCTGGTTAGCCAAGGCAGACATCGAATCTGCCTTTCGCTTGCTGCCAGTCCACCCAAGCAGCCATCACCTGCTAGGTTTCTAGCTGGAGGGCAGGTACTTTTATGACAAATGCATGCCCATGGGCTGCGCTGTGTCCTGTGCATATTTTGAGGCGTTCAGTTGCTTCCTACAGTGGGCTCTCCAGGAGACCTATGGGGTGGAAGGGGTGACCCATTACCTAGATGATTTCCTATTCATAGGGAGTGATGGCACGCAGGACTGTAATCAGGCCCTTGCGGACTTCGAGAAGTTGGCCAGTCACCTGGGGGTCCCCCTGGCGCAAGGTAAAACAGTGGGCCCGGCGCAGGTCTTAACTTTTCTGGGGATCGAGCTTGATACCATCGCAGGGGAGTCCAGACTGCCGTCAGACAAGGTCCGGGACCTAGAGCAACTTATCCAGTCAGTGTTGGGGCAGGACAGAGCCACCTTGGAATCCATCCAATGTCTCCTTGGGAAAACTGAACTTTGCGGCCAGGGTCATCCCAGCGGGTAGGGTGTTTGCCAGCAGGATAGCCAGGGCTACTGCCAAGGTCAAAAAGAAGCACCACATGGTGAAACTAAGCAAAGGAGTGAGACAGGACCTGGTCATGTGGGCAGAGTTCCTGGCCAATTTCAACGGCTCTGTAATTTGGAGGGCCCCTTGGGCAGGCAGCCCCGACCTAGCACTATTTACAGACGCGTCAGGCAGAGAAGGTTTCGGGGCCATCCTAGATAGGGAGTGGTGTGCGGAGAAATGGCCAAACTCTTGGCATAAGAAGAGGATCACTGCTAACATCACAGTGTTAGAGTTGTTCCCTATTGTGGTAGCTTTTCACCTGTGGTCTGCAGTTCTGGTGGCTAAGAGGGTCCTCTTTTGGTCTGACAACCTGGCAGTAGTGCAGGCCATTAACTCCAGTCAGCGAATTGCCCTCTGGTTTTGTGCCTCTTAAGGGAGTTGGTGCGGGCGTGTCTGTACAATAACGTCGAATGCAGAGTGCGACACATTCAGGGCGTACAGAACACAGCGGCTGATGCTCTCTCTCGTTTTCAGTGGCGACGGTTTCGGGAGGCGTGGCCGAGAGCGAGAGAGGAGATGACCCCTTTCCCACCACACCTCTGGTTCCTGCTGAAGTGGAAGACAGACTGAGGGGGCTTGGTGAGCTGTCCCTAGCACCCAGGACCAGTAAGAGATACAGGTCCTGCGTTGCCAAATTCTGTTCAGTGGTGGGATCCTGGGAAGAAGGCGGGGCCTCTCTCGAATACCGAGTACAGTCTTTTATAGTGTGGGCCAAGGATAATGGGAAGAGTCATTCCTGGATTTCAGGCCATCTGGCAGCAATTAGTCACCACACTAGACTGAGGGGCCAGTCCGACCCCACCAAATCCTTCTTGATCAGAGCAGCATTGAAAGGTTGGGCTAGGAGCGAACCGAGGGCACCGGACAATAGGTCCCCCATAGACTTTAAGACCTTGCAGGGGATGCTGGACTGGGTGCACAAGGCTACCCACTCTGCGTTTGAGGCAGCATTATTCGCGGCCACCTTCAGCCTGGCTTTCTTCGGGGCCCTCAGAATTAGTGAGCTGGTGGCTAGATCTAAGCATGACAGGTCTGGGGTGGCTTTGAAGATACAGGATGCGGTGCTCTCTGGGGCTTCCCTCAAAATAACTCTAAGAAAATCTAAGACGGACCAGTCCGGGGAAGGGAGGGTTTTCTGGCTGCACAGCTTGGGCGATGGCAGGTATTGCCCCGTAGGCCTGTTCGCCGCATATCTGGCCCTGCGCCCCGCAGCGGAAGGGTATCTCCTTTTGCATGCAGATGGCTCTCCTCTGACCAAATTCCAGGTGGAACACATTATGCATGCATGCTTGGCGCTGTCAGGCAACACAGATCCGGGCAAGCGTTTCTGCAGTCACTCTTTCCGCATAGGGGCAGCAACAACAGCATTCAAGGAAGGTTTGCCAGCAGAAGGTATCAAACAAGTAGGGCGGTGGGAATCCCAATGTTTCAAAAGATACATACGGCCATGAGCCCACGGACGTTAATTTGTGTCAGTCACCGGAGTCCCGGGGACTGTCACCAGTGTGTTGTGGAGTGTAATTTACTGTTTTATATTTGGTGTGCTGTGGTGTCAATAAACGTTTTGCAACATCACATTTCTTTATTTGCCAGGAACAAAGGTCTGGGTCATTGGCCATTCTGGCATCTTGAGACTGGCACAGTGGGCTGAACGCAGGAAGTGGAGGCATGGCTTTTTCAACACCGAGATAACTTGGCTGGGGCACCCAGGCATGCGATGGAATGGGTTGTTGGGCAAACTACAACAGAGTCTGGGGGGGAGCACCCATCCTCCCAACATTCTAGTGATACATCTGGGGGGGAATGACCTGACTGCCTTGGGGAAAAGGACATTGCTTCAAAACATGAAAACTACAATGTGCAAATTGAGCAACCAGTTGGGGACATGTGAACTTTGGTGGTCTGAGATCACCCCTAGGCTCCTATGGCATGGGGCTCGGTCAGGGGAGGCAATGGAGGCTGCGCGCAGGAGGGTGAATAGCGCTATGCGTAAGTTCACCGAGCAGCAGGGATTTGGCTTCATTAGACATGGGTTGCTACACGCTAAATCCGCAGGGTGTTTCGAGGACGATGGGGTACATCTGTCCAGAGTGGGCATGGACCTGTTCTTGCTGGATTTGGGGGAGGCCCTAGAAACAGCAGGATGTAAGTAGGAATGCCGGCCTTGGTGGGGGGCCCTGGCTGCGATGGTCGCCACACCCAGGGCTGTGGCGGAGTTACAGGGCGATCCAGAGGCTGAAAGGTACTCAGGGGTACCCTCTTCAGGAGCACAAAGGGTGCTGAGGCCTAATATCCCCAGGAAGTCTTCGCGGTGGACCCTGAGGTGCGACGGCGCCCCGTCTGTCCTACGGGCGGTTGGAAACCTGTACAACCGGGGGTCGCTTGAACGCTCTGCCCCTCATAGGGGGGGGCGTGAGTAAGGGGGTGGACCGATGGTTCACCGGAAGTGGGAGGGGCTATCCCCTCACCACAACCGCTAAGCACCGATTGGCTAAGGCCACAATGCTAGTTGGCCCATCAGGTGGCGAGGGGCGGCTTGCCTTTGGATCGCCTGTAAGATAACCCACCATGCTGACATAGTTGGTATGCTAATAAACCTGCAGCAAAAAATTTCCACCAAAAAAGTGTCTTATCTGCTTATTTATGTTACCGGTATGTTGCTGCATGAGGGCTGGTGAGGGTTGCCAATATTGGCACTATGGGTCTGGTAACTTTATTTTAAAATGGTGGCTCTGCGCCCGTCGCTGCTTCCGCCCTCCCACGCAAATACAGGGTTTCCCTTAAACAGAAGCTGCGCCCGTCGCTGCTTCTGCCCACCCTTCAACACAAATACAGCAACTGAAAACATCAGGGTACGCCCGGATTTAGCAAAGGCATACTGCATATCCCGTCTGCTTTATCCTTTTATTCACTTTCCGTTCTATTTTTGTAAATTATTTCTAATTAAATTTGCGTGCATGTGCGGCCACGGTACTTCAGTGTTATTAGCAGCACACACTTCACGAACCCGCAATGTTCATATAACACAGCGTCGTACATGTGCTTGCATCTTTTAAAAACATCACCTGAGGTCTACTTTCATTTAAAATAAACTTGCCTCCTGTCTCTCGACCTTAGCAGTCTCTGGTTTACTTCGAGACGAAGATTCCAACACTTGCACTGTAGCTAAACTTGCATAGAAGCATGAAGACTTCAAGCTTGCCATTTGTATGAACTAACAAAGATATTTTTGTTTTGTTTCGCTCTGCTGTTATGGCAGCTATATATTTATGTTGGACTGCATTGTTGATGTGAAAATACCTTAAACCATTTGGTGGAAAAAGGACACAAAACACTATTTATGATGGCTCTTTTATTGTACTACCCATTGCAATTTACGTGAATAATACATTTGAAGTTAGAGTGCAACATTTGCACAGCGTTTTGTACTTTTAAAATAAATGATCTGAACACTAAAGCAAGTGATTTATTCCTTTTTAAATTCCATAGATTGTCTTGCATCGCTGCACACGTTCTCCTTGCGGATGAATTTTCAGGAATCCAGGGGCTTTCAGTGCACCATTACAGTATTTCTTCCCCTTTGGGTTCTATTTCAGACAAGCATGGATCTTAAGGTAGCATGCATTAACAGGATGCCATCACTTGCATGGACGTGTCCAAGGAACGGCAGGAATATATGGCCTTTGTCAACTAGGCAATGCGCTATTCTGCCCTACGCTTATGGATACGAGCATCACTGTGAAGGTGCTGCATACGGGACTGGTGGTTTGGGGTGGCCTACTTTAGTCTGAGGCTTCCAGCAGTGCAGGCCACGGTGCTCAGATCCAGTGGTGTCGTGCCCTGCTCTACACGTGCCCTGCCTCCATCAGTCCCTTCATCCTCCATATTCGTTACGTTTTTGCTATACAACAGATTACTTTTATTTTTGCAGGTTTTTATTTCCTTTCAGCGTTACTATTTTCGATAATTAAATACTATGTTATTTCTCTATCTTAAGTGAAATGTGAAGTACGTACTACTTTAATAGGGCGGTCAATTTAAAGTGTGTAGCACCTACTCCACAAAATTGTTGCTATTTTATAGCATGTGTTGCTGAATCAGACTGCATGACCCAGTGTGAAATAATTGTATAGCTCTTCAATTTCTGGCGGCACAGCACCCATGAAAATGTGCTGCATGGCTAAACACTTATAAGGCCCCAAAGGCGAGACCTATTGGCTATGCCAATGCTTGTTACTAAATGCAACTGGTGCTGAGAATGCTTTGAACACAACACTTTTCTCCCTTTCTACTTAAATAAAGCAATAGAAGTGGGCAAACATTAATGATGATGCTCACCACAAAAAACTATGCGGGTGAAAACAAGAGAGGATCCCACCTGGATAGCCTCTGAGTAAAGGGGGTGTTCAAATTGTCAATGGATTGGTAGTTAGTTCTTGGAGGACTAAACTTGACCCCTGTTGACCAGGTCCTAGGATCTCCAGGCTGCAGTGGTGAATGGGGACAAAGGTCATACCAGCAAACTCTACAGAACAGCACACAGTACTTTTGGCCACAGAAAAACTGCCTGTCCTAGTTGGAATCAAAAATATCACTACTTTGAACCAGTGGGGCACCTTCTCGGGGAAACGAAGGTCTCAGACTTGCAGAGCTCCTTACTTGGCTAATAATCATCGTCGGTTCAATCTGGCCACCATATTGAACTCTTCCCTGTTAGGGAGGATGGCTGTGATGCTCTCAAGGCCCAACAGAGGGTAGCCAAGGTAGGCGCTTGAGTAGCCAGGGGTGTATGGGTTTACCACAGATCCTTGCAGTGCCGTTCTCCCCTGGTACTTCCCAGTACAGCGATCACCTGTACTTTCTTGTACAGTGTCTCCTTTCTCTGGGGAGCTCTTCCACTGGGCAGCCACAACTGGGGTCTCCCCTGTGTGGTCTCCTCTGATACAGACCCATCCAGCACCCCGCTCTCCGTAACAGTGTAAATTCCTCTCCCAAAGCAGATATTCCACATCTCCAAAATAAAGTGACAAACTTATAACATGTGTATTTGTAAACGTGCACGTTCAACCAAAGGTATCTTGGTGCTGAGTAACAGATTTATTGTTACCCAACTCAATGGTACTCATTTTATCAAACTTAGAAGGATGAAAGGCTGAGTGGACCCGCTGGGATTTGAACCTGGGACCATGAGGTCGAACACAGCCCCCTACAGTGGGCACATTAGTCCACTAAGCAACCAGACCACGTGATTCTCCCTCACTTGAATGGGAAGCTGACTGTCAGCGACACTAGCAGAGGATTTCAGACCTTCTCCAACCTCTGCAGGATATCAGGGTGCCTCTTATACTAAGCAGAAAAATGTCATGGAACAGTGACTTAGGGTTTCAATCCACTTATTACACAATGTTTTCAAACAATATTTGTGTATTCCCCAGGCACAGGGCTGAGAAAGGTTGGAGGCAGTTCTTGTAGTTTGTTTACCCATCTCCTGATAGGCCAGCCAAAGTATTTGTCTTCAAATGATAGCAGGCAGAACTTACACATGGAGACCCAAAACAGAAGTACAAAAGGGATAGAAATCTTCACACCTCACACTCATCAGCCTTCTGGGAACAGCCCTTCCCGGGGAACAAAAGAGCAGGTCAGAGACATAGACTTACTCCATACTTTTAATGAGACCTGTGTCTCCTGACGTCCTACACCACTTATCAAGCTGTTGGAATTGACACCTGAACAGAACAAAATGGCAAGGACATGACAAAGTATTCTGTGCACTTAAAAAGAGACAGTCATCATCACTCATCCCATATTCTCTTGTCTTAGGACACTCTCAGTCATTAGGAATGTCAACAATAAACTTTGCTAGTCTGTCATGCTACCTCTAACCTCCATTTTGAATACCTTGCTTAGAGTGGAGAACCAAAATAGAGTCTGCTAAGTCCACAGTCATCCATGGTGTTGGGCTTGGCCCTCTCTGCAGGGTCATCCCCAAACATTTTCCCTTCACCCTCCTGTTTTCTAAACCCATTTTTGGTAGCGTTCCTCACTGCAAATCAGTGCTAACGTTATTGTGCTCTATCCTTTAAACATGGAAAAATTGGTCATAACCAAACATTCTATTTAATTTAAATGTACATCACTAGTAAAGTGATACTGCAGGTACCCCAGGGATTGCAAATTAACTGCTACTAGTGGGCCTGCAGTAATTATCACTCAGGTAGCCCTGTTAAAAATATCTCAGGTCTGCCATTTCAGCCTTTGTGTGCAGTTATAAACTGCCATTTCGGCCTGGCAAAATAAATCTTTTGCCAGGCCAAAGTCTTCCATTTTAATACATAAAAGTCACCCCTTGAGTAGGCCTTAAACATCCTTCAGGACAGGGTGCATTGTATTCAAAAGGTACTTTTTAATTTTACATGTCCTGGAGGTGAAAAACTCTTAAATTAGTTTTTCACTACTGAAGGCCTACCTCCCTCATAGGGTAACATTGGGTTACCTTATCACATTCAATAAGTGATAAATTTTGTGTGGGTTTAGAAAAAATGATTAGGTCGCAGTTGCACTCCAAGGTTAACACAGAATTAGTATAAAATATTTCTTTAGATCTGTTTTAGTGGGTGCATGTGGGTATCACCTCCTGATCAAGAGGTGTGCAGATACATATGATGAAAGAAGCATTTTCCTAGAAGGCCAAAACATCCCCACTGTGCACTCCTGAGGTGGATTTATGAATTAAACCATTCATCCATAATTTTTTTATTTTATTTTATTTTTTAAATTTTATTTAGCCATAAGTATAACACAGTACAGAAATGAAGAAACCATGAGAAAAAGACAACGTAAGTAGCATCTAAAACTGAGAGTACAAACCTAATCTGAGTCAAATAATATGTAAAATATCCAAAGTATAATACAGAAAAAACGGACAAGGGAAATGCGAAAGTCAACAAAAACAGTTGTAGAGTTGGAGTAGAGGGAAGAAAATGCCAAAAGCACAGAAAAGACAATAATACGATAATCCCATTGGAGACTAGCCCAGACCCTTTTAAATTTTAACCAAGAACGTGGGCCTCCTGCCTTAGCTAGGTCAAGTTCCATTTCGTACACTTGTCTGAGTAAGGCCCAGACTTCCGTAGCGCATGGGCTCATGCTATTAATCCAAGCTCGGGCTTTACATAAGCGGGCACATGCTATAACAATTGAAGTTAATAATCTCTCGTGACTGACCATGTCACGTATGGCCCCCAAGATTATTTCCCTCTCAGTAAGTTGAACACTATGACCATGAAGTAGTGCAAGTATGGAAGACACATTTATCCAGAATGTGTTCAGCCTTGGACAGGTAACGAGCATATGTCTTAAATCTGCAGCAAAGACTTGGCATTTTGGACAGAATGATTTGGCCGAGAATTGAGATGTAGCCCATTTAGAGATGAGCTCAGGAGTGTAATACAACATGAAAACTGTCCGATGTTGTTGTAATTTCAAATTAACAGAAGTAACAGCTACATCTAAGGTTTCCAGTGAGGCCTGTATTTCCTCGCTTGTTATGTCGGTTTGAAAAATCCAGCTTAATTTTGCAGCTATCTGTGAACTATCATCACTAACAGCTGCAAGAAATTTCTGATAGACTGTACCAATAGTTCCTCGGCCGGAGGTCAAAAATAATACCGATAATATTTCAGGGGGACTTGCCATTTCTGAAATCCTCTGACCCTGTAGAAAGTAGTCCAGTACTTTCAGAAATTTGAAAAATGTACTCTGTAAAAGCCCGAACTCATCTTTCAGGGCTGAAAAAGATCGAAATCCCTGTCCGTCATATAACTGCCCAAGTTGATTAATGCCCTTGTGCAGCCAGCATCTTCCGATGTAGTCATGGAATATACTGGGCAACATGGGATTGCCCCACAACGAGGTATACTGGTGCAGCATGGGCAAGGAGTATTCCTTGCAAATGTCCTGCCAGATTCCAGTAATGTCTCTAATTATCTTGAACCTGACCCGCTTAAAGTAATTAGGGTCAGAAGTCTTATACAATGTGAACCCAGTGTCTGGTCCGCAGGCCAGCTGATATGATTGCCAAGCAGAGCCGGTATCAGGCCCACTGAGCAAGCTTCGGATCCGACCCGCAAATGCAGCCCAAAAGTAAAGTTTGAAATCTGGGAGCTTAAAACCCCCTTGTTTGTACGATAATTTGATATATCGAAGTGCCCTCCGTGCGCGTCGGTATCCCCATATAAAGCTACCTATAGCACTATCTAAACGCTTGAAGAAAGACCAGGGAACCCTCAGAGGTATTGTGCGATAAAGATATAGAAATTTGGGGAGAATATTCATTTTGACTATATTGCATCTTCCATATATACTGAGGGGTAGCCGATACCAACTGCGTAGTTTCGCCAAGACTGTTTTAAGCAGTGGCTCATAATTCAAAGAAACCACATCATCCACTTGACTACTGAGTTGAACTCCCAAATAAGTAGCCGTTCTTGTAACCCCTAATGATACTGGCACCGTTTCAAGTTGAAAATTTACAATTGTCTGAGTCTTAGTCAAATTTAATTTATAGCCAGAGAAGGAGCCAAAGCGCTGCGCCTCGTGTAATTTCGACTAGAGCGTCGACAGGATTAGAAGAAAAGATGGCGATGTCGTCTGCATATGTGGTTAATTTTAATTCTAGCCCACTAAGACATACTGGAGCAATCCTTACATTTTGCAACAAATGCCTTATAAAAGGCTCAATATAAAGGGCAAACAGTAATGGGGATAGCGGACAGCCCTGCCGCGTACCCCTTTGAACTGCGAAATGGGCTGAGGAAAGACCTTTCAGCTTAACTGCTGCCACCGGGCTATTATACAATTTCTTGACCACAGAAATATACCTAAGACCGAGGCCAAATGATGACATAGTAAGCCGTAGTGCTTCCCAGGCGACTCAGTCAAAGGCCTTTTCGGAGTCGAGCATCACCATCCCTATATGTTGGTCTAATTGACCGGAAATGTCGAAGGCGGCAATGGCTGTATTAGTGTGAGCCGCCGTGTCTCTACCTGGGACAAAACCATGCTGTTGCTCCGAGACTAATTGGTGGATAAAAGGAGCCAGACGCGAGGCCAGGATTTTAGAGAAAATTTTAGCATCAGCATTAATCAGTGATATAGGGCGGTACAAGCCCCTTTCCTCTACTGGTTTCCCCTTTTCAGGGAATACAACAATGTTAGTAATACTCCAAGATGCAGGGGCGTCGGCCCCATTAATGATGTCAATAAGTAATTGGGTGAAGACAGGTGCCAAAATGTCCTTAAAGATTTTGTAAACATCGAGCGGAATAGTGTCTTCACCGACCGCCTTGCCTGAGGGTAGAGAGCTAATCGCACTCTCAACCTCACCCAGCTCTATGTCCTTCTGCAAACATGCGGACTCAAAGGGGTCGAGAGTCGGGAATACACTCTCCTGTATATACTTTAGAGCAGTATGTTTATTAAAAGGAGCTGACTCACCATATAAATTGGCACAGAATAGTCTAAACTGTTCGACTATATCCAGTGGTCGAGTATAAGAGAGACCGTCTTCCCCTTTTATCAGTTTAATGTAAGATCTGGCCCTCTGATCAGCGATCTGAGTAGCTAGCAAGCGGCTAACCCTCTCTCCGTACTCATATTGCATAGTTTTATACTTGTGGTAATTGGTGGCAACTTTATCAATTAACCCTCTATTCAGCTTGGCTCTTACTTCTAGAAGCCGAAGGTATATTAACTGTTCCACTGCATCCCCTGCTATGATAGCTCTTGCATGTTGTCGTTCCAAATCTAAATAAACCCTATGCTCCTGCTCTGCCTCCCGGGTAACCTGTCGGTTCTGTGCTAGAATACACTGGAGAGTGGCCCCTCTAACGTAAGCCTTCATACAGTCCCATAACGTTGAAGTAGAAGCAGTGCCCCTATTATTTTCAAAGTATTCCCCAAGTGTTCTTCGAATATATGCCTGAAAGTCTAAATTGCTGAGTAGATGTCTGGGGAATAAAAAAGACCGGAAAGGTTCTCTATCCCCAGCTGAGTCTGCAAAGTTAACATCACTGGATTATGGTCGGATGTAATTTTGGGACAAACCTCTATAAGTGTCTTTTCCAACAAAGTTCTATTAGTAAAAATCATGTCGATTCGCGAGTACTGTTTATGTGGGGGTGAATAGTATGTATAACCTGGGAGTGTTGGACACAATCTCCTCCAGGTGTCATCCAGCTGATGCATGTGGAGAAGTTCAAGAATGGCTGCCCTAGTCCTCACCATTCTGGCCCGGGTTTTGGTATTAGTGGTATCAATCTTTTTATCAATAATGCAGTTGAAGTCCCCTATCACTATCAGATCCCCGGCCCACTCCAGTAGTTCTGAACTTAAGTAGTAGAAAACATCGGGACAGTTGGCATTGGGACCGTATACCACACAAATCGTGGTCTTACGCCCTGAAATCAATAGCTGAGCTATTGCCCATCTCCCTTTAGAATCGGCTAATGTGCGTAAGACTGTCGCCTTAAGGTTTCTAGATTTCAATATGGCGACCCCTCGAATAGAGATCGCCTGTGATGTACAAACAAGTGTATCGAAGCCAAGTTGTTTTAGCTGAGATCTATCTTTGTACACAGGGTGAGTCTCAGTAAGGCCCAGTATATGGGGTTTAAACACACAGAGTTCCTCCCCAACTAATCGGCGTTTTCTGGCCTGGTTCAGGCAGACGACGTTCCAACACATATATTTTAAGTCAGGCATTAAATAAGTTCCACGAGCTCAATTCAATCGTCTCCCCCCTTATTCCATCGTCAATTTCCTTTTGCTCTACCAGTGAGTTTCTAGCTAAAATGTGGCTAATTAACCCCCTCCCTCCCCATCTCCCTCCCCCCACCGCTCCAGCAGATTGTCAAGGAACCGCTATCTACCATCGCCAGCCTACCACCAGCCCTTGCTAAAACCCCCCCGTGCCTACGGAAAGGAATCATCCCCTTCCCCTGCTGTCATTGGCTGACAACCTTGAAAGAACGCCCCTCCGCCCCCCAAGACCTCGAAACCTCCCCACCACCACCTTCCTCCACCAATATGTATGAAAAGTGTCCCAAAAGAAAAAAGGAGGAAAAATAAGGAGTATATATCTCCAGGTGCCCTACGCATGCCTCCTTCAATTATAGAATCAGCTACTGGTATCAGACTGCCACTTTGCCAGTGCCGTTTGGCATCTTGTTCAGTATAGAAAAAGTGTGAATGTCCATCTTTAGTAACCTTGAGACGGGCTGGCTCCTGCAAGAAGACTTGTGAGCAGACTGCCTTGAAGGGATCCATTAATTGACGCAGCTGCCAGCGTTTGTCCATAGTGGATTTACACAGATCAGAGCGTACAAACAAGGAGATTGAGTCCAACTTGACTGGAGTAGAGGGGCGAGCTTTCACATGAATAGCTTGACGTAACAAGAAATTGCCCAAGTACACCAGTATAGGCCGTGAGAAAGATGACTTGATTTGATTCCCTTGAGAGAGAACCAAAGGAAGTCGATGCGCCCGTTGAACCTGTGTATCCATATCCCAGTCCGCCAAATCTGGAAATGCTTGCTGGAAGAGACTGACAATATAGGCCCTTGGGTCAGAGCCTTCCCTCCCTTCTGATATGCCAAAGATCCTCAGATTCTGCCGGCGTTGGCGATTTTCAAGATCCTCGACTTTCGCCTGCAGGAACGCTAGCTGAGACTCTTGAGTTTTAGTCATTCTCACATTGAGCGTATTAGCCTCGTCCACAGCAGCAACGCATTCTTGTATGTCGTTGACTTCTGAGGATAACAGGGCAACCTTGGTGGTAACGTCCGTCAATGCTTGTTTAATCTCCCTGCTGTCTGTTTTGGCATGAGAGTAATATTCTTGGGCCTCTGCTCTCTGCGTGACCAGAGCCTGCAGAATTGTGGACAGGGAGGGTTCCTTACCATCGGCCGAATACAGTCCCAGTTGACAAGTTCAGCTGGTACTAGAGATGGATATAAAGAACTAGAAGCAGGTGCCGGAGATAAAGATAAGGAACTAGAAGATCCACTATTAGCTCTGCCTGAATTCCCATCCGAATTGACCAATTGAATTGGCGGAGCGACAGGATTAGAGTAGGAGTGAGGTAGGAGTGGCAAATCTTCAACTTCAGCTGAAGCAGATTCCATATTGCCAGAATTAGACAGTCGTGAGATGATGGCTTTAACATCCCCCTTTGAGGCCACCCATTTGCGCAGGGGACTAATGCCAGGACCAGCCTTTGTACTACTTGAAGCAGAGTCCTTGAGTCATCCCAGTGCGGCAGTGACTTGAGGTTTGACTCCACCACGGCCCTTACCTCCCTTAGCTGCTCTAGTAGTTTTAGGGCCTTTTGCCCTGGCGCCTTTCCCCCCCAGTGGGGTACAGATTTTCGAGGTGCTGGGTTCTATTGCCACACTGGTCGGGTCAGTTATTTTTGATTGCTGAACGATGGGATCCACCTGGAGACAAGTCTGTGTGTCTGTAATAAAATGGATAGAGTCAGAATAGGCAATACCTGAGGCAGTATCAGTCTGAAAGTCAGCAGTTCCTGGGCTAAACTGTTGCTGGGACCCTGGTTCAAGTGTAGCATCAATTCGAAAATTACCATCACTCGAGCCCTGACTGCTCATGCAGGGTTGCATATGCATTTGCATCTGTGAAGGTATTTGTGAAGGTACACCTGGTGCATTGGTACATGATACAAACAAGCCAGAGGAGCCAGGAGAACCAGCTATAGAATCACAGCAGGCCGCTTTTTCCAAAGTGATATCTTTTCCCACACTAATATCAGTATTCGCCATAGCCGTCACGGAAGAACCATCTTCCCTGCTGTTCCCTTGCTGGTCCAGGGCCAGAGATGATGACCCTATAGCCGGGCAGGCGAGAGAGCTTTCCATCTCCCCCAGCCCTCCTGAACAGCCGAAATCAGCACCTCTGCCATTTCAAAACCTGGAATGGAGGTCTCTGATCCACAGGACCGGAGCAAGCCTGCTGCCTTACCGGAACGTAGCACCCGAAGAATCGGTTTCCCCAACTGGGAGCCGGAGCTAGGCGCCGCACCTGGAGAAGCCACCAGGTCCTCAGTTCCACTGACAACAGCCTCAGCATGCCTCCTCCCTGGGGCAGAAGTCCTGTTTCCTGAAGCAGGAATCACCTCCGCACGGCCGCGTCCCTTCGAGGCTGTAATACGCTGTGGTGCCATTCCCTTAGCAGACGCCGCCGTGGTATTCCAAGGATCAGAGTGCAGCGGCAGTCGCAGCAAAAACCACTGAGCTGCTCGAGTTGCCTGAACGTGGGTCCTTGCGTTTAATGACCTGATCCGACACATCAAGCCGACAAACTCCAGGTACCAGCAGACGCTGTATCGTAGCTTATTGCCTTAATAAATGTGAGGGGTGAAGGGACATGCGTATTCCCTATACTTAAAACTGAGCCCCTCTCGCCACTAGTGTAGTAATTTCCATGGATATAGTTCATCGTCAAATGTGGTGTAATCGCTGGGAGCATCGAGGTCCACGGGGAAAGCTACGGGAGGCATCCTCTACAGCGGAGTCAATCCGCCATCTTCCTTTCCCCCGTGATCCCCCCCACCATTCATCCATGGTTGTTAGATTTCAATCTTCTTTATTTTTATCATTTTTCAAGAGGTATGTAATGTTCAGAATCATAATACATCATCAATTTAGTTTTTAGTTGTCCATATCAAAGAAAACCCAATGCATTTCGGGCTATGCTCTTTATCAGGGGATGATTCCTAGAAAGGAATATCACTCATTAATCTCTGAGGTCTGCGTACCACCTGCAAGTTAAATTTATCGTGGGTGTGGTGGTAATAACAAAAAAACAATATGAAAGACATTCTTTAGTTGCACTTGTTGAGTAATTATCAAGTGGAGTTGAACAGAAAAGAAAATAAAGGAGTGTGATTGAACATGTCAATTCCTGAAAACAGTAAGAATTAGTGCACAATAGCTCGTAAATGCCCAGAGCGGGTCAAATGTGAAGTAAGGTACAGCCGAGTGGAGTAAAATAAAACACGAAGATAACGAAAGAACACAGGTCCCAACCGTGGTTGATAATTGGTGCCTTGATATACTGAAAATATGGTTATAGAAGTAAAAAGTGATATAAGAAATTAGATGACGAGTGACGCAAAGTCAGGAGTCCGAGAAAGAAATAGAACCAAGTATCTGTGAACTAGAGTCCCGATTTTTATAAATCAACAAGTGCTGAATGGACAATACGTGCCCCAATACTTTAACTGCTATTAATTTAAAGAGTAATTCACCTCTACTAGGTCTTGGCGCATACCTGGCAAGTGGGATTTTAGAACATATCCATTCGGCTGGTAGACGCGTACACTTTCTACTGTGTTCGGCGTTGTTCACAAAATGCGAGCGTACGTTGTAATGGAAATAAAAAAAGGTTAACTCCGATCAGTAACCCAGGAAGTGCATTAAAGTCCCGTATGTTAACATAGAAACAGGCTTGTGAAAAGACTGTGACCCAGGAATCCCGATCCGATTCGGTTGGAAACCATTCCCAAACCCATTCGGTCGGGAAGCTTTCCAAACCGCATCAGAATCGGGCCCTATGTTGGAAGGTAAACTTTCTACTGTGATGAGCCTGGTCCCTGCATCTAACCCACACTCCTTTGCAGTATGCCTGAACTTTTGACTTTGACATGGTTGAGTGTGACCAGGTAATCGTTTGTTTTTTTAGTTCCTACTTACTAGATTTCATATCTCTTGTTCTACCTGTTTGATTTTTGTCACTTTGGTACATTTTATTTATTTGAATTATCTCTATTTTTCAAAATTGGTTTGAGATTTTTCTTGTGTTTTGTTTTTACTTTATTACTGTGTGAGTGCTGCATAAATATTTTACACATTTTCTCAACGTTAAGCCTGACTGCTTTGTGCCAAGCCACAAGAGGCGTAAACACAGGTTTATTAAGTGACTTTTCACTGTGACAAGGATTGTGTTTATTACTTGAGTTGGGCTCACATCGTTCTCAACCAATAACTCAAAGAGCCTTCTTTGAACTAGTACCTTGGTATGTGGTCAGTTTTCTTGCATTTGGAGTACTGTTTCATTGAGATATTTATATCTATACATGTTAGCTTTTTCACCCCCATTGCTGAGTCCTTTTTTCAGGTTTAGGGTACTTTGCGCTTAGCCTTCCTAATATTTTTTCCATAAACGCATTCCAGGCCTCTGTTGCACACTTCTGATACACTCAACTTGTTCACAACTTGTGTGGCAGGGCCTAGCACATGCAACAGGATGCGATTCTAATCGGGACCACACATGATCCCTGCTTTCCTGTCGCTCATGGTCCCTGCTTTGATTTGTTCCTGTCACAGTTGCAAGGCCCAGCCACACAAAAAGGGTAGTGTTTTTCATGAGAAAAGTGTAGGAACGCTGGTTGGTTTGAATAGCGGGGCTCCTCACAGATTCCAGAGGATTCTCTCACAGATATGTGAGGAAAATGCATGAGACATGAAAATAGTTGAGATTTTCTGAGCATTCTGTTTAAGAAAATGTTGTGGGATCCACACAAAATAGACCTCCCTGGACTCCCTGTGTAACAGCTGTGACCAGGCCTAAATACACCAACTATCAACATCACCAAAGGGGATCAATTTTGATGGAGAATATTTGATGTTTCCACATTAAATTGTGGGGATTTTCCTTTTCATTGAGAAAATAGTGGGAACATTGGTTGATAGGAATTTTGTAGATCCACACAGATTCAAGAAACTTTCCCTCACAGAAATAGTTGGAAAATATGTGATTATAGCCAAGGTTTGAGGTTTGCAGGGCGGTTTGGCAAGAAAAACTTAGTGAGGTCAACACAAGTGACACCATCTTGGACTCAACAGGGTGGGTGGTTCGTGCATTTCAAAGGGTTCCCTGGTTGCCAGTTTTCCTCAGCTCAAATAGTGCAGCCATTCAGCAGAAGAAATTGAGAAATTGAGATTTCCCCCCACTCTGCTGGTCCATATGTCAAAACTACTGGCATATGCAAACTTTAAGTAATTTGCTTTTGTGTAATGTGAAATTGTGGGAAAATGATGTGAAATTATGCATAATTTTGTGAAAAGCAAATCCTTCACTAAGCATCATAATTTCGGGTGAAATGCCTCCTTGCTTCAATTTTTGAGGTGTGGATGTACTTTGCCCAGGCCTAAAAACTATGCCCAAAAGAATCCAAATGTTCCAATGCTTCACATGGGGATGAGGATGAGTATGCTTTAGACCCCATGTGGGCAGAAAGACTGTTGGAGACAGGTCTGGGCTTTCCAACACCACCACATTTTTTTCCTGAAGAAAGTATATATGCCCGGTGACTAGTGGGCTTTCAACCGCTCTTTAGGACATATTTGTGGTAACCCTACCTATCTATGTTTAGGTGTGACACAAAAAAGGTTGTGCCCTTGATTGGGTGGGGCACAGCCAGATGCCTGAGAAGACCACCCAACCCCTTTTTTCCCTTTTTTCAGTGGTGTCTAACGGACTTTCAGCCACTAGTGGTGGCAGATTGTGGGTAAAGACTCATGAGCCCATTCTAGGGTGGGGCACAGCCCACTTCCTAGGGTGGGCCACCACAACTCTCTCCATGTGGGGGGTGATTGAGGGTTACCTCCCAATCTGTCTCAAGTTGTGAAGACCCATTCACCAGAGGGAGCATGGCTTGATGCCTGAGCAGACCACCCCACCCCTTATTTTTTGCCCTTTTTGCCTTTTTTCCCTGGTGTCTAGGGTGCTTTCTGCCCCAAGTCGGGCAGATTGTGGATAAAGCCCCTCATTTGCAGTAGGTGGGGCAGAAAGACTGTAGGTCTTATTCAGGGGTGGGGGCATAGCCTGATGACTGGGTGAGCCACCTCTCTGCTTTTTTGACCTTTGTTTCCCCATGGTGTCTAGTGGGCTTTCTGTCCCTCTGCACAGGTCATTGGGGTAAACACCTCCCACCCTGGGGTGGGGCAGAAAGACTACTGTGCCTGTTCTGTAGTGCGGTCAATACCCTAGGTGGGAGACCCAGCTCCTTATTATACCTCCTCTTTTTTCTTTTTTGTGTCTAGTGGGTTTTCTTCTACCCGGTGGGGGAAAATTCAGCGTAAACTCCCTGCACTCCTTGTGCTCCCCCATGGGGGACATAAAACTATTGTGTTTGGGAGGGAGCAATGACCCATCTGCGGGGTGCCACTACTTCCAATCAGTAATCCATGTGTCCAATGGGGTGGATACATTCTTACGGATCACCCTCTGAGGGTGATACCCCATCCGGGATCCAATAGGGAGAGACAGCACTTGACAGGGAACATTGTCTTCTTTCCAGAGCTGCCACTGCTGTGTTGATCAGCGCGTGGGGTCAGAGCAATACTTCCGGATATCGGTCATCGATCAAAAGTGAACACAGATTATGCCATTAGCGAAGTATGCTTTCGCTTTGGTTTGCTGTGATGTCAGCACGAACAGCAAAGTATAAATAATCAAGTGTGAGACATGAAGTAAGCTCTGATTGTAACTGAGACCTAAAAACTGTACTGAAAGCAATGTCATCTGTTTTCATTCCACATTCTAGAGTTGACCAAAGTTAATGGCAAAAATAAAAAACTTCCCTATGAATTTGCCTATTTAAATATAATTGGCAAGGGCTTGATTTAGGTTTTGGTGGACAGGGTACTCCATGTCTACCTGCCCTATTGTAAGTTGTGCGGACCATCAGCTTTGCATTTGAGGTGCTTCTGATGGCTCCATAAATGGGAAGTTTACTTATAAGGCTTAACAGAGTGCTGACATCAGATGAAGTGTATCATATTGCCCGCTCCATTTAGGAAGGGTGGTCTGATGGCCTTTTTATCTATCTGTCACCTCCAGGCACAACTTGGTGGTGGCAATACAAAACAATGAAAATATGTAACTCACTGGGTGTGGGGGTTATTAGTTATTTCTTTTTTAAAAGTAAGCTGCCACTTTGGGAGTTTGTTTTTGAAAGACAAAAAATTGGGTGCACAGCCAACAAGACCGACAGTGGTCCTCCCCCAAAATGTTGGTACTTTCAGAGAAACTGCCATGACAATGCTCCCTCCAAAAGAAAAGAGATCAATCACTGCTGGGCCAGCCATGATCTCTAAATATGGCATCCTCTGTCCATGAAAGTGGTGGATGTAATGTCCTCCCCACCTTTTTTTACGGGCCTGAGCAAAGACTGCCATACAATAAATCAGGCTATATGTCTCCTCTCCTCTCTTCTCCTCTCCTCTCCTTCCTCTCCCCTCCCTTGCAAACATATGCCCTTCCCTCACTGCCACTTCACTCTCCTTTTGTGTCCCTTTCCTTGACTCCTCTTCCCCTCTCCTCAATTCTCTTCCCACCTTGATTCTCCCTTTCCTAACCATCTCTACCCTTTGATGTCTTCCCTTGTCTTCACTCACTTTCCCTTATCCTCTTTCTACTTTTCTGCATTCTCCCCTTTCCTCCCATCTTAAAAATCTCTCCTTTTCCACTCCTAGTCCCTCCTCTCCCCTTACCATCCCATCTTTCACCTACTGTCACCATCAATCCCCTCTCCTCATTTTGTCCCATCAACTGCCATTCCCTCCCCTCTCCAGTTACCATGAGCTCACGCTCACGTTCCCTCCTGTGGTCATTTTACCCTTCTACCTTTTTTCTTGCTGACTCTCTCTGGCATCTTCACTGATTTGCACCTGGCTCCCGTTCCCAGTCCTCACTCCATCTTCTCATGAATATATCCACTCTGTCGTCATTTCCAGCTAATGACTTTCCATCTAATGTCCCAGCTCTCAGTTTCATTTCAGCTCTTCACAAATTGTAGACAATGCAGCTCTCCACACAATGTACAAAATACAGTCGTGTTCTCCCATCTCAGCTTCGCTTAGACAATCCCCTGACATTATGAATGGAAATGTGTACATTTCTAGTTATCTATTTATTACTTGTTTATATTCAGCGGAGAAATGTTTAACACTTGCTAATGACTTGCTGCTTTGTTTTGCAGCTCTCCCTGAGTGGATGTGAATGGTGCAGGAGACAGCTGATTTCTCAGTGCACCTGTTTCGAATATAAGACAAGCAGAGAGCACTGTAATTCAGCAGCTGCTTAAAAAAGCCTGGTGCCAGTAATGTTAAGTTGGTCGCTTACATTATTGCATAGGAGGAATTAGAACATTGCAATGTTGATCACTCCATTGAAGACAATGGAATGCTCCAGGCTTCTAATGGCCAGTAGAAGGCGGAGCATCAACATTCCAATGTTTGTTCACAGCTGTTGCTGTGAATAAAGGCCTCACGGAGCCCCAGGGGATTTCAACCCTTTCTGGCTCCATGAGGCCTTTGTTTTACAAATTAGAACATTCTGCCCTCTAGGGGTGGAATGTTCTAATAGCCTTAGAGCCCTCCATAGCGGGCTCTACTGGCCATTAACGGTCTGCTCCCTAGTTAAAGGCTGGAGCGGGACTTTAATAGCTGGTAGAGCCTGCTACAAAATGCTCTATGGCAATATTAGAGCATTGGAATGTTGAGAGGTCCATTAAAGACAATGAAATAGCTACGGGCTTATAATGGCTGGCACAAGCCTTCTGCTTCAACATTCCAATGTTGGTCTTTATGTTGCTCCCTTTTAAATTTAGAACATTCTCCCCTAAGTGGGTGGATGTTCTAATATCCTTATAGCCCTTCTGCCTCTGGCTATACCGGTTGTTAAAGACCCTCTCCCTTGTTATAAGCCCTCGCCTGTGGCTCGGGCCTATAGCACAGGTTCAAGGCCTTTAACAACTGGTATAGCACTCGTCAGCAGGCTATAAGGCTACATGCTGCTCTCAGACCAATCATGACATTAGTTGGCTGCTTTAGATCTCTACTTGCTGGTACTCAGGTTCCCAATAGCTATTACCACATCCAGGAGAGAACTGGTAAGATAGCTTAGTAGCTTGAGAGCCTACTCCATCGGTTTGGGTGTAACACATATGACATGGCTAAGCCATTGTTGTTGCAAGTTGTAGAATTGGGGTTACCAGAACAACTATAGTTAAATGGCCAAACTACAACTCAGTTAAAAATGTGCAATTAGCAGACTTTGCTTGCAAATGTCAGATATTCGCATTGAGTATAACCTCTCTCCTACTATCTTTCACGACATAATTAATAACTAAAAACAGGGTTGCAGAAATTATTCGGCAGTGGATTATTCAACAGAGTAATTTATTATGTTGAAAGAGTGGACAAATTACGCAGGAATATCCAGCACATTCCGAGGCAGTATTATCTTGCTATTTTGCCGTTTTAACACACAATGAAAGAGCTCAATGTAAAAGACAAAGGTTTCTTAAGAATATTACTTATTTTCATGTTATTCAGTTTACTTGTAGAAAATGTTATGCTTGATGGAAGAACAGGAACACCACTGTTAAGTCTATGGGCCCAGAAAGGTAAACTTGGGGCCTTGTGGCGGGAACTCACTACTGTAGTTACCCATTGGGGGCCCCTGCCACGAGTTCTTGTCCCCTCGCCATGACTGCAGGGCCTCTGCCACAAATGCAGAGGTCCTTTGTGAATCGGCCTCAGACTTCAAGTCTAAACTTAGCGCCTGATTCGTAGATAGGAAGCCTAAGTTTAGACCTGAAGCCTAAGTTTAGACCTAAAGTCTAACTTTAGGTATAAAGTTAGGCTTCTGGTCTAAAGACAGACTTCAGGTCTAAAGTTAGAGTTTGGGTCTAAAGTTAGACTTCAGGTCTAAAGTTAAACTTCATGTCTAAATGAAGACTTCAGGTCTAAAGTTAAACTTCAGGTCTAAAGTTAGACTCTAGGCAGGGCCGGACTGGGAACCAAAACCGGCCCTGGCAAAGTGCTCGGCCGGCCCCCCTGGGGGTTAGGGGTGTGGCCGAGCTGTTTGCCAGGGCCGGTTTCGGCCGATTTTGTTGCAGGGGCCGATATTGCAGCTATGACTCGAGGTCTAAACTTAGAATTCAGGTCAGGGCCACTGGAATTATGCAGGAGAAGAGGGCCAAATAATGCGGCATGGTTGAGTAAATTATGTGGCAAGAAAAGCTAAGTTATGCGGCATAATGCAGCATTTTTTGTAATAGTCTTGCTTCATTAGATGGTCATTTTTAGGTCTTGCCTAGGCAGCGCTTGCGCAGTCTCGTTGAGACATGCAGTATATACTATAGCGTGGAAGCTTCGTTTAAGCTCCCGCGCACTCTCCGCCCATCTTTTGTATTGGCTTAGGTCCTAAATGCAGCCTTCCCATTGGTTTTTAGACTTGTTAGTCCCTCCTACTGACGGCCATGTTGTCAATTGTGTCCTTCCATGGCTATCGGCCCCTTAACTGTAAACAATATTTAGTTTTCGTGCCTCCCCCTGTCCCCTCTCGCAGTCCATGACTTCTTGGGACACCACCCCCCCCTCCCGTTTGTGCCTTTTTGCCCGCCCGTACTCCCTTTTAAAATGCAATAGGACTCGCGTAAATGCGAGTTCTATTGCATTACCAATGCTTGTTTTTAAAGTAGTGCGCCCGCATTTGGACTCATGGAGCAGCGGGAGCCCAACCCGCATTTACAAGTATTTAGAAGCGGGAGCCCACCCTGCATTTCTGAAGAGCCGCCGAGATCGGCCAGAACCGCCGCCTCAAGAAATACGGAAGTCAGGCAAGGCTGCCTGACGTTGGGTGGAGCTTGCAGCCCAGCAGAGGAAGTTCCCGTGTGCCGGCGAGTGGAGGAGGAGCCCTGCGGGCTCACCGGACCCCAGGAAAAGGAGACCGGAGCCTGACTTTCAGTCAGTAATAAGATTGAAATTAGAGATAAGCTAGTGAAATGTATTTGACACTCTGCACAGCGTGCCATTTCTTTACTTTACCTTATTAAATGCTGCAAATTAACCGTCGGTCACTCTCCCTCAACTGCCCTGAGAACAGATTTGAATATCCTCAACATTCTGGGAGTGGCTCGCTCTACTGGGACGATTATTGGTCAGCGCGACAGCGTTCTAATCGAGAACTAAAAGTAGAGGGTCCATAAGTTAGTGATAAACTGAACATTTGGATTATTTCGTGGTAAATGAAAAATGAAGATCCAAATAAGCGTAGTCATTAACTAGCGCATTGTTCAGCACTGCACCGCACTGCTATGAGCCTTTTACATTAAGGTGATGATTTTAAGAAATTTCTGATTTATTCACGTTTACGATGGTTTTATGAACTTGCTGATTTATTATCCTACTACTAGTCTGAACGTATTACGAACTTGACCGGAGTGCTAAGCATACTTGTCAAGTGGCTCCACACGATGTATGGCGCCGACTGTGTTGGTTGTGTGTAAGGTTTTTAGCAGTTTGATGGCTAACAACATTGTAAGTATACCAGGGAAATTTTAAGAGGGTCAGCCTCAATGATGAGTACCCCAGTCATCTCGCCCTCCCACTACCACTTAGCCCTTCCTACAGAAGAAATGAAACAAACACAAACAAGAAACAATCTCTGGTTCTCCATGACATTTGTCTCATTCAATTATGTAAGAACAAATTCACACAACAGTTTTTTTGCTATAATGCACCGTTGGCACGCTTGATTCGAGCACAGCTGTGGATAAGCGATTAGATGCAAAATATCACGTAATTTCATTCCACAATACATGTTGCTGATACTTTTAATATATATGCTACATACATCGTGCTTAGCTTATTTTTAATACATTCGTATTATTTTTTGTAAAACTGACATTCTTCAGAAATGCTGTAATAGACTATTTTATAAAATCGAGTTCCTGGCATTAGCTTGTAGCTCTGTAAGTGATTCTGGTTCGTGGGCATTACAGCCAGTTCCCGTTAGTGCGCTGCGCTCTGGGTTCAAGGCGCTGTGGTTGGCTCGTGCCTTCGCTGGACACAGTCTCTGTTGACGCAGCAGCAGCTTGGGAGCGACTGTGGGGCATATTAGCAAGGGCACTATCGCCGCTTTAGCAGCACTTTTTGCCGCTAAAGCGGCAATATTTATATCGCCCTATCAGCAAACTGTCTCTAACAGCAGTTAGCGACAGTTTGCGGGCATTAGCACCCGTTTTGTTACCGCTTTGCATGTCAGCGATATTTATCGCTAATGACATGCAAAGTGGGCGTTCCCGACGAACAAACCTGGGAAACACTCGCTAACAGGCCTATCGCCTATTAGCAAGGTGGCCATGCCATGCGAAAAGTCGCGCTAACTGGGGTCATCGCCATTTATTTAACACCTGCAATTAGCAGGTGTTAGCCATACCTAACATGGGGGGGTGGATTATGCTGATACGACCACAGGGTCGTATCAGCAAGGTGTTCTCCCTTCTCCATGCAACATCGCTGGTTTTTCAGCGATGTTGGCCCATTTCCCCCGCTATCGCTGGAATATTCATTGCCATAGCGCTAATCGTTGCTAATACAGCGTTAGCGTGGCGATATATTCCAGCGATAGCCGGCGATAAAAAAAATCACGCTAAGCAGGGTTAGCGATGATTATCGCCTCTTCTTGCTAATATGCCCCTGTGTTTCTTAATTTGCAGTGATTTCGAGGTCTACCTCTGTGTCCGTGCATACCACAGCCTCTTTGCCGAGGAACTAGACAGCGATGCGACAGCGACCCACCACATTAGGAAATATTTGTATGTTCTTATCCTTCTACCGAGAGAGTGTTCCGGACCAGCTGTTATTTACTTTTTAATACAATTATGGCTCCTCGTTTGTGTGATCTGCCTGATACTATCACATTGTTGTTCATAATATTCGATACAGAAGCTCTAGTGAGGTGGGAGACCAGCACCCAGGCTAATATGCTGCATTCCTAAATACATATAAGATCCCAAAGGCGAGACCGATGCATTGCAAATGCTTGTTAAACTTGGTAACACTCTCTGAGCATTGGTTGCATCTCATTAGTACCGGTTTAACACCCAAGTATAGCAATAATCAATAGAAAGGTGACTAGTCCAGCTTTCCAAAGGGCCTTCCACTGCACAGCAACAAGTATTGTCGCATTTTTAGTAACTTTTGAACTGTTTGAGCCACAAAACAAAATTTGTTTTTGTTAAATTCTGCAGATTACGCGCCAGATGATGAATATTTTTTGCAAATGTGGCAAACCTATAATTATGCGAAAACCGCTGTGGCTGCACAATCACATAATTCCAGTGGCCCTGTCCTTTGTGAATCAGGCCCATGGACTTCAGGTCTAGAGTTAGAATTCAGGTTTAAACTTCGACTTGAAGTCCATATTTTGACTTCAGATCTAAATTTAGACTTCAGATCTAAACCTAGACTTCAGGTCTAAACTTAGACTTCAGGTCTAAACTTAGACTTCAGGTCTAAGTTTACTTTTGTGAATCAGGTCCTCAGTCTTTAAATTACTGCTGTAAAATAGCTTTTGGACCACATTTTAGACATTTAAGGTGAACTTGCAGACAAAGTGTGCT
Organism: Calotriton arnoldi; assembly: GCA_963921515.1. NCBI lineage: Eukaryota > Metazoa > Chordata > Amphibia > Caudata > Salamandridae > Calotriton > Calotriton arnoldi. Next base: position 46,789 of record CAWUFW010017847.1, read on the forward strand.
TTTGAACACTTCATATAATAAAAGGCTTTCCTCTTGTTTTCAATGTATCCTGCTTATATTTTAGAACAAGTATTCAGCTTTAGGTGTAGTTTTACTCTGTGTCCACAATGTAGGCAGCACATATGTCTATTAAGAAATGGCTCTGCTGAACAGAATTTTAAACTGCATACATCCATATAATATACATGTCTCACTAGAAGGTGCTGTAAGATTCAAGATCTTAAATTAAAAACAGTTAAATGTTCTCAACTTATCTACACTCTCAGTGCCCTCAACCAATAATTTCAGTTTTGAGAACATTACCTTTGCTATAACATATATTTTCAGGAATAATGAAGTGAGGTCAGAAGTTACCGGCCCCATTGTGTCATCATCGGCCATTCACCTCTGGTGTACTTGGGCTTCTGTACCATGGATTCCTCAAACTTGGAACCAAGTACTCTTTCAGCATGGGACTGCTAGGGTAGTGAGACAGAGCAGCCCAAGGTGGTGCAGTGAGTTAGAAATTCAGCATTAATCAACACACAAAATAGCACTCAAATAATAGTCAAAGTCAGTTCTTTTTCATTATGAAAGGAAAAGTGCTTTAATGTACACACAACTAAAGACAATGCACTCAATTACTAATATATACCAGATGACATATGGAAACATCAATTGGAACCCCAGTGCTTGCAAATAATTGGGACACTATTTGCTTACATTAGAGAAAGATAATCATGGGAAACTAACTCTCTAAACTAGATTAGGCAGGTTAGCTGTCTAATTTTACTTGATAAAAACTAAGCTATGGGGAGGTTGTTAAAGGGATGTCCTGCTCTCCCCTCCAGGAAAACAGGGTTGGGCAATGTTTTCCCTACATAAAGGGGCATATGGGAGTTAGTTGCATTTCCAGGTGGCCCAGTCAACACAAAAAAAACAATGTCCATCGAGAAGCACCAGCAGAAATATGAAAATGTTGCCTTCTCAAGTGCTGCACCACTAACTTTGACACCAGGAGTGGGAAGCAAATGAAATGTTGGTATGTGTTGTGCAATCCTCCTCAGAAGGCACAGAGTTTACCTGGGGGCAGGGGATCCTCCTGATGCTCCCACGGGTTGCAGGAATGCCAGCACCAGGTCCCCTAACTCTAAGTCCAGAGGCAAATTGATAACAAAGAGTGAGCTCACTTCACAATCCCGAAGGTGGACCCAACTCACCATGGGCTCCCACATGCGAAAAATAGAATCACATTGGGAATTCTTTTGTGACTGTGGGTACCACTGAGTCCAGGGCACCCATGGCAGACCACACAGTGCTGACTATGAGCACCTTTCTTTTTTAGCATACCTGGGTCGTGATTTAACAAATTCCCATGGGATTTTCACCATTGTACTCCTAATGCCATACTTCAGACACCAATGACCCACAGAGTGCTCCTTGAGGAGTTTTTGCTCCCTTCCAGAATCTCAAGCACTGCTTCTTACTCCATAGCAACACAAGAAAATGATGGACGGAATGCTGAACATTGTCAAATACTCACCCCCAGTCACAGATCAAGGTTAAATCCATCTTTTTTATATTCACTGTTGTACCTGGTCCTTTTTGTAGGGTTATCTACAAACGTTTTGCCTTCTTACTCCTATTTTTTCTGTTTTTGTTGGATTTGGCTCCTTGGCACTTTACCACTGCTAACCAGTGCTAAATTGCAGGTGCTCTCTATCTAAAATGTATTGGTGATTGGTTTATCCATGATTGGCATATTTGATTTACTAGTAAGTCCCTAGTAAACTGCACGATGTGTGCCCAAGGCCTGTAAATCAAATGCTACTAATGGACCTGCAGCCCTGATTGTGCCACCCACATGAGTAGCTCTGCAAATGTGTCTCAGACCTGCCACTGCAGTGTCTGTGAGTGCAGTTTCAAACTGTCATTTTGACCTGGTAATTGCCCCCACTTGCCAAGCAAAACCTTCCCTTTTACTAAATGTAAGCCACCCCTAAGGTAGGGCCAAGGCAGTCCCATGGACAGGGTGCAGTGTAATTAAAATGTAGGACATGTACTGGTGTGTTTTACATGTCCTAATAGCGAAATACAGCTAATTTCGTTTTTCACTATTGCAAGAACTATCTCTCCCATAGGGCAGCATGGGTATTGTCTTGAAATATCTTTTAAGAATAATTTACAATTGGGAGCAGGCACAAATTTGGAGTTTGGGGTCTCTGAACTCACAATTTAAAAATACATCTTTTGGTGAAGTTGGTTATTAAACTGCGTGTTTGATAATGCCACTTTTAGAAAGCATTAAAAAGGAGAACCTGACCGTCAGATTATGTGTCGCTATTTATTAAGCGAGAAAGCAAAGACCATCGATTCATATGCTTTCTGTGTATTGATCACATATCTTCATATTTCTTTACATATATATTTTGTAAAACATTAAGTGCATGTCAGAGTTAAATACATTCCATATACATAACACATGAAAAACATAAACCTACTTAAGTGCAAATAATGTGAACATATACAAAATTAAATAAAGTGAAATTTACAGATTTCAGAAAATTACACCAGCAAATATACTGATATGCATTATTTGTTGTATGGTAGTTCCTCAAGCAATATCTTTAAGAAAATTATACGGAACTACAGCCACACGGGAAAAGAGAGTACTGCTCTGTGGGGCTCATTAGACATCATACGCTCTCCAGATGTACGAGTTTTCAAAATGCCCTCTGTGGCAACAATATGGAAATCGCCGACGCGTTTCCAATCCCTACGATTAATCACGGGATTTTCATCAGGGCTAAGAGCACGGTGTAACCTATAAATAAAATTAAAAATAAATAATTACCAAAAGTGTCCAACCATAACTCTATACTGTGGTATTGTACCACTATCCATCACTTCTAGAGTACCTGAAGTATATTTCGCTTGTTTTATTGAAGGTAAAATCACGCCTGTATCAAGTGTTCTTTTAGGTTCCAGGACCTGAAACAACCAGGACATTCTGTATCAGTAGTGTGAATCATGTTACTTTGTATCCCCATTAGTCAAAGAGAAACTCAGAAACTCACGGTTAAATCTACTTGGGATGACCGGATTGGTTTTTCACTGTCACTCGAAATTGAGGAGTGAATTGATAAAGTTTTGAACACCGGGTAAATTTCACGCTTACTGTGAAAAAGAAAAGCAATTGGACAGTTGTTTATTATTGCGTCTCACTGGATTAATTAAAAGAATTAAAGCAACAACCTAAGTGCACTTACTTGTCAATATGTGCACTCATTTTCATTAGTCTTTTGGAGCGGCGTGTTTAAGCATCGCGCGCCGTGTTTCTAAAAAGAAAGCACATTAAGATTACCGCACGCGAGTAAACGTTGTGCGACATGGCTCAAACACGAATTATTTCATGAGACAGGGGAGCTGCTAACTTACTTCAAGGTTGTTCTAGACAGTGTTCAAAAGGATCCTCCCGCTCGTGATTTCAAACAAGAATGATTGTTGGTTTGAAATTTGGCTCATATCGAACCTTCATGGTGCACTAAAAGCACCATGAAGGTTCGAGGGTAGACTTACAAACATCTAACGTCCTAAATTGCAGTCTAACAACTACAATTCCCAGAATCCCCCTCAAAGATGAATGCCTAATACTTCCTGTTGAACAGGATATGGCCCAAATTTCAAACCAACAATCATTCTTGTTTGAAATCACGAGCGGGAGGATCCTTTTGAACACCGTCTAGAACAAACTTGAAGTAAGTTAGTAGCTCCCCTGTCTCATGAAATAATTTGTGTTTGAGCCATGTCGCACAACGTTTTACTCGCGTGCGGTAACCTTAATGTGCTTTCTTTTTAGAAACACGGCGTGCGATGCTTAAACACGCCGCTCCAAAAGACTAATGAAAATGAGTGCACATATTGACAAGTAAGTGCATTTAGGTTGTTGCTTTAGTTCTTTTAATTAATCCAGTGAGACGCAATAATAAACAACTGTCCACTTGCTTTTCTTTTTCACAGTAAGCGTGAAAATTTACCCGGTGTTCAAAACTTTATCAATTCACTCCTCAATTTTGAGTGACAGTGAAAAAACCAATCCGGTCATCCCAAGTAGATTTAACCGTGAGTTTCTGAGTTTCTCTTTTGACTAATGGGGGATACAAAGTAACATGATTCACACTACTGATACAGAATGTCCTGGTTGTTTCAGGTCCTGGAACCTAAAAGAACACTTGATACAGGCGTGATTTTACCTCCAATTCAAGCGAAATATACTTCAGGTACTCTAGAAGTGATGGGTAGTGGTACAATACCACAGTATAGAGTTAAGGTTGGACACACTTTTGGTAATTATTTATTTTTAATTTTATTTATAGGTTACACCGTGCTCTTAGCCCTGATGAAAATCCTGTGATTAATCGTAGGGATTGGAAACGCGTCGGCAATTTCCATATTGTTGCCACAGAGGGCATTTTGAAAAACTCGTACATCTGGAGAGGGCGTATGATGTCTAATGAGCCCCACAGAGCAGTACTCTCTTTTTCCCGTGTGGCTGTAGTTCCGTATAATTTTCTTAAAGATATTGCTTTGAGGAACTACCATACAACAAATAATGCATATCAGTATATTTGCTGGTGTAATTTTCTGAAATCTGTAAATTTCACTTTATTTAATTTTGTATATGTTCACATTATTTGCACTTAAGTAGGTTTATGTTTTTTCATGTGTTATGTATATGGAATGTATTTAACTCTGACATGCACTTAATGTTTTTACAAAATATATATGTAAAGAAATATGAAGATATGTGATCAATACACAGAAAGCATATGAATCGATGGTCTTTGCTTTTTCTCGCTTTAATAAATAGCGACACATAATCTGACGGTCAGGTTCTCCTTTTTTCTATAATTTTCAAAATACGTCCATACCTGGTGTCTCCTGGACGAAAACCCCCTTTGTTTCACTTTTAGAAAGCAGGCGTTTTCTTGTTTATCCATTCTGTGCCTCTGCCTGTCTGTAAAATGCACGTCTGGGTTAGCTGACAGTTGGGCTCCTGTGCATTCACCCTAGACAGTCACACAAAGTGAGCTGAGGTGTGCCTTGCATATCCTAATGGCCCATCACCAGGCTGATGGTCCTTCCTGAGCTAGAATGGTGGGAGGAATTGTCACTGACACCTGAATGGGCTATGTCTGTCCTCACAAAAAGCTGTCTCCACAACCCTGTAGTGTGTCTGGAGCCAGGTCAGGTAAAGGCAGGGTCTTGTGCACTACAAAGACTTTCCTTTGAAGTTTGCCTACTGAAAGGCAGAAAGGTGTATAAATATTGGACCTCTGACACCCCAAACTCAGAACAATTCTGGACTGAGGACATTCTGCCAGGAAAAAGAGCTGGATGCTGTGGGAGAGACTGCCATTCTGCCTATTGCTTTGTTGTGCTGGCCTGCTGCTATCTTCTTCTGTCCTGGGAAGGAAAGGACTGGACTTTGCTTTCTGCATCCTGCTTCCAAGGTTGTCCTAATGCTTGTGCTTGCTTGCCTCCTGTTAAGAAGTCTCAGGGCCATCAAAGACTTCACCTACCAGTGACTGGGCTCTTCTGCTGAGAGTCCTGACTTGCCAGTTCCTGGGCCCTTGGAAGTGTAAACTGGTGATCTAAAGAGAAAATCTATGCATCGACTACCAGTGCCTGTTTTCTCGACGCATCGCTTAACAAGATTGACTCATCTCCGCTGCCTACACTGAAGCGGGATTCCCAATTGGCGCATCGAAAATGGCTTTCACCACAGACTCCAGTTAACCGTCGCAGATCGTCAGAAAAATCGTGCAGTGTGAGTCCTGAGCACGGTGTCACCGATGTCCTTGCCACCTGCTCTGACTCCAGCTCTGTGGCTTGAAAATCGATGCAGTATCTGCTTCACCTCTGCCGCATTGACATCTGGATTTTTAACGCATCATCCCTCAATGCCGATACTTAATCAACGTCACACTGCATTAAGGAACTAAGTCAGTGTGTTCAGAAATCGACGCATCACCTCCCCTTCCAGTAAGAAACCGACATATCCCTTTCCATGACAGTAAGGAACCAACACATCACCTCCCCTGCCTAGCAGTAAGGAACCAACGCATCATCTGCCCTGTGGAGTAAGGAACCAATGCATCACTTTGCTTTTCTGGCACCTCACCTCCCCTGCGCCTGGCTTCACCTGGGATTTTTGACGCATCCAAGGTACTTTGTGCTAAAAGAAACACATCCATTGATTTCTATGGATTGAACTTGCTTAATCTTTGAAAAGTGATATCTTGACTTGTGTATGTTGGATTATTGTCATTTTGGTCTTGTTTTATTCAGATACATATTGGCTATATTTCTAAACTGGTGTGGAATACTTTGTTGTGTTTTCACTGTGCTACTGTGTGTATGTACAAATGTGTTACACTTTGCCTATTACATAAGCCTGATTGCTCATGAGATGCTACGAGGGGGTGAGCATGGATTAAATTAGCTGTGTGACTTCATTACCCTGACTAGAGTGAGGGTCCCTACTTGGACAGGGTGCAAACCACTGCCAAATAGAGACCACATTTTTAATACTCACCATTTCATCCCAGTTTGGACCCAGCCATATGCAAACCAGTCTTGACCATGCGCCCCATGGGAACAGTCCAGCCCGATCTGCCAAGTCAGGTCTTCCCTGGACCAAAAAACAAGCAGCCTGGACCGATTTCAGGATATTTTCACTCCTCATCAGCCAGGTTAGCTTGTATCCAGTGGCATAGTAAGCACGGGACCCACATCTGGGTATACCCTTCCCACTTGAAGTGACAATAGCAACACAAAAAGATGATGGATGGAATGCTGAACATTGTCAAATATTCACCCGCAGTCACAAATCTGGGTTAAATCCATCATTTTTTTGCTCACCTTGCCACCCCAGTTTGAACCCAGATATTTGCAAATCAGTCTTGACCCTGCTCCCAATGGGGACAGTCCAGCCTGAACTGCCAAGCCAGGTCCTCCCTGGACCGGAACACAATCATTCTGGTACCGGTTTTGGGGTATCACCTCTCATCAGCCAGGCTAGCTTGAATCCAGTGGCATAGTGAGCATGGGACCCACGTCTGGGCATACCCTTCCCACTTATGGCGACTATAGCAACACAAACAAATGATGGACGGAATGCTGAACATTGTCAAGCATTCACCCCCAGTCACAGATCGTTTTTTTCACTTACCATGCCACCCCAGTTTGGACCCAGCCATATGCTTACTAGTTAGCAACAGCTTGATGTAGGGGCCCAGATCTCACCTCCTGTCCAGCTCTGGTGGCCTTCTCTTCTCCTGAACTTCGGCATTCATAGCAGAAGCCACCAAAGGTTGTCTAAAGAAAGACCACCCGTCATACACACATTCCTCAGTGACCCAGGACATCTTTCACTGCTTGATGGCTTTGTGTCCTGCAAAAGTGTATGGTCCCTGAAGCACCCACAACATGACCTCACCACAGAAGTCCAGATAACCTCTACTTCAGTGTCCTCTGCTAGTCTCCCCTGTATGGAGTGTGAGAGGGCATCAAGAAGCTAGTCATTGAGCTCTGAGAGAGTTCACGAAGACCAGAGCTTAACCATGTAATCTCCAGTCTGCTATCAATGGTGCATTAGCGAAGGCTGACCCTTCCACTCAGCGTGCCTGCTCCTTCCGAGCTTTCTGATAGTGTGCAGGGAAGGTAAGTGGGATTCCCATGATTGGTGAAGAACCACCCAAACTAGCAGTGTAACATCATCCCTCCACCCAACTGTGTCACCAGCAGGACTCAGCCTACTGCCTGTCCCATTGTGTTGTAGTTTTTCCCTTCAAGACCTAAAAAAGCTTATTGTGGTAGAGAGAGCCAGGGTTCTGCATGTCTCAATTTGTCCTTTAGTAGAACACTCGCCAATACACTTTACAAGGAGCTGGTGTGAATAGCTATGGAGATTCCAACCACATACCATTTCTCCAGCAGTAGATGCATTAATCTCCATGAAAATTGGCCTATTGTGTTCAAGGGTCTTTGGTCTACCATCCAGCATAGCAGAGCAGTTAATTGCCCCAGCCATATATCCCAAAACATGCATCACATTCAGGATGGATCAGAGAACTATGCCAAGTTAAGGAATATGTGATGGAAGTCATAATGTTAAACCAGATCTCAAATCGTGTTTTTATGGCCAATATTGTGTTTGAAAAGCAGAGACTGTGGCCTTAGTATTAACTTTCAGTCTGGGATTACACTAAAACACTATTTACACATTTTGTGCATAAAAAGCATTGCACATGTTACACTCCATTTGCAAGATCAGCTCGTGCAGTCGCTTCTGTTCTTTCTGGTCCCCAATTAATTCAGATTCAATTTAGACTTTGCAACGTCTGCCAAATTGTGACCAGCATGCAGAAGCACCTGAATCTGGTGTTCACACACATTTGTGCGCATGTTCACATGCAACCTGCTTAGATTCTCTTACCCAAGCTGCACAGCAGATAATATTATTTTAAAAGGTGGACACTGAAGGTTACAGTTACTAAGCATTGCGGTGGGTGAGACGGAATGAGGGGATCCCGTGCCACATTAGAGGACAGAAAACCAAAGATCCAAAAGTGAAAACAATGGTGGTTTTCACAGATGAGATCTGACTTCTAATGTGTAACTAAACATTTTCATAACAAAGAAGTAACCATTAGTTCCATAACAAGCATAAGTGCACACTGATAGCAATGGTGTTTTCGCTTATGTAGCTACAAAGCACTGACAGTTTTATTACTCTGCTGCTGGCCGTTGCCATCCATTTGAATCACAGAACATGTGAAGACCTCCTCTATTTGTCAATCCTGAGTTGGTGATAAAGAACACATCCTCTTTGAATAGACCGATCTAAACGGATGTTGTAGCTAGTCTCCTCTGTCTGAACTCCTCCAGCCGCTTCAAATTTTTATCATGACTGTCCTGCAGTCTTTCCACCCTTCTCTCTCTTTCCCTTAAGGAGTTCTCCATTTGCCTCGCCTTGTGCCATTTGTATGCCCTTATCATACCTATGCTGAAACCCATGTCACTTTCTCCCTTCTCACAACCTGCTCTGATCCACCAGCTTGTCCCTGATCTGTGGCTTCCATTTGCAAATGCCTGACTTCATCCCATGTGTCTGCAACAACTAGCTTCATGCTGAGTTCGGTCTTCTCTGTACTCTCACCAACATATTTCTCATTGAAAATACATGCGGTGTAGCACAAAAGCGAGCAACTTCATCTGCATATCAGTTCCCCGTAGTAACGAAGATGTCCCTCCCTCAGCCCCACGCTCTTCAACATCTACATGGCTCCGCTCGCCCCCATCATCAGAACCCACGGACTCAACATTGTTTCCTATGCAGACGACACCCAACTCATCCTCTCCCTATCCAACGAACCCAACGCAGCCAAACACAAGTTTCAAGAAGGCATGGAAGCAGCCGCCAAATGGATGAAAAACAGCTGCCTACAACTCAACACGGACAAAACAGAAGTACTCATCATGGGCCCACACCCCGACGCCTGGGACGACACCTGGTGGCTCCCTGCCCTCAGAAGCCCGCCCACCCCCATGGACCATGCACGCAACCTTGGAATCATCCTGGACTCTGAGCTCAAAATGGACTGCCAGATCAACTCTGTTGCATCCTCCTGCTTCCAAACCCTCCGCCTCCAACGTAAGACCTTCAAATGGATCCCCCTAGAGCACAGAAAGACCGTCACTCACGCCCTCGTCACCAGCAGACTTGACTACGGCAACGCACTCTACGCCGGACTAAACAAAAACCTCACCCGCAAGCTACAAAACATCCAGAACGCCGCCGCAAGACTGGTCCTCAACCTGCCAAGACACTGCCATATCTCCCAGCACCTGCGCACACTCCACTGGCTCCCCATCGAGGCTAGAATCACCTTCAAGATCCTCACCCACGCACAAAAATCCCTCAACAATGCACGACCAGCATTCCTGAACAGCCGACTCGCTTTCCACGCACCCCAAAGGACCCTACGATCAGCCCAGCTCTCCTACGCCGTGGTCCCCCATGCCAGAAAGACCAGATCAGGAGGCCGCTCCTTCTCCTTCCTCACGGCCAGAGCCTGGAACACCCTACCACTCCACCTCAGACAGACAACATCACTCCCCATCTTCACGAGAAACCTAAAAACTTGGCTCTTCGATAGACCTCCTCCTTGATGGACTGGAACCTGCACCCCCCCACCTCCCCAGTGCCTTGAGACCCTCACGGGTGAGTAGTCGCACTTAACAAATACCTGATTGATTGATTGATTGATTGATGTCTCCTCTTTTGTGGGCTGTGCACTTAACAACAGCCACTTCTCTTAATAATTGGAATGCTTCCAGCGGTTGTCTAACATACACTCCGCTCCTGATTGGCGAGTCTGATGACGTTAGGAACCCTCTCTGTGACCATAGCTGGCCGAAGTCATGAACCACACAGAAACCGTACTGGCTATCGGTATAGATAGTGACTCAGATCGGCTCAGAGACAAGACATGCACGGGTCAAGGCAATGATTTGCAGAGTGTACTCCCTGTAAACAAGCAGTTTCCACCACTCCAGAGATGGTACAGACAGCAAACGCTGCTCTCAATCTACCTTCATTGTCTCTTAGACATGAACCATCCACAAGCAGGACTTGATCCGGATCAGCCAATGATTCATCGACAATGTCAGGTCTCGGCTTGGTGCAAAACTCAGTAACATCCAGACATTCATGGTCTTCACAATCTTCCCCACCAGCATTTGGAAAGGTAACAAGGTAGCAATATTGAACAGAGAATGCTTCAGGGTCAATTCTCGGCAGCGAGCAAAACCTGCTCATATCTTGTCAACCTGTTATTTGTCAAATGCTGTGTTTTGATTCTCGTCATCAGGAGCTCAACTGAATGTGGTACATATACAGTAATTGAATGACCCATCATAATGCTTTTATATCGTTCAATACTGACACCTGTTGCAGCAACGGATTTGAGACGCCCGGGTAACGCTAAAGCTAAGGGTAAGGGATCTAATGTAGCTGGGAAATAGCCACTGGTCTACGGGCAACTGTATGTGTCTGGGTGAGTACAGAAAGAGCACAACCCTCTTGCTCATGACAAAAATCAGGCATTCCTAAAGCTGGAGTGCGACATAGGCACTCTCTCAACTCCAGGAAAGCAAGCAAACAGTTGTTATCCCAAGGTACCGGATCTCACACATCCTAGTGGGTCAGCATCTGCAAAGGCTTCGCTATCAAGGAGAAATTAAGAATCCATTGTCGGCAGTAGCCAACCATTCCCAAGAACATTCTGAACCCTTTTTGTGTGCTAGGTGGATTCATTTTCATGATTGCCTCCACTCGTTCTATTGATGCCTTCCTCTTCCCTTTTTCGATTCGATGACCCAAATACTGCACTTTGTTCAAACAGTACTGAGGTTTACTCAGAGACACCTTATGCCCGTTGTCAGCAAGATGGTTCAGTAAAGCAATAGTATTATCCTTACAAGCCTCCTGCGTTTCAGACGCAAGGAGGAGGTGCTCTAAATACTGGACTGGCACTGGATTTTGGGGCAAAATCAAGCTCTCAAGGTTCTTTTTCAGTCCCTGATTGAATATGAATGGACTTTCAGTATACCCTTGAGGGATATAACACCACGTTAAGACACAATTCTCCAGATGGAAATAAAATAAAAATTGACTCTCCTCATGCAACGAGATGGAGAAAAATGCTTGACAGAGGTCAATCACTGTGAACCACTCAGCCTCACAAGGAATCTGAAACAGGATCACAGATCGTTTTGGTACTATGGGACAACATGGAATCACTATGTTCTTGACCTTTCTAAGGTCCTGAACAATGCGACAGTTCCCGCTCGGTTTCTGCAATTCCATGATGGCTGAATTGCACGTACTTCCCATGATCTCCTTGTAGTGCTAGAGGAACTCCTATGGTTTGAAACCGCGTGATGACCTTTGACTACCATCATTTTAATTGACTTTTGGTGTTTTACTTTACCCTAGCCTGAATGTACGTCCTGCATATGCCTTTTCCCCTGAAGATTTCTTCCGTGTAATCTTGCAGTCTTAAAGTGGGAGCTGTCAAAGAGTAGAACAGCTTGCCAGGAACAGAACGTGTGGGATGTGCATTTGAAAGCATGAGAGAGAGAGAGAGGTGTGGAATGCACTTTTTGGTCTCGAAATGCAGTGTTATGAGCAGTGATGCACAAATGTGCTGTTGTATTCCGCTTTAGGTGTCCGTATATAGGTTTTCCTGAATCATGTCCTTATATAGGCACAATTCGCATTACCCTTATATAGGCATATAATCCCTGTCCTTATTTAGGCATTAACCGTGCACTCCAAATACAGGCATGGTCACGACATCCGTCCACCCTAACGTCACAACGAGTTCTTAGAAACCAGACCCTTAAGCTTCGGGAGTTCCCCTAGCACTGGACTATTGATTTCTCCAAGAACTCATCTATTATGTATGAACCGTTATACCTTAAGGGTTCATTCCTGACGTCTTCCTCTGTCCGACTTCACGTCAATGCTAACATTCCAAGACACCTACCAGGTATAAATATACCTTCTCTTGCCCAAGCAAGTTAGAGGAGACCTCGACTTCAGAGGAGCCCGTATCCCGGACTGACGCACTGAGAAGACGCTGTCATTCCTGCACGCAGATGAATCCAGCTTCCAGTGTTCTGACTCCCTTCGCGGGGTGTTAGAGTTCCAGATCCGGCAAGAGATTCCCACCTCTCTCATTCTCAAGGTATGGAGCTGACTAGAACCTAGAAGGACTCTTGGCATACTTGGCATACTTGGCATACTATACTTAACATACTCTTAGTATACCAGACTAGAGAATACTTTGCCTACTTCTTACCTTTCCCTACACCTAGATCAGGTTAGGTACATTGGGGTAGAACTAGCTTAGAGACGCATCGTATGAGTACTCGCATTTTTAGCTCATGTTATTTATATACATGAATATATGCTAAAAGATAATGCTAGCGCAGTATTATTTATTTCTACTGCTTACGCTGTACATTATTTATCTTGCATACTGTCTTGTGATCGTAACAGCACATATCTCTTACACGAGAAACAAGACTGTTCAATAAAACCCTTTTTATTGAAACGCCCGTCTTTCCTTTCTGTGTAACTCTGTAGAAACTAAGCATGCACGATTGACTGAGTGAAACTGTTATCTATTGTTTCCACGATTCTGAGACGTGTTCCGATTCTAAAGGGAAACAAAGTTGTCATGTTTTTCGGTTGCCAGAAACTACTCCTTCTTGTTCTCAAGGAGTTTCTAGTGGTCTCTGAGCTAGCTGGCACAAGTAATTAAGTTTAATATACTCGATAGGGACATACCAACCTTAGTCCTATGTCAAGCCTATAGGTTATATTATTCCAATGCGCAGAGCCTATTAGGGAAATAGGAACTACACTACATGGCGCCCAAACGTTTGGTAAGGCAGTAATTTAACGCTAGATACTGAGTAACTCAGTCGTGCTTTTCTCAGAGACCCCTACTCACATACTCCATAAGACGTCTGGAGTGGGTAGGGTTTAAATATCCGCCAAAGCTAAATAGGGAAGCACCCTATATATTAGTTGTTTGGTTTGCTCAACGTTGAAGGATACAGTGTTCCAAAATATTGTGCACCTTATCTTTTTGTTTCCTTGAAACTTGTTCTACATTTTTCAAAAAACATATGTCCACACAGGACAATGCCACCGAAACCAGTGGAGCTATGGCTGACCCAGCCATAGCAGTTTTTAACTTTACAGGTTTAAATGAACCTGAGGAGGGTGCTATAGACATCAATCCAAACTTAAGAAGAGCCATCACTCTAAAACTTATAAAACATGGCCTACCACCAAGAGGCGGTAGAGCAGTTTTCGTGATAGAGGCACACGAATCCTTTCAGACAGAGGTATTCTATTCATGGGTAATATTTCCTGAATCAAATTCAGTAACAAGACTGTTTCACTTCTACAAAGAAGATGAACCACCAGAGGAATATATTCCTTTTGAGGATACTGAAATTCCACTAACATACCAGGAGCATCAGCTCTGGTTTAAAGGCGCCCTAAAACATCACAAAAACATTACCAGGCTCGGTCCACTAGGTAGACCAGGAACAACATGGCCGATTCTAGCCGGCTACACTCCTCATCCTGACCTCGAAATAATGTCAGAAGAGGAATTACTTACTCAACTTACAGAGTTAATAAAAATTTACAGACAATTAGTCCAATATGTCATGCGGACTTTCACAGTCCAACCACCATTGACAATTCCAAATCAAACCCCTCAACAGGGGAATACACTAAAAATTACACCACAGACTCTATACGCAGTCATGGGAAAAATGCCCACAAAACGTGAGCAAATTCCATTCTGGATAGCTCAAAAAATTACTCAAATTGAAGCAGTATTTCCTAATACTAGCCCTTATGAGAAACACAGAATCCTAACAATCTGTTTACCAATGGGGATCACACCACAACTGGAAGACTGCACCACTTGGGGCTCAGTCTTTGCTGCCATCTATACTAAAACACATGGTGTTCCGTCAATTGCGGTAATACCAGATGTCCTTAAACAAATTCAAAACGAATACGGGGCAGAGTCTGCTCTGAATTTAGGTATGAAATTACTGAAAAATTTTGACCAGGTCTCAACAATAATATTATCTAATATTAAAGGGGAGGCAGCAGCAGTGGCGATCCGCCAACGATTAAGGGAATTCGATGTTACAGAACATCAAACAGAACTGCCCAGAATAATAGAACAATCTTATGCAGAATTAGGCAGAGATAGTTTGGGTGGAAGACCTTTGAAGCCAAAACTATCTGAAAGTCCTGAGAAGGACTCTATTAAACAAACTCCTACATCTTCTAAAAAGAAGTGGGAAACTAATAAACAAAATTCAAACGAGAAACGTTCTCAATACCGAGGTAGGTCTCCTCAAAAGGAGCCCTCTGAAAGGAGGTATAACCTCAGGAATAGGGATAATTTAAAAAAGCCTGACAGGTATCAAGATACTGATACACGTTCCTCTCGTACCTTCAGATCTCGTCACAGACATCGGAAAGAAGAGGATGGTCAGAACATAGAGAGGAACGCGTGAAATCGAAAGACGACAAACACGTTCCAAAAAGTAAATTAAAACCTCAATTCTCAAAAAAGAAGGTAGCAGGTCTGAAGGTCAGACGTGCCGAGGATACTGAGAACACAACTCAAGAACGGAGAATGGGCTCAGACAATGCTGGACAGTGCAGCAGAAGTCACAATAGCTCGCCAGAACCTGAAGGAACTTCTGGAGACAGTGGACTTGAATGAGTACATCACAGTTGAGACTGTAGACACCAGGGTTAGTACTCCACAAAAGTTATATGAAATAACACTCCAGATGGAGGGAGACATACCAAGACAGGTGAAAGCACTCTTTTGGGAAAAACTTTCAAGGGGCTATGACATACTTCTAGCAGAAAAAGACTGGCCGCCACAATTTGTCAGGGAGTGCCCACATGGTGAAGACATTATTATGCCTGCCTTCTCCAACCATATTCCAATTAATCTAAAATATACTTATGCCAGGAAATGGGCAGTTGCCCAGGCCCCAGCATTATACAAAAATCATGTAGGATGGGATGAGGACTCACCTCACCATAAAATACATCTGAAACATGAACCTACTGCACAGAGGCAGTACCCAATAAAGCAAGAAGCTAAAAAACAGGTCAGGGAGATCTTAGATCAACTTGAATACCAAGGGGTGATTGAAACATGCACCTCTTCAATGAACAATCCTTTGTTTCCTGTCTCCAAACCAGACAATACATATCGTCTAGTTTTGGATTACAGACACTTAAATACTTGTTCTAAAACATTTGCAGTGCAAAATGCACATAGTACAGCATTACTGAATAACATTGTGCGTAAAAAATATAAAACCACATTGGACATCTCAAATGGTTTCTTTTGTCAAAACATAGCACCTGGAAGCAGGTACTTAACAGCTTTCTCAATAATGGGGACCCAGCGTCAATTTTGTCGATTCCCACAAGGGTTCAAGAACAGCCCGGGGTTATTCTCAGCGAGGGTAACGGAGTTGCTACAAATTTATGATAATGAGGCATTGTCATATGTCGATGACATCTATCTGACAGACGATGACCTGGACAAACACTTGAACAGGGTGAGTACCATTATATTGGGCTTCGCCTCTGAGGGCTACAAATTCAACTTCAAAAGTCCAGAATTGCCCATCTCAATGTCCTCTTTTTAGGATATGAGCTTTCAAGTGAAGGCAAGAGCTTGGCAGCCAACTTTTTAGAAAGGTGTGCGCTGCTCCAACCTCCAAAGACGCTGAAAAATTTACAATCCATCCTGGGTTTCCTAAATTTTGGAAGAACATACATTCTAAATTACGCAGAAAGGGTTAAACCTCTCTACGCATTAATCAAACCTGATTTTTCAATCAAGAATTGGACACAAGAACACACAGAAATCTTGCGTTCACTCCAAGCTAACATGCTAGCAACAAATCATGTACAAACACGCGTAAGTCAACGCAATTTAGTGATCCGAATAATTTCGGGTCAATGCGGATTCACCTACTTAACATTTAATGAGGGTGAAAAAGTACCAATTGCATACAAATCACATTTGTATACACAAGCAGAAATGCGCTTCACTTCAACAGAAAAAATACTGACAGCAGTTCAAACCGCTGTAGCAAAAGAAAGAGCTATAGCCCAAGGGAAACGCATTATTGTCGTAACCCCAGTACCGGCTTTAGAGGCGGTAAGAAAAGCGAGCATTCCAAATGCAAAAGTATTACATCCTAGATGGATACAATGGGTTAATTCTCTTGCTGCAACAGATGTTGAATATGTTTTTGATCCTGATCTAAAAACACAAGCGTTCCTGCAATATGAACATGAATGTCCTCTGCCCACTGAGATTCTGCCTCTCGATCAGTATGAATTCATAATTTACACTGACGGTTCCGCACAACCCGCAACAGGGAGTAAGCAAGCTTACAGTGCAGCGTGCGCAATTGTTAAAGGTCGCATGCGTGATGGCAACTTCAGACCTATGGTCACAAAAACCCAATCTCTAGGAGATTGTACAGCTCAGCGAGCTGAACTACAAGCATTCAAACTGGCACTTGAAAGTACAGATCGCGAATTCCCCACACTAATAGTGTGCGATTCTTTCTACTGTGTGCAGTCGTATAATGAATATATACAAACTTGGCTTGAAAACGGGTTCAAAGATGCAAAAGGTGGCACAATAAAGCATAAAACGCTTTGGGAACAAGTAGTTCAGTTAAAAGCGAACTACCAAAGGCTCACGTGATCCATACACTGAGTCATCAACGTGATG
This sequence comes from Calotriton arnoldi, assembly GCA_963921515.1. Classification (NCBI taxonomy): domain Eukaryota; kingdom Metazoa; phylum Chordata; class Amphibia; order Caudata; family Salamandridae; genus Calotriton; species Calotriton arnoldi. The sequence continues at coordinate 64,221 of CAWUFW010017847.1, forward strand.
GCGCTCACGTTTCAGGGAATTCATTGGCTGACGAAGCCGCGAAGGGGGCTGTTCAGACGGCTTCAGTAGCTGCGATCACTCGTTCAAAAATGAGAATAGACAGTGAGATAATGTTGGCTGTCAATGCTACGAGCAAAGGCAGTGGTGCAGCGTTACCAAAAAGTTTCCACTCAAGAACTCTTATGTAATTGATGCGAACAACGTTCCTTTTGCTTGAATCCCTGGAGTGGGGGATAGGGTAATTCCAAACAAGGAACGCAGATTAGGACTAATCCTAGCAGCACATGAAGGTATAGCCTCTGCCCATGCAGGTATTTCTGCAACAGTATCTTTACTGAAACAAAGATATTGGTGGCCTGGCATTAGGAAACAGACCAAGAACTATGTTCTGGAATGTGAAATATGCCAACAGATGAAAGTCTCCACAGTGAAAAGTCCTGCGCAGACACCCCTGTTAATTTCAGACAAACCATTAGCTTGTGTTGACCTGGACCACTGCGGTCCCTTACAAATGGACGGTAATTATAAATATAACATGGTCGCAGTGGATTCTTGCTCTAGGTTCCTATGGATATGACCTCAGCGCTCGGCTGACGCTCGAACTGTTATAAAAGATTTGCAAGTCTTTATCGGCACATACGCAATAGGCACACTACATTCTGACCAGGGCCCTGCGTTTAGCTCTCGAGCTTACAAAGAAGCCATGGCCAGTCTGGGCGTTGCATTGCGGTACTCCTCTCCGTTTCATCCTGAGGGAAATTCTGTTGTGGAAAGGAAAAACCGGGACATAAAGCAGTCTATAACAGCTAGGGTATTAGGTTCGGGTGATGGGTGGGTCAAACATCTTTATGGGGTCCAACGCTCATTAAATAATTTGCCAAGAAGTTCTCTAGGGGGGGTCACTCCGTATGAGGTCCTATTTGGGACAAGAATGTGGGTGCCAGATCTAGAATGTAGAGGCACAGTGGTGGAAAATAAACCCTTTGATATCAAAGATCGTTTGGCTGTTTTACAGGATCTAAATGAACTAAGATCGAAACAAAGCAACGTATTCCTGTAGCCAACCACCACTGGGGGAAAACCGGCGGTCCCAGCAAGGACTGTCTGGATTCCAAAAGTTGGGGATCTAGTCAGAGAAAAAATTGCGGACAAGAAGGAATTTGGACCTTCTTACAGACAACCAGTACCTGTCCTAGCCATACACGGAACAAGAACAGTACTTCTGCCGCCCCTTGCTGGAAAAAGGAGAAAAGATTTGTGTCCATCGACCTCATCAAACCACAGTATGTGGCCAATACTAAATAGTAGGCCTCGTGGACTCCGACCTAGTAGCAGACACACTCCTCTCGCTACTATCCAAGAGGTTCAGACTGAAAGACTGATAACCATCGAGAATTCAGCAGTAACAGATGAAGGACTGAGCAACAATGCTATGGAACTCATCCCTCTTGAAACTCAAGTAACAGTTCGTCCAAATACACCTGTCTACACCAATGTGACAAGTGATCAACTGGTTCCAGCGATTTCTACAGATCCTGATGCAATTGCAACAATTGACAGAACTGCTTCTGGCTATTTCATTAACTTTGATACATTTTCTGAGGATCCGAGTGAGCCTGAGACGTCGCCAGCATCAAAAACTTTTAAACAGCAAGTACAAGACTTTTTTCATTTTTTGAGAAAGACTTATCTGGTTTCACCGTGGATTGAACTATGGATTATTTCTGGAATATTTTTCTTTCTGCTTTGGCTAGCTTTGGTCATGACTGTGAGCGTGCTTATAAATGGCAGATATATCCATGTGAACACTGAAAGAAAAGAAGTGAACTTACTTTTGAAACTTCACAAATCATCCCATCGTGAAACAAGAGACTTGTCTGCAGTGAACATCACAGCCGTTCCTATACAGGATGGTATAATGTGGGACAAAACTGATTTCGATATTTTTGGCCCTACGGAACATTTGAACATTCCACATTTATTTAAGATCTCACTAAGTGATTTTGTTTCATCCAGTACCTATTCTGATGATTAGGACTTTGAAACTGTAAATAACATGATGTTTGACCTAGAAAAATCTGCTGCATTTTCTAATAATGTATTTAGAGGGTTCATCAGACTATGAACAGCTGTATTGCTATAACCACTATGGTCATAATTTTTTGCATACATCTGCAACACCTAGAAATGTGTTTATGTTTAACCAATGGGAGCATTGTCCTACACCACCCAAAGGTAGTTCAAAAACATTTGCTAAAAAGTTTCCATATTTTTCAGGATACAATACATCTGATCCAGAAACATTTTACTATAAAAATGTAAACAAAACAGTACTGAAAATTATGTTAACTAATACAAAACAGATTTACTCTGCAGCATTTATTGCCCAACTGTCTTGACATGGTTTCAACTTATGGAAAGACACAATAGACACAAAATCTGTCTGGGGTACTAAAGATTGGCAAGTGCAGGGGATAGAAGCTTTGTTTAGAGCCTGTATCATCCCTCAGCAAATAATGTTTTTGAACGACACTGTGCAACAAACTTCTTGCCTTGGTTTAGCCAAGATCAAAGACATGAAAACTCCTTCTGTACCAACACCTGCAAGTGATAACAATACACAGGCAGCAGTTACAGTTGACACCATACTACAACTCAACAGAACAAATCCTGATTGGAGAAAATGGTTGTTCTGGCCCACAGACACAAACAACTGTCAAGAGAGATTCCTGAATAAAACACAGGGCTTTACTATTCATAGGCCAGACCCACGATACATCCAAAGACAGCATCCGGGGTAGTAACAACATACAGTGTAGGAAAATTATGCCTCGATTGGCTGAAAGAATCTACACTTAAGGATGTGAAACAACACTTATCTTTACTTAAAAAAGACGCAGACCTTAGGGAATTCTTGCTTGGACCAAGAAACCCACGTCAAAAACGTTTCATATATGCCGGCATTTATGCTGCTTATAATGAAGCATGGAAGGTGTCACAGATGGAGGCCGCAGAACGAATACGTGAACTTGATCGTATTAACTTAGAGAAAACTCTCTCTGTGGTCGACAATGGGTTAACAACTTTGTCCTCCAGAATTTATTCATTGGACAGTATTGTATGCTCTGCTATCGACATACTGGAACAAGATTTAGCCATGTTACAGCAAGGCCAATCTCAGTTGCGTTCTATTATGTTATTAAGCTGGACGCTGCAATCTTTGCGTGCGGGCTATGTGCCTTGGCGTTTTATCAACACGACGGCTCTGTTTGCAGAATACAATCTAACTAATAAACAGATCGAATTGGCACAAAGGGGAGCAAAGTATACAGTACTGAGCATTGAAAAACTTGAAAAATTACCATTCACAGTGGCAGAAAAACCAGCTACAGAATGGCTTATTCATGGCAAAATTAGTCTACCTGTGACTACTTTTCAGTTTCAGTATTGCCTTAAACAGATGCAAGCAGTCAAATATGAAAGGTTGGGTAAAGAATACATTAAGACATCCTGGAATTTACCTTACACATATAGATGTTGGAGTGGGGATCGTGAAGTGTTTCTAAGCGGTACACACTGTGAAAGTGCACTAAGCGGTTCACTGATTTGTCAGGATATATCTTTACACGGGGCTTGTAATGGTTCTGTGGCAAATTTGTCCTGCCAGCAGCAGGGTACACCAGCTGCTGTGATTAATCCAACGTTTGACCAACTTTCTAATGGGAGTTACCTCATGTTGAATGATCAGAGTTGCTGTGGCATGTTGCCAGGCATCCCATATCTAGTAACGGTCAACTCCAGGGTCACTTGCTGTATGCAAGTATTGTTTGCCCCAATAGACACAGTCAGGGTGTCGCCTTTGTGGCCTTTGTTGAATGTCTCTTTTATACGATTTGATACTTTAAGCAGAATGAAAGCCATGCTTATACAACAATCAGTGCCTTTGACCTCGGCCATAGAAACCTATGATTTACAAGTTGCAAGGACTTCGGCAGAGATACAGGCTTTAATTCGTACAAACTGCCCTATACATTTTGTAGAAATGATAGGACATATCTTTAACATGTCTGATACAAGCGGAATTGTACATGTATTTAAGACCATCTGTTCTGGACTATTAGCACCTTTCCAGGCTGTCCTCGGAATCATCCCAAACTTTGCACATTCGGTGTTTGGTGGTGTGCCGTTAATTCTAGCACTTGTTGCAGGAATTCTGTTTCTATTCCTCCTACTATGCTATGGCAAGCCTATTCACCAACATCACTCAGAGCGATGTGGAGAAAGCCCTCCTTGAACGGAAATGCCGTGAGCGAATAGTACAGCTTTTGGGCATGCCTCGTCTACGGGAACTTAATACAACGTGGTTCCTGTCATTCAGACCAATCTGGCAAGATTGCATCCTACCTGTTCTATGCTGCCTGTTTTGCGGTGAAGAATGCGTGCTAGACACCTGTCTAACACTCCCATCAGTCATGCCAACGAATGTCGATACTCTGCTGGACCCGATAACGGCCCATGCTGTGTGTTGTCCCCAGAGGCTTCCAATCCTGATGACGGCATTCATTGAGATCTCACAGACGCTTCCGGCAGCTGCTGAGCTACGAGATGGATCAACAGGCACACAGGTAACAACGGACGTGAACATTGCATCTTCTGCTGAAGGCGATGTTTCTCATCTCTGTGCAATTAACCTTCTGAACGAGGTGTTCCAAATGTCACCAACTTCGGTGGACGATATTTTGGCTACGGAAATAGATGATCTAATGTTTACGCCAGACCCATACACTGACTTTGATTCGGCTCACAGTGTACCAGGGCAACAATGAAATTTGGCTTTCATATTTTCAAAACTTGGAACTTTTCCCAGAATTGAACTTTTTTCTTTTTAAAATTTTGAAAACACATGGCAAAAAACAATCTGCTTACAGTAGAACTAGTCTTATAAGACGGACTTCTTTGAATACTTCCAGGGACACATTGTCACCTTACTTGTCTAACATTTCATTTAATTCCATGATATGCAATGGCCTTGATTTTTGAGAACTTATCGACCATTTCATCATATGTATATATTTCTGTTTCATTCACGTTGCATTTTACTTCCATTTTATGCTTAGAATGAAAACGATGCTTTAAATGTACAGTACCTATTGCATTTCAACAGTTTTGAGCTTCTTTTAAAATGCTTTTAGAAATGTTTTTAGCAACATGTGGTACTCAATTTTATGTTTATCATTTAAATGTTTAGCATTTAGTATTATCGTTCATTCGAAAGTGGAGTGGGTGTTGTATTCCGCTTTAGGTGTCCATATATAGGTTTTCCTGAATCATGTCCTTATATAGGCACAATTCGCATTGCCCTTATATAGACATAGAATCCCTGTCCTTATTTAGGCATTAACCGTGCACTCCAAATACAGGCATAGTCACCGACATCCGTCCACCCTAACGTCACAACGAGTTCTTAGAAACCAGACCCTTAAGCTTCGGGAGTTTCCCTAGCACAGGACTATTGATTTCTCCAAGAACTCATCTATTATGTATGAACCGTTATACCTTAAAGGTTCATTCCTGACGTCTTCCTCTGTCCAACTTCACGTCAATGCTAACATTCCAAGACACCTACCAGGTATAAATATACCTTCCCTTGCCCAAGCAAGTTAGAGGAGACCTCGACTTCAGAGGAGCCCGTATCCCGGCCTGACGCACTGAGAAGACGCTGTCATTCCTGCAAGCAGACGAATCCAGCTTCCAGTGTTCTGACTCCCTTCGCGGGGTGTTAGAGTTCCAGATCCGGCAAGAGATTCCCACCTCTCTCATTCTCAAGGTATGGAGCTGACTAGAACCTAGAGGGACTCTTGGCATACTTGGCATACTATACTTAACACAAAACACACAAGATGATGGACGGAATGCTGCACATTGCCAAACATTCACCCCCAGTCACAGATCTGGGTTTAATCCATCGTTATTTTGCTTCACCACGCCACCCCAGTTCAGACATAGCCATATGCAAATCAGTCTTGACCCTGTGCCTCATGGGAACAGTCCAGACCGAACTGCCAAGCCATGTCTTCCCTGGACCGGAATCAAGCATCCTAGGACCGGTTTCAGGCTATCAGCCTTCATCAGCCAGGATAGCTTGACTCCAGTGGCGTAGTGAGCACGGGACCCACGTCTGGGCATACCCTTCCCACATAGGGCGAAATGCAAAACACACAAGATGATGGACGGAATGCTGCACATTGGCAAACATTCACCCCCAGTCACAGATCTGGGTTTAATCCATCGTTATTTTGCTTCACCACGGCACCCCAGTTCAGACATAGCCATATGCAAATCAGTCTTGACCCTGTGCCTCATGGGAACAGTCCAGACCGAACTGCCAAGCCATGTCTTCCCTGGACCGGAATCAAGCATCCTAGGACCGGTTTCAGGCTATCAGCCTTCATCAGCCAGGATAGCTTGACTCCAGTGGCGTAGTGAGCACGGGACCCACGTCTGGGCATACCCTTTCCCACATAGGGCGAAATGCAAAACACACAAGATGATGGACGGAATGCTGCACATTGGCAAACATTCACCCCCAGTCACAGATTTGGGTTTAATCCATCGTTATTTTGCTTCACCATGCCACCCCAGTTCAGACATAGCCATATGCAAATCAGTCTTCACCCTGTGCCTCATGGGAACAGTCCAGACCGAACTGCCAAGCCATGTCTTCCCTGGACCGGAATCAAGCATCCTAGGACCGGTTTCAGGCTATCAGCCTTCATCAGCCAGGATAGCTTGACTCCAGTGGCGTAGTGAGCACGGGACCCACGTCTGGGCATACCCTTCCCACATAGGGCGAAATGCAAAACACACAAGATGATGGACGGAATGCTGCACATTGGCAAACATTCACCCCCAGTCACAGATCTGGGTTTAATCCATCGTTATTTTGCTTCACCACGCCACCCCAGTTCAGACATAGCCATATGCAAATCAGTCTTGACCCTGTGCCTCATGGGAACAGTCTAGACCGAACTGCCAAGCCATGTCTTCCCTGGACCGGAATCAAGCATCCTAGGACCGGTTTCAGGCTATCAGCCAGGATAGCTTGACTCCAGTGGCGTAGTGAGCACGGGACCCACGTCTGGGCATATCCTTCCCACATAGGACGAAATGCAAAACACACAAGATGATGGACGGAATGCTGCACATTGGCAAACATTCACCCCCAGTCACAGATCTGGGTTTAATCCATCGTTATTTTGCTTCACCACGCCACCCCAGTTCAGACATAGCCATATGCAAATCAGTCTTGACCCTGTGCCTCATGGGAACAGTCCAGACCGAACTGCCAAGCCATGTCTTCCCTGGACCGGAATCAAGCATCCTAGGACCGGTTTCAGGCTATCAGCCTTCATCAGCCAGGATAGCTTGACTCCAGTGGCATAGTGAGCACGGGACCCACGTATGGGCATACCCTTCCCACATAGGGCGAAATGCAAAACACACAAGATGATGGACGGAATGCTGCACATTGGCAAACATTCACCCCCAGTCACAGATCTGGGTTTAATCCATCGTTATTTTGCTTCACCACGCCACCCCAGTTCAGACATAGCCATATGCAAATCAGTCTTGACCCTGTGCCTCATGGGAACAGTCCAGACCGAACTGCCAAGCCATGTCTTCCCTGGACCGGAATCAAGCATCCTAGGACCGGTTTCAGGCTATCAGCCTTCATCAGCCAGGATAGCTTGACTCCAGTGGCGTAGTGAGCACGGGACCCACGTCTGGGCATACCCTTCCCACATAGGGCGAAATGCAAAACACACAAGATGATGGACGGAATGCTGCACATTGGCAAACATTCACCCCCAGTCACAGATCTGGGTTTAATCCATCGTTATTTTGCTTCACCACGCCACCCCAGTTCAGACATAGCCATATGCAAATCAGTCTTGACCCTGTGCCTCATGGGAACAGTCTAGACCGAACTGCCAAGCCATGTCTTCCTTGGACCGGAATCAAGCATCCTAGGACCGGTTTCAGGCTATCAGCCTTCATCAGCCAGGATAGCTTGACTGCAGTGGCGTAGTGAGCACGGGACCCACGTCTGGGCATATCCTTCCCACATAGGACGAAATGCAAAACACACAAGATGATGGACGGAATGCTGCACATTGGCAAACATTCACCCCCAGTCACAGATCTGGGTTTAATCCATCGTTATTTTGCTTCACCACGCCACCCCAGTTCAGACATAGCCATATGCAAATCAGTCTTGACCCTGTGCCTCATGGGAACAGTCCAGACCGAACTGCCAAGCCATGTCTTCCCTGGACCGGAATCAAGCATCCTAGGACCGGTTTCAGGCTATCAGCCTTCATCAGCCAGGATAGCTTGACTCCAGTGGCGTAGTGAGCACGGGACCCACGTCTGGGCATACCCTTCCCACATAGGGCGAAATGCAAAACACACAAGATGATGGACGGAATGCTGCACATTGGCAAACATTCACCCCCAGTCACAGATCTGGGTTTAATCCATCGTTATTTTGCTTCACCACGCCACCCCAGTTCAGACATAGCCATATGCAAATCAGTCTTGACCCTGTGCCTCATGGGAACAGTCCAGACCGAACTGCCAAGCCATGTCTTCCCTGGACCGGAATCAAGCATCCTAGGACCGGTTTCAGGCTATCAGCCTTCATCAGCCAGGATAGCTTGACTCCAGTGGCGTAGTGAACACGGGACCCACGTCTGGGCATACCCTTCCCACATAGGGCGAAATGCAAAACACACAAGATGATGGACGGAATGCTGCACATTGGCAAACATTCACCCCCAGTCACAGATCTGGGTTTAATCCATCGTTATTTTGCTTCACCACGCCACCCCAGTTCAGACATAGCCATATGCAAATCAGTCTTGACCCTGTGCCTCATGGGAACAGTCCAGACCGAACTGCCAAGCCATGTCTTCCCTGGACCGGAATCAAGCATCCTAGGACCGGTTTCAGGATATCAGCCTTCATCAGCCAGGATAGCTTGACTCCAGTGGCGTAGTGAGCACAGGACCCACATCTGGGCATACCCTTCCCACATAGGGCGAAATGCAAAACACACAAGATGATGGACGGAATGCTGCACATTGGCAAACATTCACCCCCAGTCACAGATCTGGGTTTAATCCATCGTTATTTTGCTTCACCACGCCACCCCAGTTCAGATATAGCCATATGCAAATCAGTCTTGACCCTGTGCCTCATGGGAACAGTCCAGACCGAACTGCCAAGCCATGTCTTCCCTGGACCGGAATCAAGCATCCTAGGACCGGTTTCAGGCTATCAGCCTTCATCAGCCAGGATAGCTTGACTCCAGTGGCGTAGTGAGCACGGGACCCACGTCTGGGCATACCCTTCCCACATAGGGCGAAATGCAAAACACACAAGATGATGGACGGAATGCGGCACATTGGCAAACATTCACCCCCAGTCACAGATCTGGGTTTAATCCATCGTTATTTTGCTTCACCACACCACCCCAGTTCAGACATAGCCATATGCAAATCAGTCTTGACCCTGTGCCTCATGGGAACAGTCCAGACCGAACTGCCAAGCCATGTCTTCCCTGGACCGGAATCAAGCATCCTAGGACCGGTTTCAGGCTATCAGCCTTCATCAGCCAGGATAGCTTGACTCCAGTGGCGTAGTGAGCACGGGACCCACGTCTGGGCATACCCTTCCCACATAGGGCGAAATGCAAAACACACAAGATAATGGACGGAATGCTGCACATTGGCAAACATTCACCCCCAGTCACAGATCTGGGTTTAATCCATCGTTATTTTGCTTCACCACGCCACCCCAGTTCAGACATAGCCAAATGCAAATCAGTCTTGACCCTGTGCCTCATGGGAACAGTCCAGACCGAACTGCCAAGCCATGTCTTCCCTGGACCAGAATCAAGCATCCTAGGACCGGTTTCAGGCTATCAGCCTTCATCAGCCAGGATAGCTTGACTCCAGTGGCGTAGTGAGCACGGGACCCACGTCTGGGCATACCCTTCCCACTTAGGGCGAAATGCAAAACACACAAGATGATGGACGGAATGCTGCACATTGGCAAACATTCACCCCCAGTCACAGATCTGGGTTTAATCCATCGTTATTTTGCTTCACCACGCCACCCCAGTTCAGACATAGCCATATGCAAATCAGTCTTGACCCTGTGCCTCATGGGAACAGTCCAGACCGAACTGCCAAGCCATGTCTTTCCTGGACCGGAATCAAGCATCCTAGGACCAGTTTCAGGCTATCAGCCTTCATCAGCCAGGATAGCTTGACTCCAGTGGCGTAGTGAGCACGGGACCCACGTCTGGGCATACCCTTCCCACATAGGGCAAATTGCAAAACACACAAGATGATGGACGGAATGCTGCACATTGGCAAACATTCACCCCCAGTCACAGATCTGGGTTTAATCCATCGTTATTTTGCTTCACCACGCCACCCCAGTTCAGATATAGCCATATGCAAATCAGTCTTGACCCTGTGCCTCATGGGAACAGTCCAGACCGAACTGCCAAGCCATGTCTTCCCTGGACCGGAATCAAGCATCCTAGGACCGGTTTCAGGCTATCAGCCTTCATCAGCCAGGATAGCTTGACTCCAGTGGCGTAGTGAGCACGGGACCCACGTCTGGGCATACCCTTCCCACATAGGGCGAAATGCAAAACACACAAGATGATGGACGGAATGCGGCACATTGGCAAACATTCACCCCCAGTCACAGATCTGGGTTTAATCCATCGTTATTTTGCTTCACCACACCACCCCAGTTCAGACATAGCCATATGCAAATCAGTCTTGACCCTGTGCCTCATGGGAACAGTCCAGACCGAACTGCCAAGCCATGTCTTCCCTGGACCGGAATCAAGCATCCTAGGACCGGTTTCAGGCTATCAGCCTTCATCAGCCAGGATAGCTTGACTCCAGTGGCGTAGTGAGCACGGGACCCACGTCTGGGCATACCCTTCCCACATAGGGCGAAATGCAAAACACACAAGATAATGGACGGAATGCTGCACATTGGCAAACATTCACCCCCAGTCACAGATCTGGGTTTAATCCATCGTTATTTTGCTTCACCACGCCACCCCAGTTCAGACATAGCCAAATGCAAATCAGTCTTGACCCTGTGCCTCATGGGAACAGTCCAGACCGAACTGCCAAGCCATGTCTTCCCTGGACCAGAATCAAGCATCCTAGGACCGGTTTCAGGCTATCAGCCTTCATCAGCCAGGATAGCTTGACTCCAGTGGCGTAGTGAGCACGGGACCCACGTCTGGGCATACCCTTCCCACATAGGGCGAAATGCAAAACACACAAGATGATGGACGGAATGCTGCACATTGGCAAACATTCACCCCCAGTCACAGATCTGGGTTTAATCCATCGTTATTTTGCTTCACCACGCCACCCCAGTTCAGACATAGCCATATGCAAATCAGTCTTGACCCTGTGCCTCATGGGAACAGTCCAGACCGAACTGCCAAGCCATGTCTTCCCTGGACCGGAATCAAGCATCCTAGGACCAGTTTCAGGCTATCAGCCTTCATCAGCCAGGATAGCTTGACTCCAGTGGCGTAGTGAGCACGGGACCCACGTCTGGGCATACCCTTCCCACATAGGGCAAATTGCAAAACACACAAGATGATGGACGGAATGCTGCACATTGGCAAACATTCACCCCCAGTCACAGATCTGGGTTTAATCCATCGTTATTTTGCTTCACCACGCCACCCCAGTTCAGACATAGCCATATGCAAATCAGTCTTGACCCTGTGCCTCATGGGAACAGTCCAGACAGAACTGCCAAGCCATGTCTTCCCTGGACCAGAATCAAGCATCCTAGGACCGGTTTCAGGCTATCAGCCTTCATCAGCCAGGATAGCTTGACTCCAGTGGCGTAGTGAGCACGGGACCCACGTCTGGGCATACCCTTCCCACATAGGGCGAAATGCAAAACACACAAGATGATGGACGGAATGCTGCTCATTGGCAAACATTCACCTCCAGTCACAGATCTGGGTTTAATCCATCGTTATTTTGCTTCACCACGCCACCCCAGTTCAGACATAGCCATATGCAAATCAGTCTTGACCCTGTGCCTCATGGGAACAGTCCAGACCGAACTGCCAAGCCATGTCTTCCCTGGACCGGAATCAAGCATCCTAGGACCGGTTTCAGGCTATCAGCCTTCATCAGCCAGGATAGCTTGACTCCAGTGGCGTAGTGAGCACGGGACCCACGTCTGGGCATACCCTTCCCACATAGGGCGAAATGCAAAACACACAAGATGATGGACGGAATGCTGCACATTGGCAAACATTCATTCTGAACTATGTCTGAACTGGGGTGGCGTGGTGAAGCAAAATAACGATGGATTAAACCCAGATCTGTGACTGGGGGTGAATGTTTGCCAATGTGCAGCATTCCGTCCATCATCTTGTGTGTTATACTATACTTAACATACTCTTAGTATACCAGACTAGAGAATACTTCGCCTACTTCTTACCTTTCCCTACACCTAGATCAGGTTAGGTACATTGGGGTAGAACTAGCTTAGAGACGCATCGTATGAGTACTCGCATTTTTAGCTCATGTTATTTATGTACGTGAAAATATGCTAAAAGATAATGCTAGCGCAGTATTATTTATTTCTACTGCTTACGCTGTACATTATTTATCTTGCATACTGCCTTGTGATCGTAACAGCACATATCTCTTACACGAGAAACAAGACTGTTCAATAAAACCCTTTTTATTGAAACGCCCGTCTTTCTTTTCTGTGTAACTCTGTAGAAACTAAGCATGCACGATTGACTGAGTGAAACTGTTATCTATAGACGTGTTCCGATTCTAAAGGGAAATAAAGTTGTCATGTTTTTCGGTTGCCAGAAACTACTCCCTTCTTGTTCTCAAGGAGTTTCTAGTGGCCTCTGAGCTAGCTGGCACAAGTAATTAAGTTTAATATACTCGATAGGGACATACCGACCTTAGTCCTAAGTCAAGCCTATAGGTTATATTATTCCAATGCGCAGAGCCTATTAGGGAAATAGGAACTACACTACAGTGCATTATGTTGTACACTGAGAGATGAAGTGTGTGATGCTATAGGTAGTGGTGCACAAATGTGCATTGTGTTGTACATTGGGAAGTATTATGAAGTTCTTACTATTGGCTTTGACATGCCCTCATCTGATCTTGAATCCTGACTCTGTCTTGCTAGAGCTTTCTGCGTGCACAGGCAGGTCCCCAGAGTACTCAAGTTGTCTGGGTTATTCATGTTCAAGGTTGTTTTGTTTTCTGCTGGATTGAGGCTTTCGTAACCTTCACTGGGATAATGTGTGGAAGTGTGCTTGGTGCCTTTCAGAGCAGAGATTGTTGTTGCCAGAGAAATATGTGGAATGGACAGCTCTGTCTCAGAGTCAAAATACAGGGGCCTGGCCAGCTTCTGTCTTGACCTTGACACAGACCAGTACGGTCAGCTCAGTTTTTCGTTACAGAAGGAAGGGGGCGAGGTTTCTAGAACCTTCGCCTTAGGTTGAGTAAAAGGTATTAAAGGCGGTGGATTTTGGCAGCCAGTGGGAGCTCAGTTGTGAAGCAGACGTGTCGTCACAAGAAACTTGGGATTTGGGTCCCAGTCGCGAGTCCTGCCTGGCTGTCAAAGGGCTCCTCCAGCTTGAGTTGGCAAGGATGTTGAGTGAATGTCCGGTGAGGTGTTTTCTTTGAGTATTGACCTTGTGATGTGGGTGAGTGACTTTGAATGCACATCCAAGTCTCCAGTGATTATAATCATCTGAGGTGTTTTCATTGTGATGTGTGGGTGCCTGTGTGCACATTCAAGTCTTTTTTCAGTGGTTGTAATCATCTGATGTATTTAGTGTATATATCTTTCTGATTTCTTGCAGGACGTCCATTATTATCTGCTTGTGCATTTTATTATTATTCATGCATTTAACAGTTGCATTTGCCAAGTGTGTTATTATTGCTTGCATATATATATATATCTATATATACATTTGAATGTTGTTCATTTGACATCTGGGAAAGCCTTTCTGTTAGAGAGCATTGCATAAATAAAACCCCAAGCCTTATTCTGAAGAGATAGTCTTTGATGTGTTTCATTTTATTAAGTGAAATCCCTCTCCGGGGGGTGTGGTGTTGTGTCTATTGCTTTGTCGTGTTTGAGCCACCGTGTGGTATTCTGTATTATCTGGATGTGCGAAGCAAGACACTCCTTTAGAATGCCCTACGTAATCATGGACTCAATTACAGGTGTAATCCCAGTCACAGTTTCTGGGGTTAGATTGTACTGAGGTGTTCTCTGGAATTCTGCATTAGGCTTGATCTGTATGCAACTTGGCTCTATTCCTCGAATTAGTCCGATCTCCTCCACTGAGAAGTCCCATACAACTGTCTCTCAAATCCAGCAGCATGTCTTCTACTGTCAGTAAAGGAAACATTGCTGTATATTGGTTCTGATTTGCCAACTTGAAATCAATGTCTTTATCATTAGTCTGCAATTCATTTCCCTTCGGCGTACAATAGATGGTACAATTCAACTTGCACAAAAGGTCACGCCCTAGTAAACAAGCTGGACTCGTATCACACACCACAAACTGATGGTGATCCTGAAAGGTTCCGATTTTCACCGAAACCTCTTCTGTCAAAGGGTTTGTCATTCTTTTGTTAGAGACTCCTACAACTTGGATCGATTTTCCTGAGAGGGGCAGGTTTGGAACTACTGCAGATCTCACAGTAGAATGGGTTGCATCAGTATCAATCAAGAATGTAATGGAATGACCATCTACACCGGTTTCTATGTATGGTCCACTCTGGTCTACCTCTAAGACTGTGCTGAGTGTACAGTCTTCCTCCTCCCTCAGGCACCGTCATAAGGACGGGTCCTGAACAAATCCATCCAGCACTTCCATTAGGGGCATCTGATAATAGGTTTGTTGCCCTGTGAGATTCTTTCAGGTTGGGGCACTTGCACTAACTGGTTCTGATTCCCTCCTGCATTAAGAGATCTCGGCCTAGTCACTGTAGGTAACTGATTCACCACATCTGTCACTTGCACGAGTTTTCCTTCCTGTACCCTATTCGCAGGATTTAGACAACACACACGCTTCCAATGCCCAATCCTGTGACAAAAATGACAAGCAGTGGTCTTTTTCAGGGTCGCAACATCTCTCCCTGTTTTGGAATATATAGGGACACCTCCTCCTCTTCCCTGCCCCATCAGTCCTGTGACTGATGTAATTTGGACACCTCCTGGAACATTCCCTTGACCGCTAACTACTATTCCTCCTGTTGCCTGTACCTGCTCTGCCTTTTGTGCATTTCGCATTTGAACCAGCATCAACTTCTCATTTATTCTCCTATGCTTGGAATCCACCTCATCACTGCTATACCTGGCATACTGTAAAATCTCATCTATGGATTTATTTTTCCACCAGATTAAATGTTGCTGGATCATGAGGAAGTTTTGTTTGTCTATTGCTGAGGTACTTCTCCCTTGTAAATGCCCCCCATGGCATTCTTCTGATCTGTGCTCTTTATCATATACTACATTATTTTTAAAGATTATAGTTTATTTTTGCTGGAAAATAATATTTAAAGTATAGCAGTTTGTTTGTGACTGTTTTAACTCAAGCACTTTTGGAATAAATAAGCAATCCTGAACTCGGATGTCTGAGCACTGCATGTTAAATCTGCGATCATCCAAACATACTGGAAAGCGATCACAATACGAATGGAGAACGTGGAAGGGGGGAAAACTGAATGCCACCCCGAAACTTTGTGTTAAGTCTGTGGCTTCCCATATATTTAATAATCAAACTGAACAATCATGGGTTTCATTGGGGTGGGCCCTGGTAAAGCGTAACATAGCACAAAAATGGGGAAACGAAGAACCACCACTAGTAAAAGTATGGGTAGCTGACATGGATAGGGCCATGATAGCAGAGAAGGATGTCTTTAAAAACGGAGGTTGCCCCAAAAAATGGGATCGTAAGTGGGCGGCATGGAACATACACAGGGCCGAAATATGCTTGTCCCCTACGGTTGAGTTACGCAGGAGGGAGGAGAGGTTGCAAGACTTGCCAAACGCAGAGGAGTAGACACAATATTGCAGCAACGTTTTAGATTGTCGCAACAAAAGTGAAATGTACCTATATTGTGCCTAGCTACTGTCAAATGACTAACTGTATTGCTGTGCTTTTGTTAATTTGTTCAATAAAAAGAGTTTTAAAAAAATAAAAAAATCTGCGCTGGACCATCTTAAACAACATCTATTTTTATTTTGGAGCTCCAGAGATCCTCTATTTGATAAACTTATTTGCCATTTGTCCACTGATTGTTCTGCAGCAATTAAAATGTTGAAGGAAATGTGTGAGCCAACAATCTGAAGTATATTTAGCAGGTATGCATGTGCCTTTTGATTTGGAGGAGAGGACAAACACAATGCAAACTGGGAGTTCCAAGCTGACAGAAGTCTGAAATGAACTTCAAATATATTTTCCTACAATAGGGGGCATATTTGATAGAAAGTGTCAGAGTGTGGAGCAGCGCCAAATTTGGCAGAGCCGCGCTCCAACATTTTAAAAATGCAGGGATGTGCTGTATTTACTACAATACAGTGCACCCCTGTGTTTTCCCTAGCGCTGGTGCTAAATGTAGCTGCCTAGTGCCAACACAGGCACCTTGCACCATAGGTGTCGCTTCCTGCACATAAACAATCCATAATGGCTATTTGTTACTTCTATGTGTGCTGCATTCTGCAGCACACATAGAAGTAGCAACTCGTCATTATTTAATGATTGTGTATGTGCAGGAAGGAGACTTTCCATCACATAAACAGCCATTAATGACTTTTTGCTCTTTCTATGTGTGCTGCAGAATGCAGCACACATAGAAAAAGCAAAAATGAGGAGAGAAAAAAACATTTCTTGCAAGCCGTTAGTTTTGGTGCTGCCCCAGATTTACACCTCCTTGTAAATATGGGTCAGCGTCAGAAAGCAATGTGTGCTGTGGTGGAATGCCCACAGCAACACCCATTGCCGCAGAGGACTGCGGCAGAAAGGGGCATATTTACAAGGTGGCGTTAAGCTTAGTGCCACCTTGTAAATATTGAAAATGGTGCTACGCCACCGGAGTGTCAAAGAGGATTACACTCCGGAGGTGATAGGAGCTTGTAAATATGCCCCTGGGTTTGTTAGCGAGGTGTGGTGTTAATTTCCAGGCAAACCATGAGAATGCACGCTTAAATATATTGCCTCTGCACTCACAGCAGGAGCAAATGCATAAAAGCATGTTCAGAAAACATAGTATCACACAATTATAATTTTGAATTGTAGGCCCTATGTTAATTATGTTTTGATTTGTTCATCTTATAAAAAGTGCAAAAATAAAAAAATTGTTTTATTCAGCCACTTTCACAAATTCGCCTTCACTAAATTTAACAAGAGCCAGACCTTTTGACTTTGTCAATGGTAGTTTGTCTTTTAGGTCGAACCGAGGCAGTGCATGCGCTGTCACTTCAAGACATGCTGTATTCACTCTGTGGCTTACAGCCCGCCCAATACCTTTTATTTATTACTTCGATTGTCCTTTATAAAGGCTTGCTTGCTAGTGGTTAACCTTTCCTCTTTGTCCCTCCTCATTGTCATTTGTTTCCTCCCATGGAGCAGCTCCTGACTGATGGTATCTTTCCACTTTGGTGATTATCTGTTCGTCTGTGGGACTATTTGTTTCTTTATTTCCTGCTCATCTTTGTTGAAGCTTCCCTTTTGGGGGGTTCCTCCTGGCAGCTTAAAGGCATTGGGAATCTCCTTTGTATTGTATTTTTTTGTTATGTTGTCTTTTGTGTTCCCTGTAAATCCTTCCACTTTATTATTTAAAGTGCCTTGTCCACGTGACTGTCTTTCTCTGTTATTAATGGGCACACAGAAAATGGAGTTTTTTGGGGTTTGTTCTCAATTTTTTTTTAAATACAATCGGCAAAGCTAAAAAGTGCATTTAACCTGATGCCATAGAGCATGCATTACGACCTCCCTGGCAACCGAACCCTTCACTAATTGTTATGATTATCCGGGAGCCAACCGATATGCCATTTACTGAGCTAACACACAACCTGGTTGTAGCCTCACACTCACTCTGACATTATTCTCACCAGTAATCAAAGCCTCGGCTCCATTTTAATGCAATTGTGTCGGTGTCCAATTCGATCTAATATACATATATATATATATATATTTTTTATTTTTTATTTGGAGTCAGGATGTTCTAGATTGCTGCTAAGTAAAATGATTATCCCTTTCAAGATGGCTACCGATTCGACCAACCATTCCAACACCATGTGACTCCATTGTTGCCATGCCCCTGCACTGAACAGTATACTAATCCCCAACTTGAATCCCAAGCACTCCTAGCTCCAGCCATTGTTGCCAGATTGGGATATTTCCCACACAAATTGGCAACATTTTTCCAATTTGTGTGGGAAAAACATACCTGGAGGGTGACCAATTTTTAGACTGGTTTGTGCCAAGTGTGAAACTTTTTACCAGATGAGGCAGCAACGGTACCTCATTGATCTCTTTGTCTTTGCTTGCACAGAGGTGGCATGCAAGACCGGGCACATCTGATCCATGGCAAAACAGATCGATGAATCGATGTCACCCTTGTTTTTGTGCCCTTCGCTTTCCTGCCCATGTTGTTCATCCTCCAGCATGCACTGACCGCTGACTCAGCAGCAGCCACATGCCAATGGGATCATCACCATCACCATTCCAGACTCGACGGGTGAGTGCAACCTGTGCAGGATGTGGCTGAGAACCGGGGAATCAGTGCATGTACCACAGCCCCGTGGGATCTAACACAGCCACCGCAAGATGCCATTCGTGTACACATTATCCCAACTACTCATTTGTTTACACTGATAGTGTGTCCCCTCTGCCCCTGGCAATCACTGCCTCCCCCGTGTGCACCACGGAGAAGTTTGATTGACATCTGTCTCACTAGACCCTCTGCAAAGACAGGTGTCCTGTTCCACATGTATGCACAGTCTGCCACCTGTCTGCCCCCTCTGGCCCCCCAACTCTTTGTGCCCTCTGACACTGATGACCTATGGAGGGGTGTGATTGACAACCAAAATACCATATGCCCTTTAAGGGATCACGTGCAGAGGCAGGTGCCCTGTGTCATACATATGCAGCCACCCAGGTTGTTGGCACCTTTTGTCCTCCAGTGCAATCACTGCCAGTCAGTGCAACATTAGGGCTGCAACAGAGTCTGCATCATTCTGCATTCATGCCCTTTGCACAGTCACATGCCTGTAAGCACAACTCTGCCAACCACTGACCACTCTTTGTTTATACTATGTGTTCCCAGGTGCAGTATGTGCAGGTGACTGAGAACTGAGGCCAGCATTGTTCTCCACCTCTGCCATATGAGATCTCATACACAGGTACAATGCCAATGCAGTATGTATGCAAGGGTGTCCCCCCTACTTACGTCTGTCTGTTTACAGCAGGTGCACCCGGGTACGTCATGAGCAAGTGGGACTAACAATGACAGCAGACATGAGGGATCTAATGCCAGGCGCACATGTCATGTCGATGCAGCATTCTTCCTCCCACTGACCATTTTCTGTTTGCACCTCTGATCCCTGTCTGCCCCCTCTGGCCCCCCAACTCTTAGTGCCCCCTGACATTGATGCCCTATGGAAGGGTGTGATTGACAACCAAAATACCATATGCCCTATAAGGGATCTCGTGAAGAGGTAGGCACCCTGTGTCATACATATGCAGCCGCCCAGGTTGTTGGCACCTTTTGTCCTCCAGGGCAAGCACTGTCAGTCAGTGCAGCTTAGAGGGGTGATCTGAGCCCACAACACATGCCGTCTGTGGGCAGAGTAGTGTGCACAAATGTGTGTATTCTGTATGTCAAGTGCTCATCATTACTGACTGTTAGACTTGGCATCTTTGGCATTGTTACCCTGACTTTTTGCCTCTACCTCCTGTATTTTTGATGCTGAGCTGGATTTTGTTTTTGCTGGCTTCGATGCTTTGGGCACTTTGCCACTGCTGATCAGTATCAAAGTGCAAGTGCTCTCTGTGTAAATTGTTATTACAATTGGTTCTCCCTGATTGGCATATTTGATTTACTGGTAAGTCCCTAGCAAAGTGCACAGAGTGTGCTAGGGCCTGTACATCAAATGCTACTAGTGGGCCTGCAGGACTGATTGTGCTACCCACGTGAGTAGCCCTGAAAAGGTATCTCAGACCTGCCACTGCAGTGTCTGCACGCAGTTTTAAACTGCCAAGTGCACCCACTTGCAGGCCCTAACCTTCCCTTTTCTTACATTTAAGGCACCCCTTTGTTAGGCCCAAGGTACCCCCATGGGCAGGGTGCAGTGTAAGTGAAAGGTAGGACATGTACTGGTGTTTGTGACATGTCTGAATAGTGAAATACTGCCAATTTCGTTTTTCACTATTGAAAGACTATCTGCCCCATACAATAGAATGGGAGATACTTTGTAACATTTTACAAGTATAACTTCCCATTGGGACAAGATAAGAGAAAAAAGGTTTAGGCTCTCCGAACTTCAGAATTTAATAACACATCTTTTAGTAAAGATGCTTTATAAATTGTGTGTTTGAAAATGCCACTTTTTGAAGTAGGCATTTTCTTGTTTAACCATTCTGTGTGCCTCTGCCTGTTTGTGGATTGACTATCTGGTTTTGGAGTGGCAGGGGCTGAAGATGTGCATTCACTGTAGACAGCCACTCGGGGTGAGGTGTGCCTGGCCCTTACTGTATGAATCAGAGCTGAGCTGAATGGGGCTTGGCTGCATTTAGAGTAGTGGGAGGAGATTTCCTTGTACCTGAATAGGGCCTGTCTCCCTTGCACAATCTCTCCACCCCCTGTAGTCATACTACACCAGTGAGGGCAGAACTGGTTTGGACTGGGCTCAGAGACCCTTGCACAAAGAGAACAAAGACAAAATATAAGTAGTAGACCTTAAACCCCAGAACTTTAGACCACTTATGGACTCAAGAGGAACCTTTGCCAAGGACAAGAGCTGAAGAGCTGTGAGGAGGAGTACTGCCCCTTTGCTTTTTGCTGTGTGGGGTTGACTCGCAGTTGCTGTTTCTGCCAAGGAAAGGACAAAAACTGAAACTTTGCTTTGAACCTGCTTGAAGAAGAATCTCCAAGAGCCTGTGTGTGCTGGCCTCCTGTTCTGAAGTCTGGGGGACACAAAGACTTCTCCCCAGCTCCCCTGAACCCTGCTGCTGAGAGTTCTGACCTGCCAGGAGGTGCCATTCCAGTTCTGGGCCTCTGGAGGTTGTACCTGCTGTTGGGAGCTGGAAGAAACCTGAAGAACTGAAGAAATCAACACATCGCCCTTCTTGCGGCTGTTTTCCTGTGCAGCACCGCAGTGCGAGAAGAATCTCCATGCATTGCCACGCTGCTGCAGAGACGATGCAGCGCCTGTCGCGGCTGCAAGAACCGACGCATCGCGGGATCACGTGTGAAAAAAGCGATGCAGCGCCGCTTGCTGCCGCCGCATCGATCGCCAACGCATCCTGGATTTCCATGCATCACACCTGTGCAGCAAGTTTTCCTGACTCATCACCCACAGACCAGAATCGTCTTGTAGGCCACGCATCACTTCCCCCTACAGTCCGAATTCGACGCATCACTTCTCCTGCGTGCAGCAGAACTGTTGCATCGCCTCCCCAAGGACTCAGGAACTGACGCATCTGTTTGTTTCTCAACGCTTCCCATTCTGCGGCTGTTTGGCCTTGTGAATTTTGACGCACCTACAGGTACTTTGTGTAGAATCACGCATCCATACTTTTCTATGGACCAAGTTGCTTGAAACCTTTTGAAAGTCATATTCTAATTACATGTATGTTGGATTTTTGTTGTTTTGGTCTTGTTGAGTTTAGATAAAGATACTTTATTTTTCCTTTTTCTGGTGCTATCACTGTATTACTGCGTGTTTTCAGAACAAATACTTTACACATTGCCTTTGGGATAAGCCTGTCTGCTCGTGCCAAGCTACCCAGGGGGTGAGCAGGGGTTATCTAAAGTGTGTATTCCCCTTACTCTGACTAGAAGCAAGGGTCCCTATTTGGACAAAGGTACCTACCTTTACCAACTAGAGACCCCCATTTCTAACACTGACCCTGTCTTTTTACATTGTGTGGCCGAGGGTACCACGTGTGCAGGTGGCAGGAGAGCTCTGACACTATGTCGGAATAACAATAGTGTACACAAATGTTTATGTTTTATAACTGTGGACATCTATTTTAGTGATGCACTGTGGACGCATTGAGCTAAGAATCTATGTAGACCATAAGCATTAAGTAGACACATTCATGCACTTTATAAAGAGACTGTGTGATACTGAGCAATTTTGGGTATTGTACTTTCCTACACTACAAGATGGCGGCCACATTGCGGCTGCTAGTCCTCTGTTTATGTTGCACCTAAACGTGTAGTCCTACTTCTGTTTTACACTCTGTGCATGTAACCGGCTCTGTCTCACTTTGTCACTTTTGTGTGATCAAGGCAGCTTGACGGCCGAAACGCGCCACGTTTGCGATTTATGAAGGAATAAATCGTCTTGTGGATTTTTCTCTGTCATTCCTGAGAGCGTGTCTTACTTCGTTTCTGCCTTGGGGGATATATATATATATATATATATATATATATGGTGGCAAGTGTATTTTTAATGGTTTAGGGTGAGTATGGGTTTTTGGGTGGCAAGGGTCATTTTAGGGTATAGGGTGGGTGTGGGCATTTGGGTGGTAAATTTATTTTTAGGGTTTAGTGAAGGTGTGGGTTTTTGTGTGGCAATGGTATTTTTAGGGTTTAGGGTGGGTGTGGGTTTGGGTTTTTGGGTGGCAAGGGTAATTTTAGGATTTTGGGTGGGTATGGGTTTTTGGGTGGCAAGGGCCATTTTGTGGTTTAGGGTGGGTATGGGTTTTTGGGTGGCAAGGGTATTTTTTAAGTTTTGGGTGGGTATGGGTTTTTGGGTGGCAAGGTTATTTTTTAAGTATTAGTTGGTTATGGGTTTTTAGGTGGCAAGGTTAATTTTAGGGTGGGTATGGGTTTTTGGGTGGCAAGGGTAATTTTAGGGTTTAGGGTAGGTATGAGTTTTTGGGATTGAAAGGGTATTTTTAGGGTTTAGGGTAGGTGTGGGTTTTTAGGTGGAAAGGGAATTTTTATGGTATAGGGAGGGCATAGGCTTTTGGGTGGAAAGGGAATTTTTAAGGTTCGGGGTGGGTATAGGTTTTTCGGTGGAAAGGGAATTTATAACATTATTAGTGAGTATAGGGGTGTGTGTATATATATGTGTATATATATATATATATATATATTCCTGCAATTCCTTCGCGTCTTCTTCCCAGCGAAAGTCACGGCACCACAGCATGGTGATTATTTCAAGAATATTTTATTGTTCACACCATTGTGAAAAGTGAGCAAAACATATATTTTTATTTCTATATATATATATATATATATATATATAGATATAGTGTTAATACTTATCAATATTAATTTTACAACGCATATGTCTTTAGCATGCATGCCTTTACCACTAAATGTAAGTAATAAATTTAATGTATGTATATATATATATATATATATATATATATTTATCCACAAAGTAGCTCACATTCAGGCACACAGCGCTCTCTTGACGGTGCGATTCTGTAGATACGGCGGAGCCCAGCCATTTTAAAACCAAGTGAAGAATCTTTGACATCTCAAGACAGACCCCGGAATACAGAGGAGAGTGCAATGGAGCAAGGTATCAACATTGGTGACAGTGAAACTACCAGCTTTAGACCTCGTTCAAGATTCATTCCCATGACTATGAGAGACTCAATAGATGTCTTTAATGAATTGGTAGTGAATGATTTTAAAAATCTGGAGAAATGCACTGGGTTAAAACATAAAAAATGGTCACAGCAGCAAAGAGAGTGTATGGACCTTATTAAGAAATTGTCATCAAATAATGACTGTATTGTGCAAAATGCTGACAAAGGGGGAACATAGTCCTATGGGGCAGGCAAAAATATTTGGATGAAGCTTACAAACAGCTTAATAACAAAAATAATTATGCTAAAGTTCCCAGTGATGCAATGACAGCTAGCCATCATTTGTACAATACTCAATTACAACAGTGGTATCAACAGGGTCTGTTAACTCATGATGAGCTGCGGTATCTAGAGATCAAAAACCCGGTTGTTCCAGTCTTTTACCTAATACCCAAGGTTCATAAAGATTTGAACAACCCACCTGGGAGACCGATTATATCAGCCATTGGGAGTGCTTTATAAAATACCTCCAGATTTGTTGACTCGTTTTTATGTCCAATGGTGAAGTCATTACCCTCGTTCATTTTGGACACAGGTGATTTTTTAAAAGGCATCTACGATCTGCCTTGGGAAGATGATATGCTTTTAATGACCATTGATGTAACCACGCTCTACACGAGCATCAGGCATGAGGATGGGCTCAATGCCATTAAATATTATCTAGGAACAAGACCGATTTCATTATGGTCTCATACACAAATGTTGTCCAACATGGTGGAAACCTGTTTAAAAAACAATTTTTTTCTCTTTAACGGGGAATTGTTCCATCAGCTATGCGGTACTGCGATGGGCACCTGCTTCGCCCCCAGCTATGCAAATTTGCATATGGGCTGGTGGGAGGAGCAGGTGCTCCGGAAGCAGTACCAGGAGGAGTGGCAGAATAATATCCTCCATTGGAGCCGGTTCATAGACAACGTATTTGTCGTCTGGAGTGGGACTGAATTAGCAGCCAGACAATTTGTCCAAAAACTCCAAATAAATAGTCTTAATTTGAAATTCACAAGTACTATCAGTGCTAGTGAAGTGAATTTTCTTGACCTTACAGTCTATGTTAAAAATGCTAATTTGCATACCAAGATTTATCGGAAACCAACGGCTGGAAACACGTTGCTGCATGCAACTAGCTTCCACCCCAGTAACCTGATTAAAAGCATCCCCTATGGGGAATGCTTGAGAACGGTACGTAATTGCAGTGAACCTGCCACTACAGAGGCAGAATTGAAGATCTTACATTCTCGTTTTAAAACACGTGGTTATGATGAGGAATGTATCCAGGGTGCAATCCATAAGGTCAAGCAAAAAACAAGAGAAGAAATCCTGTTCCAACAATCTGAAACCAGTAAACGTGTGCAGAATAAAGCAGATGGTATGAATGATTGTAGAATGATAACAACATATAATAGACAACATGGCCAAGTCAGAAACATTCTAGCGAAACATTGGCACTTGATTAGGAATGATCCAGTGTTAAGTAAAATTGTACCTAAAAACCTTTGGTAACGTTTCGCAGAGCAAAATCATTCAAGCAAATGCTTGTGAGTAACATGGCACCTCAATCCAAGATACAGCCAATTAAACAATCTTGGTTGCAACGAAAAAATGGGTTTATTAAATGTATGAAGTGCAAGGCATGCCAGCACGGTAAAAACACAACTACATTTTTGACTGGATGCTCGAAAATTGAGAAGAACATCAGAGGCCAATTTGATTGTAAAACTGAATTTGCTGTGTATGTGTTGACTTGCCCGTGCAATCTTCAATACGTGGGCAGCACAATTCTTCCAGTTCACAGAAGGGTGCTTCAACATCTCAGAGCTATTAAGCATGCAGACAAAACATACCCTGTGGCCCGCCACTTTGCTACATGTCATGAAGGCAGTGTGGCTGGGCTTACGTACTTTGTCATTGATGCAATCGCTCCCAGTGTAAGAGGGGGTGACAGACAAAAATGTTTGAGAAAATTAGAATCACGCTATATTGTAGAGCTTAATACAAAAACACCAATGGGCCTCAATATGGAGGAAGACCTGCATACACATTTATAACACAGCAGAAAAGGGCTCTCAACAGTAATCTGTACTGTGTAATATAACTAATATGTAAACTTTCCTGAATTTCCGTTTTAATTTAATTTATATTTTAGGTTTTGTTAGATTGTTTTAATGTAGGTAAAAGCACTTTTTTGCACTTTATCGTGAAAAGTTACATGGTCGTGAATGGTATTGGACAACAAAAGTGATAAGCCCACTGGGGCTAAATTAGAAGTACCGTAGCACATGAGGCAATGTATGCCCATTTGGGTATTTGAGCAGTTTAATTATAGAAATTTTGAAATTAATAATTAAGAAATGAATTTATGATGCTCAATGTGTATATAATAGCGTTATTTAGCATTTTATTATTTGATCATTTATTTCCACGTTTGTGGGGATTGCCTTGTATTAAAAAACTACGAGTCTGTTGTCTAATCCACTGCATCTGTAGTTTTCACGTGATTGAGTCACATGCACAGCATAAAAATGACGGTCTCTGGCAAAACAAAGTTGGTGAACAAGCCTGCTGGTTCAGGCGAAACGCGTCCGACACAGCCGCTGATTAAACCCTGTTTTGAACTGTCAAGACATTGCGTCGTCGTTCCTTTCGTGGGGAGGAGTTTGTGTATATATATATATATATATATATATATATATATATGATTAAATAAGGGTTTATACTTACCTGTAAAATAGATAAATTAGAGGGGTAAAGGCAATCGTGGTACAGGCATAGTCGTTGTAAAAAATAGTTGTTGTTAAAACTTTAGTGGTTTAGACTAAGTAATGGTTAAGGAGCCGTTGTTTAGGCTGTAGTTGTTCCGGTGGTCGTTGTTCCATAATACAATCCACTCTACGTCACAACACTCCACTCTACAGCACTCCACTCTATGCCACTACACTCAACACCACTACACTGTCCGCCACACCACTCTACTCCACGCTTCTTCATAACATTACATTCTGCTCAACTTTGGAACACTTCACTCCACACCCCTTTACACCAATAACTTTTAGCCATACGGAATAGCAGTCACACTAGAGTACAACATGGCTAAAACATATTAGCAAGCCATAGGCGAGACCTATTGGCTATGCCAATGCTTGTTTTGTGTTACTAGTAAAAAACAGAAGAGTCCTTTATCCTGGGTGGAATGCAGCCTGCACCAAAAAAAACAGTGGTTCATGTGTAACAGGTGCCTGTATCTTGAATTGCACCACTACCTTTTTGAGGGTTATTCAACATTCTGCGATCTGAAAAAAGTAGAGAAAATGGCTGCTAACAGGCACCCGTAGTACAGAATTCAGAATACTGCTGAAAGGAGCTTGTTTTACAAGACCATCTCAAGTGTGAACACTCCACTGTCTACTTGATTGGCAGAAAAGTGACAAGACACATTACTCATTGCAGCCACAGCAGGCAGCTAAGTAGCCTGGAAAGCAGTTAATTATCTGTGTTTTTTGGTATACCACCTTGGGGAAGCATCAATAATTCACTATCTCAATGAACGCCATCTAAATAAACAACGAGGCGGTACCTGAAACTTACAGATAAAGGGCTTTTCTTGCCTGGCTGTTAAGGGGCGATGCTTTCGCTTAATCAGCAGAAATGCTGCTGTGATATCAGGTAACTAAGTCACAAAATCTAGCAGGAACATCAATAGAAAGGCAGTGAACTGCGATTTTGTTCTTAATTCATCCTTCTCTCCTCTCCTGGACACTGTAATAATCAAATATGAAGCACGAACACCCTAACAGCTTATTTATTATTCGACAAAGAGCTACAGGTAAAGTACCATTCAAAACATTCATCCGACCTCAGCAGCAGGTTGACTTTCAAACATACTTACGCAAGCAGTCATTCGCTATTTTGCAGTTCAAGTGGCCAGCCACACTTTACCATGTTCTGTCTGAGAGGCCTGAGAGGGACCTGGCAGGAGTTGCTGAGATGTCTGCTGATTTACTAGGGCTGTGAGACACAAGTGCGATCTGTTAGTAACAGAAGTGGAGGAATGGGAGACCTTCAGGCATATGAAACCGCAGCTGCACATTTAGTTTATGGTGTCCTGTTGTGCTTACAAAGACCACAACCTGTTTCTTGATATTGGCCAAAGTTTCCGTGTCTCCATCTCTGCTGCATTGCTAAGGGCCATCCCTACTGTGGTGGTGTTGTGATATCTTTAGGGCATCATTTTTGAGATTCTTGCAATAGGGGAGTCCCGCAGACCTTCGTGCTACGCTGCCCTACGGCAAAAGAAAAGGGCAAGAATGCTCTGTATCTATTAGATACAGCACATTCCTGTCTGTTTCCCCTGCGCCAGCGCACAATGGGCTGCCGTGCGCCAACACAGGCACCTTTGCACCATGGTGCAAGGGTGCCTGCATTGCAGGGATGATTATTATTGTGCAGGAAGGAAAACCTTCCTGCACAAAAAAAAATCACAAGAGGCTTTTTCCTCTTTCTATGTGTACTGCAGAATGCAGCACACATTGAAAAAGGAAAAACGAGGAGAAATAAAGATATTTCTCCTCGTTGTGCCTCACTTACGCCTCCCCGGGGAGGTGTAAATTTTTGGCGCTGCCTCAGATTTACGATTTCTCGCAAATTTGGGGCATTGTCAAAAAGCCATGAATGTTGCTGAGAATGCCCCCAGCAACACCCATTGCACACACCTTTAATGCAGAAAACTGCTTTGAAGGGAACAATATTTACGAGACAGCATTAAGCCACAAAAAGTGACTTAGTGCTGCCTCGTAAATATGGAGCAGGCTCCTGCGCCATGGAACGTCACAAAAAGTGAGATTTACTACTTTTTCACACAGGGCAGTGCAGCAGCCGTAAATGTTGTGCTGCATGAAAAGGAGAGAGGAAGAGAGTGCCAAATTTACTAAAATAAGGCACCCTCCTCCCCTCTCTCTAGCTCTGGTGCTGAAATCAGCTGCCGTGCGCCACGGAGACACCTTTGTGCCATGGTGCAAGGGTGCCTCCATGAGTCTAGCATAGGTTTTGTATTGGAAGGGTCTATGCTGAGACTCACTTGAAGCCTTTTCCCTCTTTGTATGCATGCTGTACAGTGCAGCACACATGCAAAGTTGGAAAAGGAAGGAGAAATGAAAGCATTTCACCTTCGTGGCGCCTACTTTGAAAGGGCACAGTTTTCTGATGCTAAACCCAGTCTACTTTGTTTAGTAAATTGAGTTTAGCTTTAGAGACCTTGGGTGGTTGCATAGGAAAGCCCATGCTCCCTCCACCCATGGTATGCCCCCTTGGCGCTAAGTAATGCACTGCAACACCATGCTCTGCTTTGCATTACTTTCACGTTATTTCCAGCACTAAACAAGTTTAGCGCTAGAAAGTAAATCGTGAAAAAAAGATTTGTTCAGATTTGCGCCAATTTTGTGATGCAAGTATGGTGTAAAATCTTAGTAAATCTCCCCCTTTGTTTTTTTGTTGTGAATTTCAGTTTCTTTTATCCTATTTCAAATGGAACTTTTTTTTGCACCTCAACATCTGTTTATAGATAGCCATCACTGCCCGCAGAGTTTGGATAGGGAATGGCCGCAGCCCCTGTACACTGCTTGTAAAAGGCAACTTACTTCTAAACACATACTTTAAACATGGGAAGCAGGGTTTGCCTGCAGAGCAGGACCTACAGCAAGGCTCTATATCCTACCAGTACAGTCTAGACAGAACTTGTTCCTAAGCCTCCACTTGTGAATAAAACCCACTGCAAATAAGCAGCAGTGCATAGTAGGGTGGGTAGCCTGAACCCATGGCATTCTCACCCCCTGAGGTCAAGTGACCACACAACTGCACATGACAGTAGGGCTGGCAGCAAGGTCTATCCTCCAACCAGGCACGGCCCAAAATTGTCAAGTAAGGTCTAACCATGCTCCATACATCTTTTGGCTCAATGCAGCAGATGTTGTTCATAGGGCCTAGCCTTGAGAAAAACCCTGCAAATAACCTAGCACAGTAGTCATACAGCAAAAAGCCTTGTTGATAAGTAGCTTCCATCATTATTTCCATAATATTACTTAAATGATATACTTGAGGAGAGATGAATGAGTGAAATTGAATGTCAGTGACTGATTGCATGAAACTAAGCAAGTGAGTGAGAGGGATTGTACTGCAGAGGTTGCAAGCATAGCCTGCTTTCTAACCAAACACTGCATCTGATGCACAACAGGTGACAGTCCTTGATGTGCGTTGTGAGAAATTGGATTGCTGGTTGAGGGGGTGAAACCCTACTCAAGTAACAGCCACAATCCTTGTCAGGGTGAACCACAAAAGTGCAGAGGGCCAAGCACAGATTAACTTAGTTAATCTGTGCTTGGCCCTCTGCAGGCATAACTCAGACTGACTGCGATAGAGCACAGGCCAGACACAGGTCCAAGTTTGGCCTGCTGAGGATTGTAGTTTATGTCCTCGGCTTGCGGCCTGCATGGCATTGCTTTGTGAGGGTTTGCATCGTCTGACGTCTGTTCTGATGAGAAGCTGTGAGGGCTGTGATTATAGGTCCTACATCAAGTTGTATTGTGTTGCATTGGTTCCAATGAGGAGCTCTGGGGTGCTGCAAGACTTTGCAAAGCTTCACGTCACTCAGTGTCATTTTCAATGAAGCTGACAGCTGTGCAGTGAGGCTTTGCGTAGCTTTGCGACGCTTCGCACCTGATTTGGTGGAACCTTTTGTAAGGACAGGAGGAGCTCTATCTCTGATATCAGCCAAGGGACCATGGCCTCAGGAGGCTCCACTAAGTGATCAAAAACTTACTCCAGCAGATGCCAGAAGTGCTCCGGCAGGTCCAGTTGCTGGTCCAGGCAGATCCAGTGCAGCACGTCAGCTGGGCAGTTGCAGGGAGGACTCTGTAGCTTGTTTTGTTCCTGGAGATCAGCAGAGGTGATCAATCTGCTAACCCTTTGACTCATTCTGCCTTGGACAAAAGGAGCAGGTAAAGGGCTCCCTTTTCAGCAAACAAGGCAGGCCTCAAGAAGCAGAGTAGCGGGGTGACCTTCTTCTGTACTGGCCACAGGTCTAGGAGTCTACTACAGAGTGGGTCTGAGGGTTCCCATTTTATACCTGGTGCCCACTTGGAAGTGGGAGAAGCTTTTTCAGTTTTCCCCCTACAGAGGTGTCTAGAATTTCCTGCCTTCCTATCATAGTCCCAGTCTGCATTGGGGCATATTAAGCTGGTGTGAAGTCCCTTGTGTGGGAGCTGAGCCAGTGCCTTTGAAGAGCAAGTGAAGTAGGTGACAGCTCCCCCCACCCTATCCTCCCAGAGATGGCCCAACCTGCCAACACTCAGACCCTCTGTTAGAAATGGGGGTCTATAGTTGGCAGAGATATGCACATTTGTCCAAGTAGAGACCCTTGCTTCTAGTCAGGGTAAGGGAGTTACAGACTTTAGATAACCCCTGCTCACCACCTTGGTAGCTTGGCACAACAGGCTTATCCCAAAGGCAATGTGTAAACTATTTGTGATCAAAACACACACTAACACAGTGAAAACACCACAAATGGACACCACACCAGTTTAGAAAAATAAAGTATCTTTTATCTAAACCAAACAAGACCAAAACGACAAAAATCCAACTTCAAGTATCAAGATATCACTTTTAGAATAGTTATTTCAAACATAGAACTTGTAGAAACAAAAGAGCTCCACCTGAGGCTTCAGACGACGTTGTGACAGGCATAAATCCAAAGTACGGTGCTAACCGCGAGGTGCATGGCGTTGGGCACGGAGTCACAAGGACCCCCAAACAACAGTACCTTGGAAACAAAGTCTATGAACGAATCATGGCTTCATGGAGGTGAGGCATCGGTGCCGAGGTCGAGCCCAGTTCTCTGATTGCCACAGGGGAGGGGAGGCATTGAGTCCATGAGGAGACGAGGCATCGAATTCAGGACAGGGGAAGTTAGGCAGCACCGGCGGTGAGGCATCAGTTCCAGTGAGGCGATGCAAAGTTGAAGAGTTTGAGAAGTCACCCCCGTCAGTTATCAGCTGCGGGATAACAGGATGCTGACGCCGGTAGTAACGGCATCTGTGCGAGCACTGGCGGCAGGAAGGCCAATAACTGCAGGCGTCAAAGGGCATCGGAGCTGCGGTGCAAGCGGGGCGGTGTGTCGTGCACTTCATGAGCGGTGACCCCGGCCTCGGTGCAGGTCGCGGCATCACTGGTGGCAGAGCTGATGGCGTCAGAGTTGTTTTTCTTGCTTTGCAGCACCAACCACACAATTATCAGGGCCTAGAAACTGGAACCGGAGCCCTTTTGAATGCAGGAGTCCACACAGGAGTCCAGGTGCTGGTCAGTGGGTTGCAGGTGAAGTATTTATGTCCCTGAGACTTCAGAACAGGAGGCCAGCACACACAAGCCCTTGGAGATTCCTCCTCAAGCAGGTACACAGCAAAGTTTCAGTCTTTGTCCTCTCCTTGGCAGAAGCAGCAACTGCAGGCCAACACAGCAAGGCACACACAGCACAGCACTCCTCCTTACAGCTCTCCAGCTCTTCTCCTCAGCAGAGGTTCCTCTTGAGTCTAGAAGTGATCTAGTTCTCTGGGGTTTAAGGTCCTTTACTTATACCGCATCTTCTCTTTGTTTTCTTAGTGGCAAGGGTCTCTGAGCCCAGTCCAAACCGGTTCTGCCCTCTCTGGAGGTGGAGACAGCATAGTGCAGAGGAGACACTGCCTATTCAGGTGCTAGTGAAAACTCCAGCTATGAGTCACCCAGGAAAGGCAGGACACACCTCACCCCCCCCCTTGTGGCTGTCTACAGTGAATGCACATCTCCAGTCCCAGTCATTCCAAAACCAGACAGTCACTACACAAAACAGCAGAGGCACACATAATAGTTAAACAAGAAAAGCCCTACTTTCTAAAATGGGCATTTTCAAGCACACAATTTAAAAACCATCTTCCTTAAAAGATGTGTTATTAAATTCTGAGTTCAGAGAGCCTAAACTTTTTTTCTCCATCTGGTCCCAGTGGAAAGTTATACTTGTAAGATGTTACAAAGTAACTCCCATGTTAGCCTATGGGATTGATAGCCTTTCAATAGTGAAAAACTAAATACACAGTATTCCACTTTCAGGACATGTAACACACACCAGTACATGTCCTACCTTTCAGATACACTGCACTCTGCCCATGGGGTACTTTGGGCCTACCTGAGGTGTGCCTTATATGTAAAAAAAGGAAAGGTTAGGGCCTGACAAGTGTGTGAACCTGCCAGGTCGCAATGGCAGTTTAAAACAGCGCATACAGACACTACAGTGGTAGGTTTGAGACACATTGACAGGTCTACTTATGTGGGTGGCACAATCAGTTCTGCAGGCCCACTAGTAGCATTTGATGTACAGGCCCTGGGCGCACACAGTGCACTCTACTAGGGAGTTATCAGTGAATCAAATCTGCCAATCATGGATAACCAATCATAGTAATAACTTGCACACGGAGCACTTGCACTTTGACACTGATCAGCAGTGGCAAAGTGCCCAAAGCATCTAAGCCAGCGAAAACAAAATCCAGCATACCATCAAAAATACAGGAGGTAGAGGCAAAAAGTCAGGGGAAACTATGCCAAGGATGCCAAGTCTAACACACTCTATTGTAATGATGTCTGAAAGTAATCCACAAGGGTCAACTGCCAACTACAGTTAGTCATGTGACACAGGAACAGGCTGCAAAGCACCAAATGGTTAGGACAGAAAAATACCTACTTTCTAATAGTAGCAGAGAGACAACGGTTCATGTATGCAGTGTACAGGATACTTCATACTAACTGTGCACAATGGCAGTTACTATTGGTAAATGAATGTTGAAAGAGAAGACCAATTACACAGACCATAACATAGGGGCCAATTATTGTTAGTGCAAATAGTATATTTATATTGTAATACAGCTGAAAATGTGCTCAGTGTCCCAAGTGAACTTAGAACCTATACAATCAGAGTGACAAATTGTAACATACATTGAGGTTTCATAATCAACCAAAACGACCATTGTTCAATACATAATTGTTGTTTATAGACTTCTAGAACATTAGTGAGGGCTAAGAAAAGGTTTGTTTGCATGCGTTTCGATGGCGTTTCGACTCCACATCCAATAAGGGGTCTCGTCAGGGCCAGTGGCGGCACGTAGTGCGAGAAGTAGAAAATAAAATGGTATTTTAAATACCATTTTATTTTCTGCTTCTCGCGCTGGAGAAAGCAGATGGCAGGGGTATGCCTGGTTGGGAGCGGGTGGGAGCGTATGCCTGGTTGGGGGCAGGCGGGTGGGCGGGTTGAGGAGGAGTGGCTTGCACCACTCTGAGTGCCCTGACTGCTTGGTCGGCCCTGGGGCCGACCAAAGCAGTCATGCGCACTCTACATTTTCTCTATGTAGGCTGCATGACCCGCGACTCGACTGCAACACAGCACTTACATAAGGCAGTTTATCCATTATCCAGAAGTCGTATTCGATAGTATGATGACCCTATTAATCTTGGGGACTGTATTTCACGTCTAGCCTGGATGTTAAGGATTATACATAGCATTGTTCTAATGTCAGTCGGTTTAGAGTAGTATCATGCTGAGGTACCGCTATGACGCATTTGCAATAAAGCTTGCCTAATTTTTATTTAATGACGGGGAAAGTAGCTGCACCAGCATCAGGAGCTCGTAGTAAGTAAGTAATTTGACTGGCTCGTCGAATGGAGTGAACACCGGTTGTAATATCGTTAGTTTTTTGGTGCCTCTACAATTCGATTGCAGGGTGGATGCTGTGTATTGCACGCTACTTGATCAAAGTTGTGGATAAGATTTTAATACTGTTGTTACTGTGCAGGCATTTCCTGATCCGCATTCCTGTTAACTTTTCTTTGCAATGTAGCTATTCTGCCCTAGCTCATCATGTTCAATGTCTGTGTCTTTGTGGTTAGTACTTTATACCTCAATCCTCATATTGCAGTCTTATTGTGTTGTGTCTCGCTGTTCTGCAGCGCTTCAAACCCTGTCCTGACTGTGACTCCCTGTGGTTTTGGTTGTGCTCTGCACTCTTCCGCTGTAGGGAAAATTCAGTGCCCTAGCCTTCCACAACAGCACTACTGTTCTTTGTTTACAGTGTGTGGGTTCTCATTTGCATCCCGTGTTTACATTGAGCTCTAATTCATTGGTTGCTCTGTCCCCTAACGAGTGATTGGTAAAAATAGTCAGGCAGTCAAGACATGTGCACTGGTGCAATATTGGTAAGTGTTGGCATTTTACTACCAGTATCACTAGTGCAATTTTTCTGCATCCATCGATGAACGCACTTACCAAGTCATGTTTCCATTCCATTCCATTCCATTCCATTCATGAACTCACCCTTTCTTCGAGCCCTGCATTCATTTATGAACTCACTTATTCAGTCATTCATCCATGCCCCTGCCCATCCATGGACTCCGTCATTCAACTGCTGACTCATTCTCCCATTCCTTCACTCACCTATCCACACATCAACACACGTGGCCAGCCATTAAACAAACTCTGTCAAATACAAAGCAGCCATGCCTGTTGAATGAGGAGTTACACGAGGCATACCTGGATAAAAACGTATGTGTCATAGATAAAGGAAAGATTAGCTACAGAAGCATTATTCTATATTGAGTGTTCCATTTTAGATGGAAAATGTAGAGTAAAACATATTGGCAGTCGTGCATTTAACATATCCTTAGCAACAGAACCAGGCTTGCAAATGGCATTTACATTATGTACCCAAAACAGCAATAGATATACAACCATTCCAGTTCAGAACACAGTGTTCTGATTTTCATAACTTTTATCGTCTGCTCTCCCCACCCTTGTTTACATACCTTGATGCAGCTGTGTATCACTCACAACTGCACACCAGGCTATCAGCTCTTCCCACCCTTTTCACACAGGTTAAACACACCTACTTTCGCAATGAAATCCAAGAAATGAACCCTGGGACACGCTTCCTCCCAGAGTACACTTCGTAATTTGAATATATGCTTGTCCCTCGCCCATTTTCTACAGAAGAAAGACTTTGACTTCTAAACTATTAGATGAAGGCAGGCGCGCAACGCCCATTGGGCTCAACGGGCTTCAGCCCCCCCCCCGTCGTGTGTGTCAGCCCAGGCTGAGACAGTTTTCCGGGCACACACACAGACAGTTTTTGAGCTGCCAGCCGCACCCGAGTACTTCACAGGTCTTTGAAAGACCATTCACTTGTTAACGAGGCAGGCTTTGTTGTTTTTTCACACCTTCTTAGAGCCCCTGCATCTCCACTCTGCCTATGGCTGGAGTTTCAGAACTGAGGGGGATATTCACAAGAACGTGCGATAAACATCGCCAAAATAGGCTAACGCAATTTTTCATATCGCCCTCAATCGCGGTGAAATAACCCTGTGTCAACGTCGTATTCACAACACGGCGGTAACATGCGATAGTTTCCCGATAACGCCTCAAATGTCCGCGATACAACTACTGCGATGGCAATAAAAAAGGAAACCCGAACGCGAAAAAAGTTGCGATGGGCCCAACCGCGATAGAAAAATCGGCGACAAGGAGCGGCAGGCTTGCAATTCCCACGTCAGGTAAGAAAAATCACCATAAAAGCAGCAAAAAAAAACCACATAACAACTGCGAAGCACAATGGAGGCAGTCGGAGCAAGTACAGAGGCCAACCCAAACCCCACAAGCCCCACGGAGGACCAGCCTGGGACCTTGGGGTCAGGGAAGGGCAAGGAGAAGAAGAAGAGGAAGACGCGGCTCAGTCCGCAGGAAAACAGGATCCTGATAACGGAGGTGGTCGAACACCATCAACAACTGTTCGTCACCTCCACTGTGTCATTGGCAACAAAAAATGGAACATGGCAGTCCATCGTGGACAAGGTGAATGCAGTCGGAGTGCTGAGGAGGACAATGGACGAGGTCAAGAGGTGCTGGAATGATGTGAAGCGCAAAACCAAGCAGAAACTCGCAAACAACCACAAAGCAGCAATGCAGACTGGGGGTGGGAGCCCTGCGCCACAGGAGGAGCTGGATGAGATGGAGAAAATAGTGTCCACAGTCATCAGTGTGGAGACGGTGGCAGGAGTCGGGGGACCGGACACTGCTCAACATGACCTGACACAACAGCAACAGGGTGAGTAACCACCAGGGACCAGGGGGACGGGGGAGATGGGCGCAATGGCACACATGCACAATGAAGTATGGCACACTGCACAACCACAATGACTCAGGATCATGTCCCTAATCTCCTTGCCATACTGCAGCACACATAGAAACAGCAAGTAGTCCCCCGTCCACAATGTGCCCAGAGGGGGCCCTCCCCACACATCACCAATCTCACAACAAACACATGCACATGTGCTGAACCCAGCAAAACTGCGGATCCGTGAGCCACACTGACAATGCAAGTGACACTGCATGACGATGAGCATGTCTGCAGGCCACTCATCATGACATGTTGCACGCCACGACACAGAGGTGGCTGAGTGTGGTCCACATCCGGAAAGGAGCAGGTCACACACTGACACATCCACGTGCACAAACAACCCCTGACGGCAACAAGACATCTGCGGACAAACCATGCCCAAGAGTCCCAACTCCCACCAAGAGCCCAATTCACCCAAGTATGCAACATCTCAGCACTGCATAAGCACAGAAGTCAAAGGCACACCGCCTGAAAGGGAGAAGGCCAAGCAAAGTCTGAGCTGCAGGGGCGACTCTCCCACAATGCAGCACACACACAAGAATCCGAGCACATCAACATTGACAACAATGTGGTACAAAATGCAACACTTTCACAACAAAACAGAGGACACAACTGCTGCCGCTTGTGTGTAGAAACTGGCCAATCACATTTGGCATAGCAGGAAACTGTGACATGAAAATGGACAAGTACAACCCCACATCCCTGATGGTGCACAAATGTCCACTGTCCCGCTCCAAATAGGCAGCTCCTCCTAAACAGTCACAATGTACATTGTCATGCAGTCTGTTTGGAAACTTGGCCAATGCGTGAACATACATGGAACACACTGTTAAACTGCATCTCCCCTTTACATTGCAGAGGGAGAATCATCACCTCCTGCAGAGCAGACCGAACACCTCCTCACTGATGACGAGGAGGACCTCCCCACCTTCGACACCGACGCCCTCCAAGAGCTCATGGACCGCTTCAGCACCCCACCTCCAGGAGCAGGGCAGCCCAGCTGCATCGAGGAGACCCCACCCCCTGCACAGACCACACAGCAGGAAGCACCCACCACCCCGGCTGCCTCCCAGGATCCACATGGCATTTCAACGCCATGTGTTGGAGGGCCAGAAGGAGATGGCTGCGCAGGTGCGGTGGGGTTCGGCCTCATGGCAGCCAAACTTGATGCCATCCATGGGTGTCTACGTCCCATCAGGGACCACTTACAGTCCCTAACGAACACCCACAGTCCGCTCCATGGTCTCCAACGAGCCATGGCTGACATCGCTGGAGTCATGACTCGGAGACAAGAACACCTGTCTAGTCAGAGTGGCTCCAGCGATCTCAGCCGTGATTTGGGACACATGCGTAGGATCATGGAGGACTCGGTGCGGATGGAGGCGGAAAGGATGGCTGCCACGGCTGCACATCAGCAAGATGTGGCTGGGATCTACCATGCCCTGCAGATCCTCATCATGGCATTGCTGCCACAAGGCCTGGCGCAGATGAATGCTGCTGCTCCTACACCATCCACATCCCCGCCCCCTGATGTGTCAGTGCCCCACAGCGCGGCAGACATTCCACCTCCGGCAACTGATGTGTCACTGCCACACAGTGCAGCCGGCAATCCACCTCCGACCCCTGATGTGTCAGTGCCACACAGTGCTGCAGCTGAAACACCAACACCCACAGGTGAGGCACATCACACATCAGAGGACGATGATGTGGATGAGACTGCCGTTGTGGTAATGAGGAAGCGGTAGCATTCATCTCCGCCATATGGCCAGTTTCAGCTTGGTTCGGCTCTTTGCATCATCACCTTCCACTGTCCCCCGATACACTCTGCGGCACTCACCTTGGACCTCGACATGGACTGCCATATTCTGTTTGGTTACCAATGACAGCAATCAGACTGCGGACTGAACTCTTCCTCTTCCGATGAACTTGTCCTTCCCTAATGGACTCTGGCTGGCCCACCACGGGGCAACAATGTCAAGTGGGGTGTGCATGGCCCTGTACTGCTCCAACTGCAACACTCCACTGGATGTGAATAAAACATTCAAATTCACACAGATGTGTCATGTCTATGATCCTTCAAGTATGACAGTATGGATGAATGTAGGGTCACTGATTCCCCCTCACGTCCATTTTGCACATGTTCTGGGGCTTGGGTCACAGGGTGCAACATTGCCGATTGCGATCCGGGTGGCGCAGATACTACAACGGAGACACACGCATTGGGTAATTCCTTGTCCAGGCCAGAACTGAACCACGCCCAGGGACCCGGGCTCATTGTTCACACCCCTACGCTGGACTGGCATACGCCAGCCCAGCCCACTCCGCTTACGCTCACAGGGGGTGACGACACAGCTACATGTCCCAGGTCTTCCCTGTAGTGATCTGCTGGTCACTGGTCTAGTCGTCTGCATGCCACAGCCACTCCCTGAGGGCTGGTTTACACCCACACCACACCCATCCAGCACAGGCGTCACAGGACATGTGACCCTGCCAATAAAAGGGGCCCACCACAGAACATCCCCCACTGCCGGAGGTGACATGATGGCGTCCGCATCCACGGAACACAATCATAAAGGGTCCGTGACTTGCGTTGCCCTGAGTTGGTGGCACCCGATGGCCTGGGTCCGGCACGGGCCTACCGCCACGTGGCGATGACTTGCGTTGCACTGAGTTTGTGGCACCTGATGGCCTGGGTCCGGCACAGGCCTACCGCCACGTGGCAATGACTTGCATTGCACTGAGTTGGTGGCACCCGATGGCCTGTGTCTGGCACGGGCCTACCGCCACGTGGCGATGACTTGCATTGCACTGAGTTAGGCCCACCTAAAGAGCTGCGCGATACAAAAGGGGATGATGGACGGAACGTTTGAGCCAATCAAACACTCACCCCCAGTCAACTGATCTGGGTTTAATCCATCATCATTCTTTAGCTCACTCCACCACCCCAGTTCAGACATGGCCATATGCAAATCAGTCTGACCCTGTGCCTCATGGGAACAGTCCAGCCCGAACTGCCAAGCCACGTCTTCCCTGGACCGGAAACAAGCATCCTAGGACCGGTTTCTGGCATTCCAGCCGTCATCAGCCAGGCTTGCTTGAATCCAGTGGCAAAGTGAGCAAGGACCCACGTCTGGGCATACCCCGCCAACTTAGGGCGAACAAGCGATACAAAGGGGATGATGGACGGAACGTTTGAGCCAATCAAACACTCACCCCAGTCAACTGATCTGGGTTTAATCCATCATCATTCTTTAGCTCACTCCACCACCCCAGTTCAGACATGGCCATATGCAAATCAGTCTGACCCTGTGCCTCATGGGAACAGTCAGCCCGAACTGCCAAGCCACGTCTTCCTGGACCGGAAACAAGCATCCTAGGACCGGTTTCTGGCATTCCAGCCGTCATCAGCAAGGCTTGCTTGAATCCAGTGGCAAAGTGAGCAAGGGACCCACGTCTGGGCATACCCCGCCAACTTAAGGCGAACAAGCGATACAAAAGGGATGATGGACGGAGCGTTTGAGCCAATCAAACACTCACCCCAGTCAACTGATCTGGGTTTAATCCATCATCATTCTTTAGCTCACTCCACCACCCCAGTTCAGACATGGCCATATGCAAATCAGTCTTACCCTGTGCCTCATGGGAACAGTCCAGCCCGAACTGCCAAGCCACGTCTTCCCTGGACCGGAAACAAGCATCCTAGGACCGGTTTCTGGCATTCCAGCCGTCATCAGCCAGGCTTGCTTGAATCCAGTGGCAAAGTGAGCAAGGGACCCACGTCTGGGCATACCCCCGCCAACTTAGTATCGCTTTGTTCGCCCTAAGTTGGCGGGGGTATGCCCAGACGTGGGTCCCTTGCTCACTTTGCCACTGGATTCAAGCAAGCCTGGCTGATGACGGCTGAAATGCCAGAAACCGGTCTTAGGATGCTTGTTTCCGGTCCAGGGAAGACATGGCTTGGCAGTTCGGGCTGGACTGTTCCCATGAGGCACAGGGTCAGACTGATTTGCATATGGCCATGTCTGAACTGGGGTGGTGGAGTGAGCTAAAGAATGATGATGGATTAAACCCAGATCAGTTGACTGGGAGTGAGTGTTTGATTGGCTCAAACGTTCCGTCCATCATCCCCTTTTGTATCGCTTGTTACGCCCTAAGTTGGCGGGGGTATGCCCAGACGTGGGTCCCTTGCTCACTTTGCCACTGGATTCAAGCAAGCCTGGCTGATGACGGCTGAAATGCCAGAAACCGGTCTTAGGATGCTTGTTTCGGTCCAGGGAAGACATGGCTTGGCAGTTCGGGCTGGACTGTTCCCATGAGGCACAGGGTCAGACTGATTTGCATATGGCCATGTCTGAACTGGGGTGGTGGAGTGAGCTAAAGAATGATGATGGATTAAACCCAGATCAGTTGACTGGGGGTGAGTGTTTGATTCGCTCAAACGTTCCGTCCATCATCCCCTTTGTATCGCTTTGTTCGCCCTAAGTTGGCGGGGGTATGCCCAGACGTGGGTCCCTTGCTCACTTTGCCACTGGATTCAAGCAAGCCTGGCTGATGACGGCTGAAATGCCAGAAACCGGTCTTAGGATGCTTGTTTCCGGTCCAGGGAAGACATGGCTTGGCAGTTCGGGCTGGACTGTTCCCATGAGGCACAGGGTCAGACTGATTTGCATATGGCCATGTCTGAACTGGGGTGGTGGAGTGAGCTAAAGAATGATGATGGATTAAACCCAGATCAGTTGACTGGGGTGAGTGTTTGATTGGCTCAAACGTTCCGTCCATCATCCCCTTTGTATCGCTTTGTTCGCCCTAAGTTGGCGGGGGTATGCCCAGACGTGGGTCCCTTGCTCACTTTGCCACTGGATTCAAGCAAGCCTGGCTGATGACGGCTGAAATGCCAGAAACCGGTCTTAGGATGCTTGTTTCCGGTCCAGGGAAGACATGGCTTGGCAGTTCGGGCTGGACTGTTCCCATGAGGCACAGGGTCAGACTGATTTGCATATGGCCATGTCTGAACTGGGGTGGTGGAGTGAGCTAAAGAATGATGATGGATTAAACCCAGATCAGTTGACTGGGGGTGAGTGTTTGATTGGCTCAAACGTTCCGTCCATCATCCCCTTTGTATCGCTTTGTTCGCCCTAAGTTGGCGGGGGTATGCCCAGACGTGGGTCCCTTGCTCACTTTGCCACTGGATTCAAGCAAGCCTGGCTGATGACGGCTGAAATGCCAGAAACCGGTCTTAGGATGCTTGTTTCCGGTCCAGGGAAGACATGGCTTGGCAGTTCGCGCTGGACTGTTCCCATGAGGCACAGGGTCAGACTGATTTGCATATGGCCATGTCTGAACTGGGGTGGTGGAGTGAGCTAAAGAATGATGATGGATTAAACCCAGATCAGTTGACTGGGGGTGAGTGTTTGATTGGCTCAAACGTTCCGTCCATCATCCCCTTTTGTATCGCACCTAAAGAGCTGAGCGGGTGTGCAGCCTGCGATGATGCGTTGGCCTTGATACAGCGTCCAGCATATCAGGACTCAATTTGATTTGTGAGCCCTGCTGGACCGCAGTGTACGCGCAGGCAGCAGTCAGCACACACATGATTCCGCGGTGCGGTGCCCCAGGGTGCGCTGGGTGCATGTGGCGCTGGATCCAGCCATCGGCTTAGGAGGTTGCACTGGCACGTGGAGGGCCCTCTTGGAGACACGCCAGTGGCGGCAGGTGAGCATTGAGGCCTGGGTGCGCAGGGGCAGGCAGTCATCGCTGGGTGGCACAGGAGCGCGCAGGCACCACCGATCATGGCGGCGGCCTCGTGGCTGGGTGGGGGGCACCGCCCTGGCAGACACGGCCCTGAATGCGCTGATGAGATGTGCGTGGGTTGGCTTGGGACATAGTCACCTCGTCTCCAGTGTGAATGCGGCCGTTGATTGTGGTCGGGCACGTGTGTGTAGGCCTTTGGTCACGAGACACACGCAATAGTTACTGTGGTGGCCATCCCGGAACTGGACCACGCCCAGGGCCCCGGGGTATTCATTTGCGACATACGCCGGCCAAGGCTGCTCCGCTCAGGCTTACAGGGGGTACCACATGGCTACCTGTCCATAGGCTTCCACACTGCCTGGGGTAACCTGTTTGCGTCCACTGTCCACTACACTGCAAACACCAGCAGTAGATGTCCACATGGACATGTCTGTGCTCTGCATACTGCAGTCTGTCCAGCACATCTCCGCACATTGTCGCCATTGCTAAGTTAACATGAGTTTTGCTTGCCCTATGCTGCTGCTTTTGCGCACGCCTCTGCTAAGCGTTTGTTTTCAAGACATTTTGCCTCTGCCCTGTACATGATAACAGATTGTTTTTCACGTTCTCAGCCTTCCCTTCAATTCTGTCTGAACATAATGTGCAAGGTCGGTCAACAATGTCTCTTGTTATTCTGTTCTGGTCAGTCCCTATTACCTAGACAAAACATGTAACCAACAGCTGCAATGCGGAAGAATCCTTCTTTGATATAACGTTGTTGCATGTTTTTGAAACACACTCGAAGAAAGCCGTTCCATGGAGCTGAGCCCTGCTGTTCCTATGATGTAAACCCTTGGGTTTAAGCTTTCAGGTAGGGGTCTGCTAATAACGCCTAGAGATCTTCTGTTATATAAAATATCTTCTTACTGCCTTGGGAGGGTGATTAGGCCCAGTTATTTAGCCTTTTTCACAGTCTTTATAAAATGACGACTCCTTTTATATTCTATGGTATTGTAACAATGCTAATGATTCTTGCTTTATGCATTTTGCTGCTAGTTGTGGTTCGCATACTGTATCATGGATCACTATAGTCAAAATAAACATTTTGAACTTATTTAGTGACTATGATTATTTTTATTGTGGACAAGTACGTGAGAGCGAAAGAGTGTCTTGTTCCCGCGACTCTGAGGTGAGTCGGGAGTGCTCGTGTTCTGGGTTATCTAAACATTCGTAGCTTCTTGATATTTGTAGGAGACCGAGTGAGACACTATTGCTAGTCGGTTGGGATTTTGGGTACTAAGGTGATAGGAGGTACATCCCTATTTACTGAGGTCCTGTTTTCTTGTGCATAGTTCTGTGTATGAGCAGAATCCCCGCAACATGGCGCCGCCAACGCTTGGTCTGGTTGTTATCTGCGAGACGCTTGAGTAGTGCAAGTGCTGGTCCACAATACCCTCACTTCTGTTTCCGGAGACAGCTGTGACGGAGTAACCTCCTATATTGACGTTTTTATAGGTTTATTCAAGCTTGAAGTTTTAAAAAGGTATTTCTTTTCTTCTGACCCAAGTTTGCGCTGCCACTTTTTAAGTTATTCAGCTTTCTTCTCTATAATGGCTGTGGTTGATATTCCGGCTCATAGCAGAGCCGCGCTGAGGGCGCACTTGACTCATTATGCGGTTCATGATGCTGGGGCCGCACTCATTTTTGTGGTGGAAGCCGATCCGGCTCACCAGTTTGAAGTTTTTTACTCTTGGGTCACATTTCTGGCGGTGGATGGCACTGATGATTTGTTTCACACGTATACTGCCACCGCTGTTCCTCAGCAGTATCAGCCTTATAGAGCACTTGAGATTCCGCTTACAGCTTGGCAACACCGT
This sequence comes from Calotriton arnoldi, assembly GCA_963921515.1. NCBI lineage: Eukaryota > Metazoa > Chordata > Amphibia > Caudata > Salamandridae > Calotriton > Calotriton arnoldi. The sequence goes on from CAWUFW010017847.1 coordinate 109,013, forward strand.
ATTTGGTTGAATGGCACCCTTCCTCACCCATTAACGGTGGTCCGTTTAGGCCCTTTATTTATAGATGGGGCCACATGGCCCGTTTTGGCTGGGTTTACCCCACACCCACGTGCTTTTACAACTGCGACTCTGGCAGAGCTCCGCATCTTACATACATCGTTGGTACGCGTCTATAGAGCTGTAATACAGTACGTAACACGCACCGTCCAGGTGGGACCCCTGGCGCTGCGGTGCAACCTGCGGGTCCTGGTGGCGTAACCATCAGTCCCGTTATTGTTAATTCTGTCATGGGCAAGCGCCCACAGAATAAGGATGAATTTCCTTATTGGCTTGCCGAGAAATTTGGACAGATAGAAGCTGTCTTTCCTAATACCACTCCTGTGGATAAACACAGGATCTTAACTATTAGTTTACCCAAAGACTTAATTCCCAAATTGGCTGATTGTAACACCTGGGGCAGGGTGTTTTCAGCGGTATATTCTATGTGTTTCGGCACCCCCTCCATGACCGTACTCCCCTCTGTGATTAAGCGCGTTCAAGATGAACATGGTGCAGAAGCGGCTGTTGAGCTGGGGATGAGACTGGTGGGAGTGTTCGACGTGGTTGCTGATATTATCCTTGCGAATGTCAAGGGCGATGCCGTTAGCTTTCAAGTAGCAAACCGCTTAGAGGCGGTCGCAGAGCCCGACAGGCCACGAGAATTACCAAAGATTATTGCTAAGGCTTACAAATCCATAGGCCGCAATAGTCTGGGAAATAAGCCTACGACTCAAACACAAACGCAGTCTCAAGTACAGCAGAAAGCCCAAGCCTGACAATGATGGGCGCCCTTTCTTTCCTAAAAAGAATTGGCAAAGAAATAAGAAACAGGGTTCCCAACAACAGAAGCAGGGTTCGCGTGCTAGTTCACCGACCCCTGATGCTACTGAGCGTACTTATGACTTGCGCGATCACGCTAAAATTAAGTCTCCTGAAAGTTTTCAGGTTCCTGATCAGCGTTCTCCTCGTTCTTTACAGGAAACATCAGGCTCACAAGCCGGTGGAGGGGATCGCCAGGATCGGGTTAGGAGTCAACCTGCGTCACATCTTCGTGAACAGCCTCGACAGTTTGAAGTCAAGGACAAGCAGGGTGATTCCGCAAGAACCCGTCCTCCTTTTCAAAAGAAAAAGGTTGCCGCTTTAACAGCAAGATATGCCCCAGACGGTGAGGACGCGGCTCCTGGATCGGACTTGGGCAGTGACTCTGCTCGACAGTGCGGCGGAAGTTACCATAGTCAGGGAGGCTCTACATCCCCGTCTGGATGTGACAGCAACTGACACATTTGTTACAATTGAGACTGCCGATACCCGGGTTGCTCCCCCGGATAGACTATGCGAAGTCCTTTTCCAAATTGAGGGTGATATACTATGTCCCATTAATGTTGTGTTCTGGGAGAATCTAACCCCTACGTATGACATTTTATTGGCTGGGAAAGATTGGCCACCACCTTTTGTGTTATCCGCTTCTCGGGGGGAGGATGTGATACTTCCGAGTTTTTCACGTTGTGTCCCTGAGGAACAAGCGCAGGCTTTCGCGGAGGAATGGGCTTTGGCCTTAGCCCCAGCGGTGTATCGCAATCGGGTGGGTTGGGACGTTGATTTGCCAGCTCATGAAATACCATTGCGCTCTATGCCACAGCCACAACCTCAATATCCCATCAAACGTGAAGCGAAGGCTTCGGTTTGTGACATTCTAAGACAATTGGAGTATCAGGGGGTCATTGAGTCATGTGTATCACCTATGAATAATCCTCTCTTTACTGTCCCTAAACCTGATGGTTCTTTTCGGATTTTATTGGATTGTAGAAATTTGAACAGCCATTGCCGCACCTTTGCGGTACAAAACACACACAGTTCAGCGCTGGTGAATAATATTGTTCATAAAAAATACAAAACAACACTTGACATTTCGAATGGTTTCTACAATCACAATCTCGACCGTGCGAGTGGTGACCTGACAGCATTCAGTGCCGTCGGAAATCAGAAAAAATTCACAAGATTGCCAATGGGGTACAAGAACAGCCCCGGGGCATTTGCGGCACGCATTGTGTCTTTGTTGCATGACATTGACCCCGAGGCCTTGTCGTATGTTGATGACATCTATTTGACTGACGACGACCTCGCGCCGCATCTTGACCGAGTCGACCACATAATATTGTCTTTTGCCGACTACGGTTACAAATTTAATTTTGCAAAGTCACACATTGCCCATCTGGCAGTGCTCTTTTTGGGCTACGAGCTCAATAATGAGGGAAAAGGTCTAGCACCTCACTTCCTAGAGAAATGTGCACATTTGCAACCACCTTCTTCTTTGAAAAAGTTACAATCCCAGCTGGGTTTTTTAAACTTCAGGAGGACTTACATTCCTGATTATGCCCAGCGTATCAAGCCGCTTTATGCGTTGATACAACCTAAGTTTTCTTCTGCCAGCTGGCTTCCGGAACATACTTCCGTTCTGCATGCTTTGCAGGCGGATCTGCTTGCGACTAACTTCTTAATGACTCATGATAACACCACCAACCTGGTAATACGTATCGTTTCTGGGGCAGTGGGTTTCACGTACTTAACGTTCTGCATACAAATCACACTTGTACACTGAGGCTAAAGTGCGTTTTTCCTCTGTATAAAAAATCTTGACGGCAGTTCAGATGGCGATTCTAAAGGAACGCTCACTGGTGCAGGGCATACACATTCTTATGGTCACTCCCTTCCCTGCTTTGAAAGCGGTAACTAACGCTAGTGTGTCTAACTCTAAAGCATTGCACCCACGTTGGATTCAGTGGGCTACTTCTTTGACGTCTTTGGATGTCACATTTGTCTTTGATCCTTCTCTTCAGACTCAGGAGTTTTTGCAGTATGAATTTGTTCATCCTCCTCCTTTGTCGCTTCTTCCTCTATATGAATACAAATGCATCATTTATATCGATGGCTCGGCGCAACCTGCCACGGGTTCCAGACATGCTTATTCAGCGGCTTGTGCTATTGTGGCTGGCTCCATTGAAGATGGAGAGTTTAAGTCTTCCATTGTGCACACACAGGCAGTAGGAGACTGCATGGCGCAATTGGCCGAGCTGCGTGCTCTTGTTCTAGCTCTAGAGTTTGCTGATCCTCTTGTGAATAATCTTATTGTGTGCGATTCTTACTATTGTGTCCAGTCGTTCAATGACAACTTATTCTTTTGGTCTCAAAATGATTATTGCGATTCTAAAGGCAGCGCAATTAGGCATAAAACGCTTTGGGTTCGAGTCGCAGATCTTAAACAACGTCTGCCTCTCACACATGTTATTCACACTCTTGGCCACCAGCGTATCGGAACACACGCTCTTGGTAATTCTCTGGCTGATGAAGCGGCCAAGTCTGCAGTAGCCACATGTTCCGTAGCAGCAGTTACAAGATCTATGACTAAGGTTGATAATGAAATTCTGGCAGCGGTTACTGCAACTAGGGAGGGAGGTAATTATCCTGCGGGTTTCCCTTCTAAATACTCTTATCATGTAACTCCCGAACAGGTTCCTTATGCTACCATTCCTTCAGTTGGGGATCGGCTGATTCCCAACTCTGACCACAGACAAGCTTTGATCAAGGCCGCACACAAGGGCATTGCTTCGGCACATGCTGGTGTGTCGGCAACAGTCTCTATTCTCCAGCAACATTACTGGTGGCGTGGTTTATATAAATAGACTCGTAACTATGTTCTTTGCTGTGATGTTTGTCAACAAATCAAGCCTTCTACAGTCACACCTCCGCCACAAACACAGCTGTGTATTTCTAATAGACCCTTTGGCTGTGTCTATCTTGATCACTGCGGTCCTCTTTCTTCTGATACTGCATACAAGTATATCTTGGTTGCGGTTGATTCATGCACTCAATTCCTCTGGGTATGGCCACAACGTAGTGCTGACGCTCGAAATGTCATCAGGGATTTGCGTGTCTTTATCGGGATGTTTGCCTGTGGTACCTTCCATTCTGACCAAGGTCCAGCGTTTGCCTCTAAGGCTTACAAGGATGCGATGAAGTCGTTGGGGGTACAGGTGCAGTTTTCGTCTCCATACAGGCCTGAGGGCAATTCGGTTGTGGAGCGAATGAACCGTGACTTAAAGCAATCCTTGACAGCTAGAGTCTTAGGTACTGGCAGGGACTGGCTGTCCCACTTGTATGGGGTCCAACGCATTAAATAATCTCCCTAGAAGATCTCTGGGTGGGCGGACCCCTTACGAAATGCTCTTTGGCTTTCACATGTTTGTTCCTGACCTTGATGGTCTGGACATTGTGGCGGCTGCCTCTAAGTTTGACGTAGATAATCATTCTGCTATGTTACAGGATCTACAAAAGTCCAGTGATACTCTGGCAACTGAGCATTTACCATCTTCGCCTGCTGATGCACAACTGATTCCTGTTACCGCTTGGCTTCCTAAAGTTGGAGATCTAGTGCGGGAGAAGATTGAAAACAAAAAAGAATTTGGTCCCTCTTATCGTGCTCCGGTTTCTGTAGTTGGACTGAAGGGTACTCGTACTGTAATTCTACCACCATTGCCAGGTCGCAAAGACAACAGATACATCTCAGTGGACAATGTCCAGTTACACCGTATGGCCGAATCTGAATAGTGTGACACCTGCAGTTTCGTGCAACGCAATATCCTTAGCTCCATTAACTTTGTCATCATCTGCTGCCACACGGATGTCTGCTCATTTGATGGACATTGTAATTGATCTTCAGCCTATGCGACAATCATCTTCTGCGATGAATCTTGTGTGTCCTTTTCCGGCTACTGATTCCGTGTGTGAGATACCATCTGGCCCACGAGTACAAATGGACGATTCAACACTTTCGCCTTTGCTTGCAAGTCCAGTGAGTGCCTGTGAAGGAGAACCGGCACACCTTTCTTCTGCCACGTCCTCTTTGTCATCAAGTTTGCCTGATACTCCTAAGTCTAAATTGCGTATATTTTCCTCCTGGTTCAAAAAGACATACTTTGTTCCCCCATGGACCTACATTTGGTTGGTGCTTTTTACTCATAAATGGCCATTATCTCCCTGAACGCTCTGCAGTAAAAATGGTCGATGGAACTTTGGCTCCTCACACATCGTCCCATATCATGAAACGTGACAAGACTTTTGTGAATATTTCAGCTTTTCCTGTTCATGATGGCATCGTTTGGGACAAAGTAGCTTATGAAATCCATGGTCCGACAAAGGTCCTTAGAGTTCCGTACGTGTTTCGCGTCTCATTAGGGGATGTGGTGACACGGGACATACATTCGGATGATTGGGATGTGCAGGCAGTTCATGCATTGTTTTCAGATTTAAAATATTATGCTGCTTTTGATGCTGAGGATTTGTATTTAAATTCTGCCAATTATGGTGATCTCTTTTGCTATCAACATTATGGGCATCATTTTTTACACAAATCGAACACCATGAGACCTGTTTTTAATTTTACCCAATGGGAACATTGTCCAGCTCCCATACAGGGGAGTTCTAAAACGCTTAGGGATAAGTTCACCGATTTTTCTAACTATGATTTGGCCAATCCTGAATGCTATTATTTCAGGCTTCAAAAATCCCCTACATCGAAGTACCTGTTATCACACACTAAACTAATTTATGCCAACTCGTTTAGAACGCAGTTGGCCACACACGGTTATGACCATTGGAAACAGACTATAGATTTAAAATCGATCTGGGGCACAAAGCCATGGCAGGTTCAGGGCACTGAGGCATTACATCGTGCCTGCCTGATCCCGACTCAATTACTGTTTTTAAATGAAACCATTTACCAAACATCCTGTTATGGCCTTGCAACTGTCAAAAACTTAAATACCCCCTCAATTCCATCATAAGCTGAATATAATAATTGGCGGTTACATAATAACTACACCATGGAGGCTTTGCAGGCTCTCCTTCAGAATGCCTCCTTTAATGTTTCTGAAATTGATCCATTGGGATGGTTGTTGTGGCAATCTAATGCTAATGCATGTCAGCTGCGTTTCTATAATGTTACACCTGGTTTCTTTCAGACGAGGCCTGATCCTCGTTATCCACCTCATCATTCTGTGACTACATACTCGGTAGCTAAATTGTGCCAGCAGTGGCTAGAACACTCTACCCTTGCATCTGTCAAACAGCACCTTTCGATCCTATCGAAACGATATGGATTTGGCTGATTTTCTCCTAGGCCCACGTAATCCAAGGGCCAAGAGATTTCTTTATGCCTCTTATAATGAAATTTGGAAACTTTCACAGATGGAAGCTGCCTTCCGTCTGCGTCAAATTGACCAGGCAAACTTGGAAAAAGTCCTTGCTGTAGTAGACATCAGCATTAATACGCTTTCTTCACGCATTTACACCTTAGACAATATTGTTTTTTCTGTAATAGATATTGTGCAAAGTGATGTTTCTGTGTTATATCATGGTCAGAATCAGTTAAGGTTGGTCATGCAATTTGCTTGGACGTTGCAGACACTTAAAATGAGTAAAGTACCTTGGGATTATTTGAATGCCACTGCTTTATTAACCTGACTGATAAACAGACGTTTATGTCCATGAAAGATGCTGTATATACACTGTTACATATTGAACAATTGGAGCCTTTGCCGTTCTCTGTAGCGGAAACAGACTCTGCTGTTTGGTTAATTCATGGCGTTATCACTTTGCCCTTCTCACTTTTTCAGTTTAAATCATGTATGCAACACTTTCCTGTTGGCCGCTTTGAACCGCTTGCCACTGCTTTTCTGCATGAATTATGGGTCCAGCCCTTTGCTTATCGGTGTTTGAGGGAGGATACAGAGGTTTTCCTCACAGGGGAGGAGTGTGATTCAGTACTGGGTCACTCTCTCGTGTGCAAACACGTTAAGTTGCACGGTGAGTGTAACGTGTCAGCGCCCAATCTAGCTTGCTTTTTGAAAGGGACCCCAGTACCATCCATCACGCCTGTCTTTACATTGCTTACTAACGGCAGCTATCTCATTTTAAACAATCAAGACTGCTGTGGTTTACGGGCGGGTGTCCCATACTTGTTAACTGTTTCCCAGCGCGTAACTTGCTGTAGCAATGTCCTTTTCCCGCCCCCGCATGGGAGTTTAGATTCTTCCCTTTGGCCTTCCATTCCGACTTTGAAAACAGAGTTCAACAAGTTAAGCAGGCTCAAAGCCCTTTTATTCCAATAGGAGGTGGCCCTCACTTCCGCCCGTGAAACATTCAGACTGCAGGTGTCTCTGACCTCGAGTGAGATACAGTTGCTTCTTAACACTAACCTCCCACTTCATTTTGGGGAACCAATTCACCAAATATTTAATGCATCTGATACGACAGACCTTGCCCATTTTTTTTAAATGTGTGGGATCTGGCCTGGTCTCTTCCTTTCAAACTATATTCGGGGTAATTCCGGCTTTTATTCATTCTATGTTTTCCAGCGTCTTCGAAGGGTTCCCCTTAATATTGGTGCTGGCAGCTGGTGTCCTGCTTCTACTTCTTGTGCTTCGTAATGGCTGCTCACTTTGTGGCTCTGCACAGGCCGGACCAGCTGCAACTGTGCCGTAATCGCCTGTATGAGGCTTTTGGGTGCTTGCCTTTAGCAACGCTTGTCGTTACTTATGACTTGACATTCCGCTTTGCCTATTTTACTTGCATGCAACCAGTGCTTCATTGCACACGATGTCATTTCTCCTGGACGATGGAATTTTGCTTATCGAACACGTGGTGTCCAATCCCTGATTTCAGCCGGTTGATGGGTCCCTTAGAGGCTCATGACGTGGCTTGTTCTGTGGATGGTGAAATGGCACGTGCAGCTTTACTTGGACTCTTGGATCAATGGGATATCTGTGCGGCTGTGCAGACTTTCCTACAACGCAGTTTCATTGAATATCACGCAAGTTTGCCTTTTCTATTTTTGGATGCTCCAGTTTGTGAGGAACAAGATTGTTCCTTCGACTTACTTAATTGGAAATCTTCACTTTTTTCCACCAATGAAAATGATGAGCTATTGGAAGGAATTGCATTCCTTTGCACCCAAACCTTCATGGCTTGACTACTTGGTTCGTCCCTGCTCCACTGTCTGGCATACAGACTCTTTTTACAAGCTCAAAGTGCTGTTAGCTTTTTTCGAACTTTCCCCTGTTCTTTTCTCCGATTTTGTTTTTTTTAGATAGTCCCATACCAATATTTTAAACAATGCCTGACTTTTGACCTCTGTTTTTGTTCTTCTGTCTATGTCCTACTGACTTACCAGGGGGAGGGTGTTATATGGGGTTATATGGCCCTAAGACACATTGTCGACATTGCTAAGTTAACATGAGTTTTGCTTGCCCTATGCTGCTGCTTTTGCGCACGCCTCTGCTAAGCTATTGTTTTCACGATGCTTTGCCTCTGCCCTGTACATGATAACAGATTGTTTTTCACGTTCTCAGCCTTCCCTTCAATTCTGTCTGAACATAATGTGCAAGGTCGGTCAACAATGTCTCTTGTTATTCTGTTCTGGTCAGTCCCTATTACCTAGACAAAACATGTAACCAACAGCTGCAATGCGGAAGAATCCTTCTTTGATATAACGTTGTTGCATTTTTTTGAAACACACTCGAAGAAAGCCGTTCCATGGAGCTGAGCCCTGCTGTTCCTATGATGTAAACCCTTGGGTTTAGGCTTTCAGGTAGGGGTCTGCTAATAATGCCTAGAGATCTTCTGTTATATAAAATAACTTCTTACTGCCTTGGGGAGGGTGATTAGGCCCAGTTATTTAGCCTTTTTCACAGTCTTTATAAAATGACGACTCCTTTTATATTCTATTGTATTGTAACAATGCTAATGATTCTTGCTTTATGCATTTTGCTGCTAGTTGTGGTTCCCATACTGTATCATGGATCACTATAGTCAAAATAAACATTTTGAACTTATTTAGTGACTCTGATTATTTTTATTGTGGACAAGTACGTGAGAGCGAAAGAGTGTCTTGTTCCCGCGACTCTGAGGTGAGTCGGGAGTGCTCGTGTTCTGGGTTGTCTAAACATTCGTAGCTTCTTGATATTTGTAAGAGACCGAGTGAGACACTATTGCTAGTCGGTTGGGATTTTGGGTACTAAGGTGATAGGAGGTACACCCCTATTTACTGAGGTCCTGTTTTCTTGTGCATAGTTCTGTGTATGAGCAGAATCCCCGCAACACTTTCTTTGTGCTGGGTCACTTGCCTCCTTCGCGCATTCTTGGTTCCCACCTCTCCCCACATTCTGCAATTGTGTGGCAGAGGGGCAAATCACACTTGGACACTGAGGCTAAAGTGCGTTTTTCCTCTGTAGAAAAAATCTTGACGGCAGTTCAGATGGCGATTCTAAAGGAACGCTCACTGGTGCAGGGCATACACATTCTTATGGTCACTCCCTTCCCTGCTTTGAAAGCGGTAACTAACGCTAGTGTGCCTAACTCTAAAGCATTGCACCCACGTTGGATTCAGTGGGCTACTTCTTTGACGTCTTTGGATGTCACATTTGTCTTTGATCCTTCTCTTCAGACTCAGGAGTTTTTGCAGTATGAATTTGTTCATCCTCCTCCTTTGTCGCTTCTTCCTCTATATGAATACAAATGCATCATTTATATCGATGGCTCGGCGCAACCTGCCATGGGTTCCAGACATGCTTATTCAGCGGCTTGTGCTATTGTGGCTGGCTCCATTGAAGATGGAGAGTTTAAGTCTTCCATTGTGCACACACAGGCAGTAGGAGACTGCACGGCGCAATTGGCCGAGCTGCGTGCTCTTGTTCTAGCTCTAGAGTTTGCTGATCCTCTTGTGAATAATCTTATTGTGTGCGATTCTTACTATTTGGATGCCTTTGTGGATGGTTTGTCTACATGTCTGGCCCCTGTTACCACGGTTACTTGTGTTGTCATGTCCGGTAGTTGGGCATGTTGTTTGGCATGTTGTATGTTATTTTGTTATGTGTGCTCTCCCACAGTTGTGAGTTGTGTGATTGTGGAGTTGAGGTGTGTGGTGTGTTCAGTTAGTACTTACCAATGAGCAGTGCATTGCCATGGGTGCCATCCTGGAAGCGCTGGTTGATGATGGACTGTTGGAAGATGTATGTATCATGCACACTGTCTGTGAAGTTGGCGACGACATTAGTGAACTGTCCCCGGTGGTCCACTATCGCCTGCACATTGATGGAATGCGTGTGCTTTCTGTAGCGGCAATTGTGTGCAGGGTCGGCAGGGGGCACAAGTGGTACATGTGTACAGTCAATTGCCCTCGACACGTGTGGTAAGGCAGCTATGGCGTGATTCCCTTGCATGGTCTCCAGCTGTTCATGCACAATGTGGGGGAAGTGAAGGTGCAGGGGTATCAAGTTGATACATACCGTGACGTTTACAGGTATGATCAATCCTGCATGATGAGACGTAACAGATGTTTGTGTGGTCGTAACCTTCCTTTTCTTTCCTGCGGAGGTTACGAGCACATGGACTTCTGTTACAGTATATTTGGACTGGATTCATCATACCTGTATGCATTCTGGTTTGTCCAAGTGCAATACACTGTGCCAGTTTACGTTTGTGACTATGAGGATGCTTGACCATTGTCACCATTTCTCCAACAGGTTTCTGACTACTGATTTCGGGATATGGAATGGTATTGGGGAGTTCCCGCAGCATTTGCAGTTTATTGGATCCACAAGTTGCCCTGGTGAAGTTCCCTGTTGGGAATGGAACGCGTTGGCTGTGCTTTTCGTCTTGTTGTTTATGTATTTGTAATAAAGTTCTGTTTTTCCACTACCGTTGACTACTGGACTTCATGACCTGGGGTGGGGGGTCCGGGGGGTGGTTGCGGTGGGTGTTGTGGCCCTCTTGGGTCTCCAGGCTGCATGATCATTGTCTCCATGGCATCTGTTGGTCTTCAGATGTGGCTCTAGGCTAGGCTCCCTTTCATACTGCAGGTTGTCGTCCTTCTTAACACCAGTAAGAGGCAGGTGTTGTATCCCTGCTGCTAACGCGCATTATCGCCTGTTTTTTGGATCGCATCGCTGATCGCGAAGTGGTGTTTTCATGTGTTTTTGCACGGGAACGCCTACTCTGCATATCATTAGCGTTAGTTGTCGCTCTCATCCGTGGCGATGTGTTTTGCGGCAGCTATCGTGGGAAAACTGGCGATGTCGGCAGTTTGCACCAGCTTGTGTATGGGGCTATAAGTCTATCGCCACTTTTGCGGCGCTAAAGTGCCGATAAATCGGCGATGGCTCCTTGAGAATATGCCCCTGAGAGTACTGCGCAAGATAAAGAGGGGATGAGTAAAGGGCAGGCCCTTCTTTCCACCAAAAAGGGAAACTTGCAAACAAATAATGGACGTGTGCTGTCTAACCAGTGAAACACCATTTGCACTGAAAAAGGAGGTAAAGGAGATTAAAAAGCAATTTGACTCAGTTTTCATTAAAAATAAGCCAACGCCGATCAGAATGGAAATGAAACTAGTCTCATGCTAGCAAAATACAATGCTGCGAAATGACTTCTTGGGTGCCCGTTTTTGACAGAATCTATTACGAAGGGTAAATATCTCGGAATGATCGGGACTGGGCCGGCATCGGGGTAATTCCAATATATACAATCAAATCTCATTGACACAGTTAAGTGTATATGAAGAATATTGTAGGAGAGAACAGGGTCATGCTCATAATAACTACAGCAAAAGTACGCAAGCAATCCCCTTCAGCAAACAACATGGGCTCAAACACCAGGTGCAACATTGAAGACCAACTTCAGAGATCTTGATCTGAAATTAGAGCAGTTTGGTTGGGGACCAAATGGCTGTTGCTTTATGAGCCCCGACTGACTTCTCCAGGATTGGATGTTTCATGGATAAACGTGCTTTGGGAATGCACCGTTTGTTGGGCTGGGAGGACTGATACAATTATTGTGTGTCTGTTAGCAGTATGGTGGTGTATACACCTAATTGTCTTAGTTAACATCTCTCAAAAATTGAGTAAATGATCCGTCTTCTCAACTTCAAAAGAAACTGTTGGCATTTTTCACAGCATGACAATTAAGGAGTCCATAGGAGTTGGACATCAGTTTGGAGAAGTCTTTAAACTTAGCTCATGTATGTCTTGCACTACTGGCAGCTGTGAGTAGTCTTTCGGTAGTGGGTACCTGAGGCTGTTGACCAGAGTGCTATGTATCTGAAACCTTCCAGGTAACCAGTGGGAAGGGTGAAAATGTGACTTTTTTCAGTGCATTTAGTAAAAGCGCGGGCACTCTGCTGGTAAAATACGCAAAGATTGTCCTCTATAACTCATAAAAATTGGCAATTTCTTAAATGATAAATATTTCAATCGTATTGCTTTATTAACCTTCCTGCTTCCTCAAGTTTGCTTGAAAATGCACCATTTGTCCACTCTTTATTTCAAAATTTTCTCGGGGGGAGAACCCCCCCAAATTCCCCATAAGTTATTCGGGCTCGCTCGCTACGCTCGCTCGCCATAGTGCAGTACGGCAATAATTTTACGCCGCACCACTTTCAAATGTCACCAGCCGCCACTGGTCAGGACCTAACAATGAGGGACACCTGAAAAATAATGAGAAATGACTAAGCAAGTTGATCAAAAATTATAATAGTAACCCAGGAATGTTCCGCATGTTTGAAATATGTTACCTTGAGTAAAATAGGAAATGAACTGTCAGAATTGTATTGTGCACACCAATCACGTGAGGGAAACATTGTGGTGATTACTCACATGGGGTCCAGCCGGGAACTGTCAGGAATGAGGTAAAACTAAGGAGGACATTAAAACTATAGCTCTACATAGATTGTTCAGGTATACTGAAATACATTGCAAAAATTGACTACTTACCCCCTGTGAGGGGAAGAAGGGGCTGACAGTCCCTGTGGTGTATGTAGCAGATGCACACTGGCAAAATATAGATAGAGATAAGAGCACTTTTAAATGTATCTCATCATGTCACTACAATACCAAAAAATATACATAAATATTCTGTGTATTAAAAAGGACTCCCAAGAGTTGGTATTTATGTTGATAAACTCCGACTTACCATAAAAAAAGGGTTTTAAATTACATTTATTCAGACCCCAAACATGACTTTACAACCTACTCCCAATCAAATGTTATCACTTGTAATAAGGTGTCCCAATGTTATCCTATGTGAAGTGTAGCCTTGCAATAGTAAAAAAATAATTTAGGAGTTTTACACTATCAGGACATGTAAAACTTTGAAACAAATGTCTAACTTTTTAAATACAACGCACCCTGCCATATGAGAGGTTTAGGTCCTACCATAAGGGTGGCTTGTATGTATTAACAAGCATTTGCAATGCACTAGGTCTTGCATTTGCGAGAGTTTGAGCAATTGGCATTGTAAATTACAATGCATTTTTTATGTGTTTTGAAAACCTGCAAACGGTGTGGAAACACCCACTTTGTACTTATAGTCCTTACTTACGAGAAGCAAGGCTGGCAGTAAAAGAGGAGCAGTTACTGCCAGCCTTGATTCTCGTAAGCAACAACTGTGAGTACAAAGTGCGTGTTTACGCATCACTTGCAGGTTTTCAAAACACATAAATAAAATGCATTGCAATTTACAATGCCAATTGCTCAAACTCTCGCAAATGCGAGATCTATTGCTTTGCAAATGCTTGTTTAGTTTCTTGTACTGTACAGTAGCCCATAGACCACAAATCTTTATGTTGTTTTCCCGAGTAGTGAGATTTATGAGAATTTTGTCTGCAGAAAGAAGTGGTCCACAATGATGAATTAATGCCCTAGTGGGACGCAGTTCACCAGCCCGTCAAGCAAAGAGGCAGCCCCTGCTTTACCTGCTAAAAAGGGGGGTTTCCTACACCACTGATTAGAGTGCACACTGTAATCAAATCATCATTAACAAAAGAGCATCTAACTAACTTTGGGAGGTGACTAAGGCACCTCAAAATTACGTGGCACAATAATTTCAAGTTGAATAACAGAATACCAAGTTATGCTTGAGCCATGGGTTAACCACTAAAATCAGACAAAAAGGAGTCATGATACAAGGAATGGTTGAAAAAAAAGAAGGTATTTGAAACAAAGCTTACTTTAAGACATTTTCTAAATCGGTTCCCGTGAGCAGTTGAAGCATGCTAAGGTGTTTTCCAGATTTTTCGTGCTTGTGGCACATTCCACAGGGGAGCAGAGTTTACCCAGGTTAACAACAGCCGGAGCCTTTAGCTGGTCACTTGATTTGCCCTATTGTATTGTAGGAGGCATAGGTAGGCCCAGTATAGCGTATGAAGCAGGGTGCAGGAGCTGAGCGGTGTGGAAGCAGCAGTTTGGGGTTTTTTGCCACGGGGGAGAGAGAAAGCGATGGCAGGACGGTCATTAGGAGAAGGGTTTAGAGAATGTGATAAGATTCATCCGCGCTGTTGCTGTAACCAGCACTGGTACTTTAATTCACTAAATCGATGTTGTTGAGGCAGGCAAGCTTGTTAAGTGGGCCCACACCTTGGTGATTGTAGCTGATGTGTGTGAGGATCACGGGGGGAAAGGGGCTCAATAAGGGAATTATGCCCCCTGAGCTGTTTGAGCGGGTGGTACTGTCCAACCTGAAACGTAACGTTTCGAACTTAACAAAACCATTAAAATAATGAATTGCCATACTATGCAACCGTATATGGTACGTAAATATTTGAAAGGTGGGGTAAACTTGTAAGCCTAAGAAAATTCAGAGATCACCAGTGATTTCATGCATAGGCTAAAAAACATTACGTGGTGGAAAAAAACACTTGGGGGCATATTCACAAGGAGTTAACTCCGATTTATCTCCACCTTAACGCAGCAAAAGTGGAGATAGATTTAACATCCCATTCACAAGCTGGTGCAAACTGCAGACAACACCAGTATTCCCGCGATAACTGCCCCCAAATTTATCTCCACGGTGGACACCACCAACTAACACTAATGAGATGCAGAGTAGGCGTTCCCGTGCAAAAACACACGAGAAAACCACAACACCACATTCACAACGAACTGCCAGATCTGCGAAGCGCAGCAAAAAAAGGGGATAAACCGCGGTAGCACCAGGGATTTTACACCTGCCTTTTGCTGGTGCTAAGCAGGACGACTACCCACAGCATGAAAGGGAGCCCAGCCAACAGCCACACCTGAAGACCCACAGATGCCATGGAGGCAATGATCATGCAGCTCGGATACCCATGAGGGTCACAACACCCACCGCCACCACCCCCAGCCCCCCGCCATATATTTTTTAATAACCAGCCAACCCCTCAGCATTCACCCGTGAATGCATTTCCATCTATCACTTGTAGGTGCTGGCTGGCAGGGTCTTTCAATAGAGCGGGGGTACAGAGGTCGGGGAAAGGGCCTCTTTTGACACAGCAGTCTTTCAGGCTGCATGCCAAATGTTAAATGAACCAGACAATGTCTCCTGCATTTGTTATTCCCTTGACATCCTAACCCCCACATCCTAATATTTGTAGGGCCATGTTCGCAATGCGATATCGCCTGCGTTGAGAAAGGTGAGTTATCTGGCGCTGATGTGCCGATCCACAGCTATCGCCTGCTAACGCAGGAATAACTATCGCCATTGCGATGTTGTTGTCGCCTGTTTTCTCTTCCGTTCACTGTAATTATCGCCATGTAGCGCGGGCTTGTGAATACCACGCTATCACGGCGAAAAAAATCGGGGTTAGGCAGTGCTAACTTTTCTGCCGATAAATTACTTTGGCGATAGTTATCGCACGTTCTTGTGAATATACCCCTTGGTTTTCCGTTGAATGCATGAAATTACTCATGAACTCAGCATTTTCTTTTGGCTTACACGTTTACCCAATCTTTCAGTTATTTTTGATACTATGTATGGTGGCATAATGCAATGATCATTCCGAAGCATTATTTCATACATGTCAACCCACCCGATTCAGGAGGGAGACTACGGATTTGAAGGCTAGACTCCTGCCTCCCGATTCGAGTGGAAAGTAATAATTAAGAAAATTATACTGGGTGGAGGTGCTGATAGAAGTCTGCGATGGACAGAAAGCAACATTTAAATAAAGGCATGCACGTAGCCAAGCAACTTCAAACACGATCACAACAAACATTGTCCTGGGCTGCTTTGAAAGTGAAAGCGCTCATGGCGCTGCACTCGTGCCTGCAGGACCAGAAACTCATTAAAGAAAATAGTGCTCAAAGACAAAAATAAACATACTGTGTTGCAACCGAAATAAAAGGGCCAATCGCCATGCGAGGTTTCAAATGAAGACCAGGTGGTACTAAGGAGGGACTAACAATATTTCTGTTGCGCTGCACCCTCACCACTAATTTTCAGCACCTCTCATCTGGTGGATTTAGTATATCCTGAGTAGAGTAGAAATACAAAAAACATCCCTGAGCTCCTTCCTCTCAGAGAGGAAGTTGTAGCCCTTGGTGGGACTAGGTATTCCCACTGGGAGGAGAATCCCAGATGATGAAGCATGCCACCTTTGGTGGGTGAGGGATTTCGTCCTGAAAGGGATTTTTCCCACAGCTTGTTGCGTGATATTTTGTTTGTCACTCTACATGCCCATGTTGTAATTTTAGACCCAAGGATTATTGATGGAAGTTCTGTATTGTTTGGGGATATTATCCTTGCAGGTCTCTAAAAATTTCCCCTGGACCCCCCTTTAAATATATTTGCGTTAAGTGCATTATTCAGGAAACATCACAGCATGTTCCTGAAAGGTCTGGGTTTGTGTAGATCTTCCTAGTGTAGGATATATTTCAGTGCTAAGCAGTTGGCCAACTGTCCACTTAGAATCAGTTCCAGTGCAGTCACCTACTTCGTATTTCTAATCAATCAGGTTGAGACAGTTTACATCATTCCTAAGAGGGGATCTGTGTCCATATTCATGAGGGCACTCAAAGGCACTTTGATTACCTTCCTAGAGATCTTCAATTGTGCGGACTTCTGCTTTCAAGGCCAGTCTGCTGTGCCATGGCCTGCATGTTTCCAGGGTACCCCCATCAAAATTCATGAAACCAAGTACCCAAAAATGTTTAGGGTGAGTTAAAAATACACGATCTGATCACAAAGATTTGCACAGGCCTACTTGTATCTCATGTATGGAAAACAATGTCACCCACCAAGGCAGAAATGACCCGGATGCACATAATGATATGTTATCTATCTGTACTGGATGAATTCAAAAGTTTATATCAATTTCTTATTCGTAAATACTCCCAAGATGTTTAAAGGTGGGCAGAGTTATGGTCAAGTTACTTGATTGCAAATGGTGTGGGAAAACAGTAACTTAGGGGCATATTATCAACGGCCAGCGATAATTATCGCTGGCCGTTCACAGCGTGAGAACAGTTATCGCCGGCTACCGCAGATAATTATCGCCATGCTAGCGCTGTATTAACAACGCATAGCGCAATGGCGATAATTATTCCTGCGATAGCTCGTTTTCCATGGAACATCGCTGGTTTTCCAGCGATGTTCCATGGAAAACGGCGATAACCTTGCTGATACGACCCTGTGGTCGTATCAGCAGAATCCATCTCTCATGTAAAGTATGCTTAAGTCAGGAATTTAACAGACGTTAAATTCCTGAGTTAAAGCTGAGGTAAGGCGATTTCTTTTATCGCTGCACCTCCTTGTTAATATCGCGAGCTGCCTTCGCGATATTAACTTGTGTTGTTTTCACAGCCACGCCTTCTTTGCATCTCATTAGCGATGCAAGGCGAGGCTGTGAAAAACGGGCTCTACATCAAGGAAACACGCGCTAGCGTGTCCTTGATGATATTGCGATATAATTATCGCCGCTTTTCGCCCGAAAACGGACGCTAAAGCGGCGATAATTATATCGCCAGCCCTTGATAATATGCCCCTTAGTGGGTTATCAATAACATTTGTAAATTATCTAAGCTGCTAACTCACAGCTGAACTATCCAGGTTTAAGTACTGTGGAGAATGGAGGAAAGTGATTGAAAGCCGCATTTTCCCAGCATGTGTGTAAGTAGGAAACACATCTGAAGGAAAAGTATTGTCCTTGAACAGAAAAAAAAAATATTTTAGAAAGATCACAGTTTTTCTAACAATGCACAACCTCGCAATGCAGGGACCCAGTACAGGTAGCATCATGTAAAACAGGTATAAAGTAAGAGCGTTCTTGAATCACAAACATTTACATGCATTGCATGAAAACTTTATATTGTACTCGCTTTCACCTGGAAGATTGAGGCCTCCTGTAACATGTCAAACATCTCTGCAATGCGTAGGTATGCACAGCTCATTTTGGCATTTACAACTTTCTTTGTGACTCGAGCTCACAATGTCTTGTGGCCAAGGGGAATAAATTGCCACATTGGTGCCAACATGGGGCTGCGATAACAAATGATCCTTCGGCATTATAACCAGAGGAAATGGATGGTGCTGCTCCTCTGGGCTTAGCTGTATGTGTTTTATAACTGGCAAGGGAATTAATGACCTAGTTGTAAACAAAGAGAGCAGTTCTTGAAGAGAAAACGAGGCATCAGAGCAGACCGGACTACTTACAATCTGCGATGACTCAAATGCGTCACCGTCTGCAACAGCAGGAGGAAGTCAGGGACATCCTGTACCGCTGTCCCTATCAGGGTCGCAGACATAGGCGTAGTTACCATGTGTGCAGCAAGTGCAGTGGCACCGGGTTCCATTGATCCTTTATTATTGCTCTACTTTACTACCAAAACAGCAGTCAAAGGGGACATTTTCCTTGATTGCACCAGGGCCCATGACTCTACGCAACTAGTTACAGAGATAGATTAGTGGCATGTTACAGGTAAGTTAGGTAAAATTCTATGTCTCAAGGCTAGTCTGAAATGAAAGATGTATAAGGAGGAATGTCCTGTCCATTCCCAATGCAAACTAAGATATACATAGAAATACTGAACTTGTACGTGGTGTTAGCATTTCCAGAGAAAGAAAAATTCAACACTTCCTGCCTTAATTTGCTGATAACGTCATTGATTAATACGGTAGCACGTTTTCTAATAAATGACCATTAAGAAGAAATACTGTTCAAAAAGAAGAGCACCTTGCCATGTAGTTATGCTCACGTGCACTCTCTGGGGTGATGGCCAGCTGAATCTGGCTCACTATAAAATATATATATTATGAGGCATTTTGACGAGGGCCTTGTGTCATGCTTGCACCACGCAATGTGATACATGCATGACGCAAAGCCGCACATCATATTTATGAAGCCACTCAAAGCCACTTTGCATGACTTTGAATGGCCTCATAAATATGGAGTAATGCAACTCAGTGCAAATCACTGCTTTACATTACTCTGTGCAAGGGAGGCGTCCAATGGGCGCTGCAGTAGATGTTCCCATGCATGCCCAACAGGCCCTGCAAGAGGGCTCTTTCTCAGAGATGTTTTTGATTATTTGCCATAATGATGGATGGAAGTGTGAAGGGTGTACTATGTGTAGGGTGGGACAGGTGAAAAAAAAGGGGGATGTCAAGTGAGTTAAAACGGTCTAAGGGGTACCTAATTAGTTTTAACCCCTTCGCTGCTAGGCCTTTTCCCCTCCTGTGCTAAGCCTTTTTTTGGCTATTTGGGGTAGTGCGCGCTTAGGCCCCTGTAACTTTTTGACCACATAAGGTATCCATGCCAAATTTGCGTCCTTTTTTTCTAACATCATGGGGATTGTAAAGGTACCCAGGGTTTGTGGATTCCCCTGGAGGGGACCCAGAAATTAGTCAAAATACAGCTAAATTTTGGGTTTTTTGGGAAAAATGCGAAAAAGGGCTACAGATGAAAGCGTCTTGATTTTTCCCTGCAAATGGCATCAAAAAGGGGTTGTGGTGCTGAAATCACCATCTTCCCAGCTTTCAGGGACAAGCAGACTTTTGTCAGAAAACCAACTTTTTTACACAGTTTTGGCATTTTTCTGGGACATAGCCTATTTTTGCTATTTTTTGTGCTTTCAACCTCCTTCCAGTTAATGGTAGAAATGGGTATGAAACCAATAATGGATCCTGGAAAGCCATACATTTCTGAAAAGTAGACAAAATTCTGAATTCAGCAAGGGGTCATTTGTGTAGATCCTTAAAGTTTTCCTTATAGAAACTAACAGTTAAATAAAGGAAAAATTGAAAATTAGTTGAAAAAAACAGCCATTTGTGTCAACGTTTTCACCTGTAACTTCTTCTAATTATGACAGCTATTTGAAGGCAATATACCGTTATATCCGCTGGACCTTTCTGGTTGTGGGGATATATAGGACTTGTAGGTTCACCAAGAACCCGACGAACCCAGAGCCAATAATTGAGCAGCATCTTGCAATGGTTTTTTATTATGTACCGGGTATATAGCAATTATTTTGGGAAAATGTATACATGGAAAAATTGTTATGAAAGACACCTATGTATTTCTGAAATGGGAACAAAATGTAGATTTTAGAAACAGTAGATATTTGCACATTTCCGAAATTGGGAGTACCGATACTAGCATGAGAATTATAAGTCATTTTTCAAAATGACTTATTTTTTACACATTGTCTTTCATTTGGAAGGCAGAAATGCATCAAAAGTCAATAGGTAATAACAGTTGCTCTACAATTCTGTGTTACCCTAAGTCTCCCGATAAAAATGGTACCTCACTTGTGTGGGTAGCCCTTGTGCCCACAACAGGAAATGGCTCAAAATGCAATGTGGACGTACCACATTTTCACAATGAAAAATTACCCTTTTTTTGCAAAGTGCCTAGGTGTAGTTTTTGAACCCTAGCTCTGCCGGCACCTAGGGAAACCTAGCAAACCTATACATTTTTGAAAACTAGACACCCAGGGGAATCCAGGATGGAGTGACTTGACTTCCTCCCACCAGGTTCTGTTACCCAGAATCCCTTGCAAACCTAAAAAATTGTCAAAAAAAACACATTTTCCCCACATTTCTGTGGTGGAAAGTTTTGGAATCTGCGTGGATCCACAAATTTCCACACACCCCGCGATCCCCAAAGTCTTACGAGAAAAATGGTACCTCACTTGTGTGGGTCGGCCTAGTGCCTGCGACAGGAAACGGCGCAAAACGCAACGTGGTCACACCTCATTTTCGCAGTGAAAAATGACCCTTTTTTGGCAAAGTGCCTAGCTGTAGTTTTTGAACCCTAGCTCTGCCAGCACCTAGGGAAACCTAGCAAACCTATACATTTTTGAAAACTAGACACCCAGGGGAATCCAGGATGGGGTGACTTGACTGCCTCCCACCAGGTTCTGTTACCCAGAATCCCTTGCAAACATAAACAATTGTCAAAAAAACCACATTTTCCCCACATTTCTGTGGTGGAAAGTTCTGGAATCTGCGTGGATCCACAAATTTCCACCCACCCCGCGTTCCCCAAAGTCTTACGAGAAAAAGGGTACCTCACTTGTGTGGGTCGTCCTAGTGCCTGCGACAGGAAACGGCGTAAAACGCAACGTGGTCACACCTCAATTTCGCAGTGAAAAATGACCCTTTTTTGGCAAAGTGCCTAGCTGTAGTTTTTTAACCCTAGCTCTGCCGGCACCTAGGGAAACCTAGCAAACCTATACATTTTTGAAAACTAGACACCCAGGGGAATCCAGGATGGGGTGACTTGACTGCCTCCCACCAGGTTCTGTTACCCAGAATCCCTTGCAAACATAAAAAATTGTCAAAAAACACATTTTCCCACATTTCTGTGGTGGAAAGTTCTGGAATCTGCGTGGATCCACAAATTTCCACCCACCCCGCGTTCCCCAAAGCCTTACGAGAAAAATGGTACCTCACTTGTGTGGGTCGGCCTAGTGCCTGCGACAGGAAACTGCGCAAAACGCAACGTGGTCACACCTCAATTTCGCAGTGAAAAATGACCCTTTTTGGCAAAGTGCCTAGCTGTAGTTTTTGAACCCTAGCTCTGCCGGCACCTAGGGAAACCTAGCAAACCTATACATTTTTGAAAACTAGACACCCAGGGGAATCCAGGATGGGGTGACTGGACTGCCTCCCAACAGGTTCTGTTACCCAGAATCCCTTGCAAACCTAAAAAATTATCAAAAAAAACCACATTTTCCCACATTTCTGTGGTGGAAAGTTCTGGAATCTGCGTGGATCCACAAATTTCCAGCCACCCCGCGTTCCCCAAAGTCTTCTGAGAAAAATGGTACCTCACTTGTGTGGGTCGGCCTAGTGCCCGCGACAGGAAACGGCGCAAAACGCAACGTGGTCACACCTCAATTTCGCAGTGAAAAATGACCCTTTTTTTGCAAAGTGCCTAGCTGTAGTTTTTAACCCTACCTCTGCCGGCACCTAGGGAAACCTAGCAAACCTATACATTTTTGAAAACTAGACAACCAGGGGAATCCAGGATGGGGTGACTTGACTGCCTCCCACCAGGTTTTGTTACCCAGAATCCCTTGCAAACATAAAAAATTGTCCAAAAAACACATTTTCCCCACATTTCTGTGGTGGAAAGTTCTGGAATCTGCGTGGATCCACAAATTTCCACCCACCCGCGTTCCCCAAAGTCTTACGAGAAAAATGGTACCTCACTTGTGTGGGTCGGCCTAGTGCCTGCGACAGGAAACGGCGCAAAACGCAACGTGGTCACACCTCAATTTCGCAGTGAAAAATGACCCTTTTTTGGCAAAGTGCCTAGCTGTAGTTTTTTAACCCTACCTCTGCCGGCACCTAGGGAAACCTAGCAAACCTATACATTTTTGAAAACTAGACACCCAGGGGAATCCAGGATGGGGTGACTGGACTGCCTCACACCAGGTTCTGTTACCCAGAATCCCTTGCAAACATAAAAAATTGTCAAAAAAACCCCATTTTCCCCACATTTCTGTGGTGGAAAGTTCTGGAATCTGCGTGGATCCACAAATTTCCACCCACCCCGCATTCCCCAAAGTCTTACGAGAAAAATGGTACCTCACTTGTGTGGGTCGGCCTAGTGCCTGCGACAGGAAACGGCGCAAAACGCAACGTGGTCACACCTCAATTTCGCAGTGAAAAATGACCCTTTTTTGGCAAAGTGCCTAGCTGTAGTTTTTAACCCTACCTCTGCCGGCACCTAGGGAAACCTAGCAAACCTATACATTTTTGAAAACTAGACACCCAGGGGAATCCAGGATGGGGTGACTTGACTGCCTCCCACCAGGTTCTGTTACCCAGAATCCCTTGCAAACATAAAATATTGTCAAAAAAACCACATTTTCCCCACATTTCTGTGGTGGAAAGTTCTGGAATCTGCGTGGATCCACAAATTTCCACCCACCCGCGTTCCCCAAAGTATTACGAGAAAAATGGTACCTCACTTGTGTGGGTCGGCCTAGTGCCTGCGACAGGAAACGGCGCAAAACGCAACGTGGTCACACCTCAATTTCGCAGTGAAAAATGACCCTTTTTGGCAAAGTGCCTAGCTGTAGTTTTTGAACCCTAGCTCTGCCGGCACCTAGGGAAACCTAGCAAACCTATACATTTCTGAAAAGTAGACACCCGGGGCTTCCAGGAGGTATGGCTTGCGTGGATCCCTAACGTTTCCTTATCCAGAATCCCTGCAAACCTCAATTTTAGCTGAAAAATCACTTTTTCACACATTTTTGTGTGGAAAGTGTGGCATCACTGGCCTCACACAAATTTCCTACCACCCAGCGTTCCCCAGGTCTCCCGATAAAAATGGGGCCTCACTTGTGTTGGAGGCCAAAGTACCCGCGACAGGCAAGGGCCCACAACGTATTGAGGCGACCTCAAAATGGCCTTTCACAAAACCACTTGGTTTTGCAAGGGGGGTCACCTGGGTATTTGGCCCGTGCTCGGCGGCCATCTAGGAAACCTACCAAACCACACATTTCTGAAAAGTAGACACCCGGGGGCTTCCAGGGAGGTATGGCTTGCGTGGATCCCCAACGTTTCCTACCCAGAATCCCTGCAAACCTCAATTTTAGCTGAAAAAATCACTTTTTCACACATTTTTGTGTGGGAAAGTGTGGCATCACTGGCCTCACACAAATTTCCTACCACCCAGCGTTCCCCAGGTCTCCCGATAAAAATGGTGCCTTACTTGTGTGGGAGGCCCAAGTACCCGCGACAGGCAAGGGCCCAAAACATTTTTGATAGGCAATGTTGATGTTGCCTCAAAACGTTTTGTGTCCTTGCCTGTCGCGTGGTACTTGGGCCTCCCACACAAGTGAGGCACCATTTTTATCGGGAGACCTGGGGAACGCTGGTGGTAGAGAATTTGTGTGAGGCCAGTGATGCCACACTTTCCACACAAAAATGTGTGAAAAAAGTGATTTTTTTCAGCTAAAATTGAGGTTTGCAGGGATTCTGGGTAAGGAAACGTTGGGGGATCCACGCAAGCCATACCTCCCTGGAAGCCCCCGAGTGTCTACTTTTCAGAAATGTGTGGTTTGGTAGGTTTCCTAGATGGCCGCCGAGCACGGGGCCAAAACCCAGGTGACTCCCTTGCAAAACCAGGTGGTTTTGAGATAGGCAATTTTGAGGTCACCTCACTACGTTGTGGGCCCTTGCCTGTCGCTGGTACTTGGGCCTCCCACACAAGTGAGGCACCATTTTTATCGGGAGACCTGGGGGAACGCTGTGGTAGGAAATTTGTGTGAGGACAGTGATGCCACACTTTCCCACACAAAAATGTGTGAAAAAGTGATTTTTTCAGCTAAAATTGAGGTTTGCAGGGATTCTGGGTAAGGAAACGTTGGGGGATCCACGCAAGCCATACCTCCCTGGAAGCCCCCGGGTGTCTACTTTTCAGAAATGTGTGGGTTTGGTAGGTTTCCCTAGATGGCTGCCGAGCACAGGGCCAAAAACCCAGGTGACTCCCTTGCAAAACCAGGTGGTTTTGAGATAGGCAATTTTGAGGTCGCCTCACTACGTTGTGGGCCCTTGCCTGTCACGGGTACTTGGGCCTCCCACACAAGTGAGGCACCATTTTTATCGGGAGACCTGGGGAACGCTGGGTGGTAGGAAATTTGTGTGAGGCCAGTGATGCCACACTTTCCCACACAAAAATGTGTGAAAAAAGTGATTTTTTCAGCTACAATTGAGGTTTGCAGGGGATTCTGGGTAAGGAAACGTTGGGGGATCCATGCAAGCCATACCTCCCTGGAAGCCCCCGGGTGTCTACTTTTCAGAAATGTGTGGGTTTGGTAGGTTTCCTAGATGGCCGCCGAGCACGGGGCCAAAACCCAGGTGACCCCCTTGCAAAACCAGGTGGTTTTGTGAAAGGCCATTTTGAGGTCGCCTCAATACGTTGTGGGCCCTTGCCTGTCGCGGGTACTTGGGCCTCCCACACAAGTGAGGCACCATTTTTATCGGGAGACCTGGGGGAACGCTGGGTGGTAGGAAATTTGTGTGAGGCCAGTGATGCCACACTTTCCCACACAAAAATGTGTGAAAAAAGTGATTTTTTCAGCTAAAATT
The DNA here is from genome assembly GCA_963921515.1 of Calotriton arnoldi. Lineage (NCBI taxonomy): Eukaryota > Metazoa > Chordata > Amphibia > Caudata > Salamandridae > Calotriton > Calotriton arnoldi. The sequence goes on from CAWUFW010017847.1 coordinate 134,456, forward strand.
GAGGTTTGCAGGGGATTCTGGGTAAGGAAACGTTGGGGGATCCATGCAAGCCATACCTCCCTGGAAGCCCCCGGGTGTCTACTTTTCAGAAATGTGTGGGTTTGGTACGTTTCCTATGTGGCCGCCGAGCCCCGGGCCAAAAACCCAGGTGACCCCCTTGCAAAACCAGGTCATTTTGAGATAATGTGTTGTTTATTTCTGCAGCGTGAAAATTTTGGCACAATATTGCAAGGAAAATGTGACAGACATTTTGAGGTTTGCAGGACATTGTGGGTACCATAACTTGTTGGGATCCACAAGAGAGATATCACCATGTACTCCCATGGGTGTTTCGTTTACGACAATATCTACAGTTGGTAGGTTATTCTAAGACGGAATGTACACCTTGGCAGACAGACTAAAAAGACAAAGATTACTGCACAGCCATCTATTCCTCAAGCACACACACATACTGGTTGGATTTGGCATGAGGGCAAGTGATGGTTCAGTATATACAATTTTATTAACAAGAGATTTCACAAAAATGAAATGCACTGTCAATAATTGAAAGGACAAAAAACGGAACCAGTGACTCGCAGCTCGTGAGCTGTAAAGCCACGTCAAGGCCCCAACCGCTTTACAGGCCATTCACACACCTTTCATACGTGATACACACAAGACCATTCACACCCCAGGCACGAAACAAACACATTACAACATTCACAAAAAGGGACAAGGTACACCCTGCTTGAGAAAGACAAAAAAAATATTACTGCACAGCCATCTAATCCTCAAGCACACACACACACATACTGGTTGGATTTGGCACGAGGGTGAGTGATGGTTCAGTATATACAATTGTATTAACAAGTGATTTCACAAAAATGAAATGCACTGTTAATAATTGAAAGGACGAGAAACTGAACCATTGACTCACAGCTCCTGAGCTGTAAAGCCACGACAAGGCACCAACCTCTTTACAGGCCATTCATACACCTTTCATACGTGTGACAAATACAAAACCATTCACACCACCAGCCGCGGGCCCATCACATTACAACACTCACACCAGCAGACAGCGCCATTCAAGGGCCCATCACTTTCACACGCCCACATTCCTAACACAGCAACCACACAAGCTGATGGATTGCGTGGAGTGTCGCTCGGCTATCAGTGTGTGTAGTGACCAGCAGCAAGTCACTACTCACACACTGCCAGCCGAGCGCCAGTCCACGCACACTGCCAGCCAAGCGCCACTCCACGCACACCGCCAGCCAAGCGCCACTCCACGCACACCGCCAGCCAAGCGCCACTCCACGCACACCGCCAGCCTAGCACCACTCCACGCACACCGCCAGCCTAGCGCCACTCCACGCACACCGCCAGCCTAGCGCCACTCCACGCACACCGCCAGCCTAGTGCCACTCCACGCACACCGCCAGCCAAGCACCACTCCACGCACACCGCCAGCCAAGAGCCACTCCCGCACACCGCCAGCCAAGCGCCACTCCACGCACACCGCCAGCCAAGCACCAGCCTACACACACCACCATCACATTTAGGATTTTTTTATACAAAAAAGAAAACACAAACAAATTGCAAATAGATACAAATCTACTAACACAAAATCAGAAACTAAATACATTGCACTAATGTCAACCTTGAAACAGAACAACAATTCTTAAACATTACAGACCAGGCAGTTCACTTTACCACTCATGGTTGCTCCCAATAATTCTTTTGCTTGTGGTACGCTCTATAACAAGCAGGCACACACAGCCCACGGTTAGAAGGACATTCAGGGCAGTACATACGAGTCTCCTTCCGCGTACCTCTTCGCCAACAGACTCTACATCTCCTAGTGGGAAAGTCTTTTGAGGGTGTAGGAGGAATGTGATCAGGAAAGTGGCGATCTTTCAATCGAGCCACATCCTCCACCACTCCAACTCTAGGAACACTTGCCTGTTCCACAACAACAAGGCTGCCTATGACAGACTCCTGAAACTGAACAAAAGTCAACTTTGACGCAGGAGAACACTCCTTGAACACAACAAAAGCATTGAAAGTTGCTAAATTGAAGAGATGGATGGCCAACTTCTTATACCAAATGTAAGACTTACGAATAGCAGTGTAAGGTTCCAACCTCTGATCTACTCTATCAACACCACCCATGTGCTTATTGTAGTCTAAAATGCACACAGGTTTGCGCACTTCAGCAATCTGACCCCAAACAGCCACAGGTGAAGTACTCTCATCATGGATGGTAGTCAGCATGTACACATCCCTCCTGTCCACAAATTTCACAGCTAGCAGTTCCTCACTACGCAAGGCACTGCACTGTCCCCTCTGAAGTATTTTGCAAACAAGCTCTTTTGGATAACCTTTACGGTTAGAGCGGATTGTGCCACAAGCAAAAGTGTCCACTTTGAACAATTCCTTAAACAATTGCACAGCAGTGTAGAAGTTATCAAGGTACAAATGGTGGCCTCTGTTAAACAGTCCTCTAGCAAGATCCCACACAATTTTCTCTGAAACTCCAAAAGTGGACGGACAACCAGGGGGTCAATAGTGGAATCCCTACCAGTGTACACACGCAAATTAAAAACATATCCTGTCCTACTCTCAGACAACATATACAGCTTAATTCCATAGCGTGCCCTCTTGCTAGGAATGTACTGCCTAAAAACCAAACGGCCCTTGAACAGGACCAAAGACTCATCAATAGATATTTCTTTCCCTGGAGTATAGATCTCTGAAAATCGATCTACAAAGTGATCAAGAACAGGCCGAATCTTAAAAAGACGGTCACATTCAGGGTGATCTCGTGGCAACGCCAAACCATTATCAACAAAATGCAGCATCTGAAGCAAAAGTAAATACCGATCACGAGTCATAACTGCAGGAAATATGGCCGTTGCCATCAAGGGACTGGTAGACCAATATGAACCCATGGACGGCTTCCTTATCAAACCCATCAAAAAAGTCAAACCCAAAAACTTCTTCATCTCTTCCAGATTTGTGGGACTCCACCGGGTAGCTCTAGAATGGGGCCTAAGTCTGGCACTGTTGTCCCTCAAAAACTGTTCAGCATACAAATTAGTCTGCTCAACAATCTCTCCCAAAAATACATCATCCATAAACAACTGAAAATACTGTATAGGCAAATAATGTTCACAATCCACTCTACACCCTGCATAACCACTAAAGGCAGGCAACACCGGCTGCACCATGTTTGGATCAACCCAGAGTCCAGCACTTCCAGTAGGAAGCCTAGCAGCCCCAGGCTGCAATCCAGATGCCTCTTGCACCATCGGCACAGTAGTATCCTCCTCTAAATCAGGCACTTCATCTGCACTGAGAGTACCTTCATCATCCGATGATTCCATGTGGAGAGAAAACTCACTGCCTGAATCTTCCCCTCCCTCCTCTCCCTCAGACGCACTGTCAGTCTCATAATCCTGCTCAGAGGAAGATTCAAGAAGCAAACCAACCACCTGCTGAGCAGTAATTCTACGGCTAGCCATAATGCTTACTAATAAAGGTTACTTGTCAAACAAGTCAACAACAACAAACCCTTTGTAAAAAAAAGAAATAAACAAAATGTAGCTTTATCACAAAGACCTATATACTCCAACACTATACCACTCACGTGACAGAAGCAGCTAGACTCACCACCACCTACTCTGCACAGACACAGTAAGGATCAACAATATCCCACTAAAAAAGAAGAAGAAAAAAATTACACATAAGACAATGCAAAACATCGCAAAGAATTTCATGCTCTGAACACTAACAAATATGCTGCCATTATGGCACCACTTACAAAAAATTCATTCATGCATGACAATAATACTCATTTGGAGTACACACAACAAAAATATTTTTCTTACCAAATAAATGCAATTACGCAAAACTGCAGAACCACCACTGCCGAAACCGCAAACAGGAATCAAAAGCTTTACACTAGAATAAAAAGGAGAAAAAAAAACATTACAATCACATATGCAAATAATGCACCAGTCCACACACAATCCACCAGCCAAGCTAAGGGGTAGGTGGGCCTAACAGTATAAATAAAATATTCACCCCCGTAAAAGGGGAGCAACCCTTGTCCTTTTGGCCACTCCCCAACACAAAAATTTAAAAAAAAACTGGTGTCTAGTGGCTTCTGCCCTCCTTGGGGGCAGAAGGGCCTAAAAACATACTGCTATTCTGCCACCCAAGGGGTCACTCTCCACAAATAAAAGCCTGGTGGACTAGTGGGAAGATACCTTTATCTTCCGCACACGATCTCTCACTACTCAACTCTACTCTCAACTCTATTCACAACTGGATGTTAGCTCACCAACTCATTCTGAATCCCGCCAAAACTGAATTCCTCCTCCTCTCTACCTCTCTCTCACCTCCTCCTGTTCAATCTTGGATGGATCAGCTGAACCTACTCAACAACAAACCCATCATTGTTGACAGCGCTAAATCCCTAGGTGTCATTCTTGACAAAAGACTCAACCTAATCTCCCACATCAACTCTATTGCTAAGAACGCACGTTACCAGTTGCGCCTTCTACGGGGGATCCGTCGGTTCTTCCCGGAGAAAGACTTAAAAACCTTGGTACAATCTCTGGTTCTCTCAAGACTGGATTATTGCAATTCTCTTCTGACGGGCCTACCCAAATCCCACCTCTCCCCTCTCAAATCCATCCTCCATTCAGCAGCTCGCCTCATTTCAGGGTCTAAACGAAGCGACCACGTCACTCCTATCCTCTCTTCGATGGCTTCCGATCGAGGCAAGATCGATTTACAAAACTGCCTGCATCACACACAAAGCCTTACACACCTCCTCCCTCGTTACCTGGCAAATAAATTGAAATTGTCCGGTGGCTCTCGCCCTTCTCGCAATGCGGAAAAGCTTCTGCTTGAGCCCACCCCCCGTCTTCAAAAAGGGAAAGATCGATGGCGCAATCCTTCTCAGGAAATGCGGTGAGAATCTGGAACTCGCTTCCCCATTGCTCCATGCCACCTCCTCTACCCGGATCTTCAAAGCTGACCTCAAATCTCTTCTCTTCCAAAGACACTTTCAGAACTAATACTTTCACTCTCAGCCCCTTCTAGGAAGTTCGCTCTTCATTGTAAATTTGTACTTTTTCCTGTACATTCCTCACCCTTGCGTGCTGGAGTTTATGTACCCTTCTACCTATACACACACAGTGTAGATGTAGTTCACAAACGCAGATATATTCTAAATTTACCTAGTCCAGTCCACATAACCTGTGTCTCTATGTAGGCAATACACGTGTCCTGCTGACACTCCTCATGCACTGACCAGCACCTATATAAATCCCCCGTGCACACAGTCAACATGCATATGCATTGTACAAAAATCCTGCAGCGCAAAGCTGAACACCAGTGCACATTAATTACCCACCTACACAATACGCTCACCGGTGTGAATTGGGAGCAGTTTGAATTGACGCGTCCTAGCCACATACCAATAATAACTTTGTGGTCTACTGCCCATTTACATTTCATGGAGAAGCAAATTAAAATAAAATAGAAGCTGGGGTGTACACACACACACACACACACACACTCTCTCTCTCTCTCTCTCTCTCTCTCTCTCTCTCTCTCTCCTCTCCCTCCCTCCCTCCCTCGTGCCTAGTGGGCATTCCTGCTGCACGATCACATGATCGTGCAGCAGGAATGCACAAAAGAGGCATCGGGGGAAAGGAAAACCCTTTCCTTTCCCTCGATGCCTCTTTGATACAAACCCCCCTCCCCGAGCCAAACCTCACCTGATTTCCCGACGCGCTGGAAGCAAATGGCTTCCAGCGCGTCGGGAAGAAAGGGAAACCCTCAATGATGTCAGCGCGCTCGCGCGCTGATGTCATTGATGGGGCGGGGGAGGCAGGGGAAGCCCTTCCCCTGCCTCCCCCAAAAAAACCTAACGATCGGATTCCCACGGGGAGTGCCAGCGCTTCCCCGTGGGTGGTCTTATGACGAGCTGGACTCGTCATGAGCACACGAGCACTGTGTGCCATGACGAGTCCAGCTCGTCATAAGCACCGAAGGGGATAAAGGGTCAGAGCAGGATCTCAGCGGCAGACGAGGAGAAGGAACCTCCTGGTCACAGGAACTACACGAGCATTGCGCTCGAGAAATTCAAGGATGCAAAGACCTCCATCAAGGATTACAGCTAACTTTTCAGGGTGTAAATGGAGAGAAGCCACATCTGCTTAACCACGCTCACGAATTCTACACGAGAATTGCGCTCGAGAAAATGAAGGATGCAAAGACCTCCATCAAGGATTACAGCTAACTTTTCACGTTGGAAATGGAGAGAAGGCACATCTGCTTAACCACGCTCACGAATTCTGCACACCTGCCCTGCATATTTATCCAAGAAGATGCCACCGTTTTGTGCAATACCTCTACTCAACTGTAGTACTGTCAACTGGCTAATCAGTAAGTGTTACCTCGTTGGGTAAATGTATAGTGCCTTTCCTACACTACAGCTGCGTAAAGGACCAGAAGAATTGTCTCCAGTGACCTGTGTGTCTGTAATTTTGCCACTGCGCCGAAAGCGCCGGGAACCTTTGATTAAGCTGTCCATCATAGTGGGGAAAGGGCGGGCAGACGTTGCATACCGCTAGTGTATGTGTGTCGGGGCCAAACGGGCGGGGCTTCTAGGCCCGTTCACATGCCTCTTGATTATAAAGGGTCAGAGCACGATCTCAGCGGCAGACGAGGAGAAGGAACCTCCTGGTCACAGGAACTACACGAGCATTGCGCTCGAGAAATTCAAGGATGCAAAGACCTCCATCAAGGATTACAGCTAACTTTTCAGGGTGTAAATGGAGAGAAGCCACATCTGCTTAACCACGCTCACGAATTCTACACGAGAATTGCGCTCGAGAAAATGAAGGATGCAAAGACCTCCATCAAGGATTACAGCTAACTTTTCACGTTGGAAATGGAGAGAAGCCACATCTGCTTAACCACGCTCACAAATTCTGCACACCTGCCCTGCATATTTATCCACGAAGATGCCACCGTTTTGTGCAATACCTCTACTCAACTGGAGTACTTTCTACTGGCTAATCAGTAACTGCTACCTCGTTGGGTAAATGTATAGTGCCTTTCCTACACTACAGCTGTGTATAGGAACAGAAGAATTGTCTCCAGTGACCTGTGTGTCTGTAATTTTGCCACCGCGCCGAAAGCGCCGGGATCCTTTGATTAAGCTGTCCATCATTGTGGGGAAAGGGCGGGAAGACGTTGCATACCGCTAGTGTATGTGGGTCGGGGCCAAACGGGCGGGGCTTCTAGGCCCGTTCACATGCCTCTTGCCCTCCCTCCCTCCCTCGTGCCTAGTGGGCATTCCTGCTGCACGATCACATGATCGTGCAGCAGGAATGCACAAAGAGGCATCGGGGGAAAGGAAAACCCTTTCCTTTCCCTCGATGCCTCTTTTGATACAAACCCCCCTCCCTGAGCCAAACCTCACCTGATTTCCCGACGCGCTGGAAGCAAATGGCTTCCAGCGCGTCGGGGAAGAAAGGGAAACCCTCAATGATGTCAGCGCGCTCGCGCGCTGACGTCATTGATGGGGAGGGCGGGGGCGGGGGAGGCAGGGGAAGCCCTTCCCCTGCCTCCCCAAAAAAACTAACGATCGGATTCCCACGGGGGAGCGCCAGCGCTTCCCCCGTGGGTGGTCTTATGACGAGCGGGACTCGTCATGAGCACACGAGCACTGTGTGCCATGACGAGTCCAGCTCGTCATAAGCACTGAAGGGGTTAATATAGTGGTCCCCTTGGCAGAGATAAAAAACAGAAAGAAGAGTGCTGCCAATTGAGCTCAATGGACCCAGGTAGCTTTAATATGATTCATGTAGGGTTGACATGTTTCACACTTAGTGGTCCACCCGGATCCTTAGCACTTGTTCAGGGCCAGGAAAATCCCTACCCTACACTTAGATGGGTTATGTGATTGTAGGTGTTCCCCTTACAGAAAGAATGAAGTACAGTCCAACCTAGAAAAGATAAATGAAATGTCAACCTATATGCTCTCTGAGGTGACACCTACATGATATTGTTGATTTATTTCATTTATCTTTTCTAGGTTGGACTATACTTCATAACGCGAGCCGCCATTTTGGAGGAGTCAATCATCCCTGGGGCGGTCTCTGCGGCATAGGGAGGAGTCCTTACTGATGTGAGACTGGGTCGGCACATGCGCGAATACGCGTGTGTCCACCCGGGAAAGAAAAAAAGTCATAGGAATGAGAGGCCCAAGTCGCCAGATTGAGTGCATCAAGAACATAAACCGGTCCATATGCCCTCCAAAAATATGGAGTTTGAGAGGTCATTCCTGCCTTAAAATATCATATGTACAAGAATATCTAATCTTACTAGCTCCATATTTCATGAGGCCATACGGACCGGTTTCTACTCAGGCTACACTCAATATTCTGACTGGCGTCTCTCATTCATATGACTTTTTTCTTTCCCGGGTGGAAGCATGCGTATTCGCGCATTCGCAGACCCAGTCTCACATTAGTGAGAACTCTTCCCTACGCGGCTGAGACCGCCCTTGGGATGACGGACTCCTCCTACATGGTGGCTCGCGTCATGCCGATGATTGAGCTTGCACCTGATTCTGATTACAGGATTGCCCCCTTCTATTTATACCACATCACTCTCTTTCACTATGTACTTTCTGGAGCACAGAGTCAGGGTAGGTCTCTGGAGCTCTCCATGCAGGACAACATGAGTACTTTATTTAACACTAAGAATGCAGCTCCCTGCTACACAAGGGTCATGCTTTTATGAATCATTTTTCCGTTTTATTGCATCAGAGTGCTTTACTCTGCTTTTGACCTAAGGATCCTAACAGATTGATCCAACAGGGTAAGACCCCCACCCTCACCTATTGGGATATTGCTACCCTTTGGTCATTAATGTTTTATGTTGTATGTCTATACTTTACTATGGTGTCTTTTACAGTGTATACGTGTGTGGCCACCTGTCTGGTCTGCTGTGTGTACCAGCACTAATCACTTGACAGCGCCTTTTTGCGCTTTCAGCATGCAGTGTGAGGACACTTGAGAATCACCTGAAATACAAGGTAGTGTCAACCTATATGCTCTCTGAGGCGACGCCTGAAATTATATTGTTCATTTGTTTCATTTATTTTTTCCATGTGGAAATCTACTTCATTTATCTGTTAGGGAAACACCTATTATCACATATCCCATCTAGGTGTAGGGTAGGAATTTTCCTGGTCCTGAAGAAGCGCCAACTCTCCGGCTGGACCAATAGGAGTGGAACAGGTCAACCCTACATGAATCATATTAGGCTATCTGGGTACATTGAGCCCATATTTTAGCACTCTCTCAAAGTGGACCACTATATTAAAACGAATTAGGTACCCCTGAGACAGTTTAAAATCACTTGACATCCCCCTTTTTTGCACTTGCTCCACCCTACACATAGTACACCCTCAAACTTACATCCATCATTACAGCAAATAATCAAAAAGATCTCCATGGAAGAGCCCTCTCGTGGGACCTTTGAGCATTGCAGCACCAGCCTGACAAGGAGCTGGCCCTATGATGAAGCACAACACCCACTCTGCTGTTTGAGGGCTCCAATTCATGATCATAAGGATTTCCTCTTAACTTTTAAAGTCCAAACTCCTGTATTTTCTTTGTTCTTATAGGAACAGCACCTCTTTTGGATTATTAATTCTGATTTAGGAGCACAGGTGCTGGACCCTTATCATTGTCTTGTCCTCCTTCTTGTGTTTATAGTGCATACATATGTAAACATATGCATCTCTTTAGGGACCGGGGTCCCAGTTGCAGGGCAGCTTAAACAAGGGTGTTTATTGACCAGTCAGAAATCGTCCCTACATCATGATCAGCTCTTATTTTCTTTTCAGAGGACTCATTCAGCCTAAGCACTTGGTACAAGAGGGCCTCCCACTGTGGAGATTCTGCAATGCCAGGTAAGTGTTGTTTGTTCTAGACTTACGTTCTGTCTTCCCAATTGTCATGAAGTGAAGAGAGCAGAGATCTGTGCCTTGCACCAACTACTACATAATTAAAGCAGTCCCTACATGGCCATCGTTGAGTGTACACAAACTTGACTAAACTGGACCAGACACCTCAAGGACTTTGTGTCAGTTCTTAGTGTCAACATTCTCCTTCTGGTTGCCCTGGAGTGATGTAGTTCTATTACCGGTCCTGCAGTGGCTTGGAGAGGGCATACCTCCCAAACACAGATATTGTTACTTAGACTGGACCAAAGCTGCTACAGGGAGTTTTGAGGGACACCTTCTTGTGCAAAAACACTCCTGAGAGGCATTTTCCTCTTTCTATGTGTGCTGTGGAATGCAGCACTCATAGAAGAAGGAAAAACAAGTAGAAATAAAGATATTTCTTCTCATTATGCCTCCCCTGGGAAAGCGTAGCATTATGACACATTCTCAGGTCTACTACTAATGGTAAATCTGGAAATGTGTCAAAATTCACAGGTGGATGCATGGGAACACCCTCGCTCCACCCACGGAATGCCTCCCTGGGGTAGAGTAACACGAGGCAGCGATTTGCGCTGCCTTGGGTTACTCTAGATTTATCAAGCCTTGCAGGGCCACGCAAGGTGTCCTTGCATGGCTTGTTAAATCTGACTTTAGTGTTGTGTTGCCCTTGCCCTCCATTCATGGTGCAAGTTTGACGCCACACTATCATAAATATGGGCCTTAGTCTGTTGACTTTCATTATAGAGTGCCCTCAAGGGAAAATTATAAATGTGCAAACCATTAAAACAAACCTATTCAGATCTCTTAACGTTGAATAACCTCCCCCACTATTCGCTCATACTCCCGAACCCTCACACACACAATCCGAGGCAGCAGATTGCCGCAAAACATGAAGCAATGAAAGGGAAAAGTTATTGGGAAATTCTGCACTACACCTAAAATGTGATCTTACCATAAAAGAAATAGAAAGAGAATATTAAAATAGAAGTCATTTTCAATCAATGTATTCTAAATTTTTGTCAATAGTTTCATTAACATGCAAACTCTTATATTAAAAAGTCATTAAATAGAACAATTTTGAAGAGTTTAAAATAATTGACCCATGGGCTCAAACATCACTTACCATGTCTCAGCTCTAACTTACTTGCCCATTGAAAAACAGTGGTAGCTGCATGCCTGCAAAACAATCACTATAAATGTATCTACTTTGAGACAGTCCTCCCTCATGCCCCTGTTCTATGAGGTTAGACAGAATATCAAACGTTTTATGGCACATCTCTACAACTTCCAAGCCACCATTTGCTACAGGTGGGGAAAGTTTCAGATTGGAGCTTGATTTAGCAGGCAGGGTGTGTAATATTTAATACAACCTTTCATTAGTTGTTAAGAAATAAATAGTAAACTAAAATATGTCCGAAATGTATTTTGGAATGAAAAATGTGAAACATTTCTCAGAAAATAAAAGTAAATTGAAAGTACGTTTGCGGGCCACATGTCATCATAAGGTAGAAAATGGATAGACATGATGGGATAGCGAATGCAAATTGAAATACTGTCAAATAGTGTGTGTAGGAAAGTGGACTACTATTTTGGCTGGACAAATGTCTACATCGAATGATAAGGCACACACATGCTAGACATCACATAAATTAAATTCGATAAACATGTGCTCAATCCCTGGTAGCCTGACACAAATCAGGTTTAAATCAAAGGCAATGTGTGAAATATTTAAGCAGTACATACACAGTGGAAAAGTCATTCAAAAGACAATAAAACTCCACAAGCAATTCTAACATAAAGAGAACTCTTTTATGAATACTATAGGATTAAAATGATAAAATCCAATAAGGTGGTGAAGAGAAAAGAATATTTCAAGAATTAAAGTGAAAAAGTCCCTAAAAAAAAAAGTGCTTCAAGCAAGTTACTCTCGTCGTAGACCAGGATCAAAGTGCAATTCGTAGCTAAGTCGGAAGCACCAAGTGGGTTTGTGCTGGGGAAATTCTGGAAGTCAAATGACTGCCTTTTTGAAGACAAAAATTGACATTGTTCCTAAATTCTAGTGCAAAATGGAACTTTGTTACATTTTTAGAAGAAACATCCTCTCCACTTGGGACTCCACTGAAAGTGTAGATGCTGCCATGGAACCAAAGACTGGATATCTGAAGCAGGTTGGTCCCGCTGGTGCTTTTCAGCTTTTGAGGTTCTGTGGTGAAATTTTTCTAAGTCACAACTAAGAACAGGACTTAGTTATTTTTTTAAGATGTAGAGATCTCCGAATGGGATGAAGCTGAAATCCATTCCGAAGCTCTAAAACTGTTGGTTGAATACATTTTGAGGCAGGCACCACTGATGCTTTGGAATTCTGGAAGAAATGTTTTGAAACTATATCCTGATGCCCAAACAGCAACCGGAGAACAATTCTGAAGCCCCCAGAAGAAGACACTTACAGGTGTCAGACAGAGTCCAACAGCAAAGTCCAGTCAGTGGTCAGATCCCAATAGACCACTAGGTTTCTTCCAAGAAGTGTCCTCTTCAGATTTGTATGTTCCTGAATTGACCCAGAGCATCAGCCTTATGATCCTTGGAGATCCTTCTGTCCTTGAATTTCAATTGGACTTCCCCGGCCCTTCTCATAGATCACATATACAATTACAGCAGGTTCAGTCTACCTGGTATCCTTTCAGAAGTCCAGCAGTGTTCAGAGGAAGGCTGAGTGGACTTTGTAGGTTTCACCAGCCTGTGGTTGGGGGGGCACACTAAGACACTCCTATTCCCTCACTGACCAATTAATTAAATGTTCGAGGCTCCTTGCTTACCTACTTCTTCGGTAGTTCCTTTTTACTTTACTGCAATTAGGCTCAAATACAAGGTGTTAGGAAAATAAATATGGCCAAAGTCTTCAGCCACTCTAAAAGTAGGCTCTGAGAGCTGGGGTGTGTAGTGGAGTGTACTATTGAAATTCCTAGTGTCTTACCGCATCTACACTAAAATCCAGGTTGAAGCAGACCCTGGACTCACTGCAAAAAAGAGACAGACATCTAATAGGACTATAGAGGGGTTCTTCAGTAACCAGACAGAGGATACACAAAACTTGTGATCTTGTCCTGTTTCATCCCTTTAAAAGGTTCTACATGTGCCTCTGACAGGCCCTTCATTCAGATTCTGACACTGTTGTGCCAAAAGGAGACGCAGCAGCCCCCCCCCCTCACCCCAATATTCTGTTGAGCTCAGACAGGTCTTCCCTGCACATTCAGGTAGGCCTGTCAGTCAAAGTGGTGCATTGTTGTTTGGTTTGGAGGAATTTCACACCTCATTAAAGGTAGGGCAGTAGCTGCAAAGAATAGCTAATTCCCCCACAGTGGCTCAGGCAAGTAAATATACCTTTGCTGGTAGTAATATTTTCTAACTAGTTAGAAAAAAATCTGACATTTCCAATCTATTGAATTTTTAAAAACAGCAAGTTCTTGAACTTTTTCTGTAGCCGTTTCCTAAGGGGTGATGTAGAAATGGTGGTTTAACCTGCTTTATCAGTATTTCCTATGAGAACAACTAAACCCAGCCCAGTGTAAATAGCTTTGGGTGACTTATCCACTGTAGGTAACATTAAGTTAGGCATGTACCACTACTAAGCACTAAACACTATACCTTATGGAAAAAAAGGTAGTTTTAGCAGTGACATATTTAGGACTTTGAAGCGGGTTTTAGACCTGTAAAGGTGTTGCTTTTTACAGGTCTGTCTGCATACATGAGAACTTGCAGACTGCAGGAGACCCTGTCAATGTAGAAGCCTGTGCATGTTTTTACAGTCACAAAGTGGATGCACAATCAAGTATTTCAGTCCGCATGTAACATTTCATTTCACATGCCATAGGTGTAGTTTTGACAGCAAATACAAGGTCATATAATAAAGTTACTAATGTCAAATCGGGTTTTGAGTCAATCTCAACTTTGTTTTAGGGGTAAGAGCACATACACTGTGCAACAGATAGCAGTGTCCCAGTGTAAGAGTAAAAAATTACTAGCAGGTTAGTCCCAAATCCAAATGAAAAACTGGGTGCGACTACTCATAAAGGCATCATGTTGCAATAGTGTGTGCCTATAAAAACACATGGGACTAAAAGCACTCAGAAGGAAAAGGCCTAGCTTAACACCAAGTATGGATCATAGTTTATGATACTTGGTAAATGGCCACGCTACAACCTACAAGTGGTTACTTGTTCTGTCACATCATATGGTTCTATAAGAAATCCCTCATTCCTATGGGTACTAAATAAATATGTGAAAAAGTAAAACAATCATTGGTTGCTATTGACACCAGACATGAAACTGATGGCTCCAAATAAAAGAAACATACTAATAAGCATTTGCTATGTCACATTACTTCTCCAGGCATGTTTATACATATATCGTCCTCATAACCCTTACATGCACACATTTAAATCCTATCTTTGTAAAAAAGATATGCTGTTTCCACCGTTGACCCCTGCCAGTAGGCTTTAGAATTTGTAATTTTTTTAATATATCTTTTATCGATTTAGCAAAATAACAACACACAATCAAAACACAAGGAAATACAGAATTTCAACACATAGCAGCCAATATGTGGTCCAACGCAAGCTCAAGCCATCTATATCTTATACGTGTATATGTAAGCATACTATCAGTGAGTTTCCTGGCGATTCCAGTGTTGAGAGGATGTTCCCATAGTCAGTGGCGGCTGGTAGATTTTGAAAGTGGTGGGGGCGAAAAATGTTGTACCCCAATGTAATAAGCGAGCGAGCGAAGCGAGCGAGCCCAAACTGCAAAAGGAGGGTGCGGGGGGGTTTTCCCCCCGCAAGAAAATTTTGAAAAAAATGGATTCAAATGGTGGGTTTTGCACCACATATTCCCTGCAAATTGTTGAAAAAAGGGGGATCCAAATATAGCATTCTGAAGCACAAGTGTGAAGAAAACATTAGAATCAAATCACAAATGTGCCCAATCCTCAAACTGGTCTGCTTGCAAAATGACCCCCAAGCCAAGCACATACAACCAACGGAAACAGGCCCTCTAAGTGTTTCCCACCTGTAACACATCTCTGAACCACCTATGTTTTCATTGTATATAATAATGAAAATGCTGCAGTTTGTTCTTAAGTATCTTATGCAACTTACAACCATTGACAAAGCCTATAGTCCTGGCTGGTTGTAGGTTTAATGTCACTCGAATTATATATCTGGAGGCAATGACAGAAGAAGCACAATACCAGTGGGGCAGCACACTATGCTAAGTACAGATTTTTAGCTTAACAGTTTTAAGCCATGCTCATAATTACATCGGCTGACCCTACGAGAGAACCCCCAGTTTTTTCATCCCACTTAAAGCCCTGCACACATACTTTGCTTACACTTTTCGTGAGAGCCCTGGGAAACTGGGACGCACAGGCTACTCACACGTAAATCAGAGAAAGAAAAATAAACACCAAGCTCCCTGGAAGACACAGCCTAACATTTGACCTCTGTCTTTGATTGCACAGTGTTAGAAATGGGGGTCTCTAGTTGGCAATGGCGGGCCACTGTCCAAGTAGGGACCCTTCTTCCTAAGTCAGAGTGAGAGGGCTACCCTCTTTAATACCCCTGCTCAACCCTGTGGTAACGTAGCACGAGCAGGTAGGCTTATCTCAGAGGCAGGGTGTGAAGCATTTATGATCATACACAGTAACACAATGAGGAACACTACAAAGGGACACCACACAAGTAGTTATTATAAAAAATAAGTATCTTTATATAAAGGCAGATTTATCACAAGACCAATAACTGTAAAAGCCACAATACTGTCAAAAATAGGATAGCTGTTGAAGGGCTGTCAAAAATAGTTCAAAGGTTGCAAAAATAAGGTTCAAGTTCAAAGCAGTGGTCTCTGCGACCCTTTCTTTCACAAAGTACCTGGGTTTAGTTGCAAAACCAACAAAGTGTCGCAAAGAAGCTGTAGCGATGATTCTCGGCACGCGAGGCCGGCGATGCGTTGAAATCCTTGCCGCAAGGGAGGATGATGCGCCGATCTGCGGGATGCATGCGGAGACGATGCGACAAACTTCTGCACGCTGGACCACCGATGCGATGACTTTCTTGCCGCGTGGGAGAAGTCGATGCGGTGATCCTGTTGCGCTGTGCGATCGTGTGGCGATGCGAAGACAAGACGCTCCGCGAGGGAGCGACGAAATTCGGTGTGATGCGATCAAAGTGGCGAACGCACGGCGTCCGCACTGCGATGTCTCGAAGCGATGATTTCTGTCAGGGTTGCGAGTGCGCGGCGACAGCAGCGCGATGATCTTTCCAGCGCGTCTCGGCTGCAGCGGCTCGCAAAGGGGCGTCAGCGATGGTTTCGGGTTGCGGGCCCTCGGCGGCAGCAGCGCGAGGATTTTCCCAGCGCTCTCGACTGCAGCGGCCCGCAAAGATGCGTTAGCGTCGATTTCTTACCCTCTTCTCTCTGATGCAAACTAGAGGCCCTGGAACTCACAGGAGCCTCCTCAGCAGATAGCCGTCCTCGCAGGGAGGAAGCAGGAGGTTGGTGGTGGAGTCTGTTGTGCCTGAGACTCCAGCAGGAGGCTAGCTCTTTTCCTAGCCCTTGGGTGATTGCTGTACAAAAATAAAAGTTCTCTCAATAGTTCCTTTTCCTCTTCTTCAAGGTCCAGTGGTCACTGCTGCAGGCCAGTGCAAGAAAAACACACAAGCACAAGGACAGTCACTTCCTGCAGATTCCTCCAGTGGCACGGACAGAGGTTCCTCTCCAGATCCAAAAGCAATACAAAAGTAGGGGGTTTGAGCACAGATATTTATACCCCAAAAGCCTTTGATCCTTGAAGCTTCCAGTCCCTGAACCTAGCCAGAACCAGTTCTGCTCAGGCCTGGAGCACTTTGTTTACCAGGCTGCATCCTTCCTTTCAGAAAGAGGGGGTCTGCTAGCAGACACACAGTGGGAGGTGGAGCCAGCATTCACCTTGCCAGGCACAGCCCTATTCAGATCAAAGAGCCACCCTTCCCCACACTCTAAATGCAGATCTCTCTATTCCACCAAGGTCTGACTCAGCCTGTCCTGCCCCTCTAAAACCAGACAGCCAATACACATAACGGCAGAGCACACTGGAAGGCTTAGGCAAGAAAATACCTACTTTCTAAAAGTGGTATTTTCAAACACAGAATATAAAAATAAACTTCACTAAAAGGTGTATTTTAATATTCTGAGCTCAGGCATACTAAATTCGTTTTTCTACCATGTCCCTGGGGTCAGTTAGGACTATAGCATGTAATAGTCAAACTGCCCCTTCTAGCCTATGAGGAACAGGTAGCCTTACAGTAGTGAAAAACGAAATGGTGCATAATTCACTACCAGGACATGCTACACACACCCAGGCATGTCCTACCTTACACATACAATGCACCCTACCCGAGGGGCGACTTACAGGATGCCAAGGGAAGGTTCAGGGGCTGGGAAGTGGTTGCACTTCACAGCCAAGATGGCAGTTCTGGACTGCACACAGACACTGCAGTGGCAGGTCTGAGACACACTTTACAAGCTGCTTCTGTGGGTGGCACACATCAGTGCTGCAGGCCCACCAGCAGCATTTGGTTTACCAGCCCTGGGCACACATAGGCCACACTACTAGGGACTAACAGGTAACCCAAATAAGCCAATCAGGGATATACCAATTCACATAGACATATTTATACAGGGAGCATTCGCGCTGTGACACTGAATGGCAGTGGCACAGCGCCCAGAGCATCTAACACCAGTAAAACAGAGGAGACAACAGCGAAAAATGGAAGGGAGACCCACGCCAATGGTGCCAGGTCTAACACACGTCCCCTCCAGCTGAAATGTGGGGAGAACTACCCATCCCCTTGGAAGTTCTCATCGCTAAGGCGGAAAAATCTGGACAGACCATCAGCATTGGCGTGTTCTGTACCAGGGCGGTGTTCCACCGTGAAGTCCATACCCTGTAGGGAAATGGACCACCTCAACAACTTGGGATTCTCACCCCTCATCTGCATCAGCCATCTGAGGGGCCTGTGGTCTGTCTGAACCCGGAAGTGAGTCCCAAACAGGTATGGTCTCAGTTTCTTCAGTGCCCAGACCACAGCAAATGCCTCACGCTCAATTGCACTCCACCTCTGTTCCCGTGGAAGTAACCTCCTACTGATGAAGGCCACAGGTTGGTCTAGTCCCTCCTCATTTATCTGTGACAGAACGGCCCCCACCCCATGCTCTGAAGCGTCTGTCTGGACAACAAATTCCTTAGCAAAATTGGGCGCCTGGAGTACGGGTGCTGTACACATAGCAGTTTTGAGGGCATCAAAGGCTTTCTGACAGGTGTCAGTCCAGTTCACAATCTTTGGCCGCTTCTTGGAAGTCAGCTCAGTCAAGGGTGCAACAATGTTGCCATACCCCTTGACAAACCTCCTGTAATAACCCGTGAGTCCTAAGAAGGCCCTCACCTGGGTCTGGGTCCTTGGGGGCTCCCAAGTCAGGATGGTTTCAATCTTGGGCTGCAGGGGCGCCACCTGGCCGCTCCCCACCTGGTGTCCCAAGTACACCACAGAACCCTGCCCAATCTGGCACTTACTGGCCTTGATTGTGAGGCCTGCTCTGCGCAGCGCCATCAACACTTCCCAGAGGTGGCGCAAGTGGTCCTCCCAGGAGGAACTAAACACTGCAATGTCATCCAGGTAGGCGGCACTGAAAGCCTCCAGCCCAACCAACACCTGGTTGACCAATCTCTGGAAGGTGGCAGGGGCATTCTTCATCCCAAAGGGCATCACACGGAACTGGTAGTGCCCATCTGGTGTGGAGAATGCTGACCTCTCCTTTGCCCCATCCGTTAAGGCGATCTGCCAGTACCCAGACGTCAGATCAAACGTGCTGAGGTACCGGGCAGCCCCTAACCGGTCTATGAGCTCATCAGCTCTGGGGATGGGGTGCGCGTCGGTCTTGGTGACCGAGTTGAGACCTCGGTAGTCCACACAGAACCTAAGTTCAGGAGTGGCACCAGGCGTCGCAGCTTTTGGTACCAAGACCACGGGGCTGGACCAGGGGCTGCTAGAGGACTCAACCACCCCTAGGGCGAACATTTTGGAGACCTCCTCCTTAATGCAAGCCCTGACCCTGTCAGTTACCCTGTAAGCCTTGTGCTTGACAGGAGAACTGTCCCCGGTATCCACCTCATGGACGCACCAATCAGTGACACCAGGTACCAGGGAGAACAAATCAGAAAATTGCCCCAACAGGTGGTGACAATCTCTCTGCTGCTCAGGGGTCAGTGTGGTGGAGAGGATCACACCCTCCACTGACCCATCCTTCTCTTCTGCACACAGGAGGTCAGGGAGAGGCTCACTCTCCTCCTCAACCCCATCATCTGTGGCAAGAAGCATGCCCACTTCAGACCTCTCAAAGTGGGGCTTTAGGCGGTTCACATGCAGGACCCGCAAGGGGTTCCTGGGAGACTGAAAGTCCACCAAGTAGGTAACTGGACTTTTGCGCTCCACCACCTCAAAGGGACCGGTCCACTTATCTTGGAGCGCACAAGGCTCCACTGGGGCCAGTACCCAAACCTTCTGACCAGGTTGAAATTCGACCAGAGTGGCATTCTGGTCGTGCCAACGTTTCATTTCTTCTTGGCTGGCTTCCAGATTTGCCTCAGCAATTTTTCTGAAACGCCGAGTCTGGTTCCTGAAGGCCAACATGTAGCTAAATACATCTTGGGGAGGTTTCCTGGAAGATTGCTCCCAGCCTTCCTTGACCAGACTCAGAGGTCCTCTAACCGGGTGGCCATAGAGGAGTTCAAAGGGACTGAACCCTAAGGACTTCTGTGGCACCTCCCGGTAGGCAAACAACAGGCATGGCAAGAGGACGTCCCACTTACGCCTCAGGGGCTCTTCTAGGCCCATGATCATGCCCTTCAAGGTCCGGTTGAACCTTTCAACCAGACCATTACCTTGGGGGTGGTAAGGAGTGGTGAACTTATACGTTACCCCACACTCCTTCCACAGAGACTTCATGTACTGGGAGATGAAGTTGGTCCCCCTGTCAGACACCACCTCTCTGGGGAATCCCACACGGGAGAAAATCCCCATCAGTGCCCGTCCCACCACGGGGGCCGTCACTGTCCTGAGCGGGATGGCTTCAGGGTACCGGGTGGCATGGTCCACCAAGACCAGGATGAACCTGTTGCCCATGGCTGTCTTGGGGTCCAGAGGCCCCACAATGTCAATGCCCACTCGCTCGAATGGGGTACTCACAACTGGAAAGGGCTGGAGTGGGGCCTTGATCTTCCCCCCACTCTTCCCACTTGCCTGGCAAGTCTCACAGGTCCTGCAATGAGAGTCTGAACTCTTGTGCATCTGGGGCCAATAAAAGTGGGCAGCCAGCCTCTCAAAGGTCTTGGTCTGCCCCAGATGTCCTGCCAATGGAATGTCATGAGCCAACCCCAGTAGGAAGGTTCTGAAGCACTCGGGTACCACCAGCACACGGGCTGACCCTGGCTCAGCAACCTTAGGCTCACTATACAGGAGACTGTTCTCCCAATAAATCAGATGTGAACCAGACATGTCACCTTCTGCCTGGGCTGCAGCCTGTCGCCGCATACCCTCAAGAGAGGGGCAAACTCTCTGCTGCTCACAAAATTCCTCCCTGGTGGGTCCCCCTTCCTGCTGCCAATGGGTCAGCTCAGGCAGGTCCCCCAGTTCGGTGATCTGCTCCCCGGTAGGCTCCAGGGCATCCCCCTCAGGGTCTGCTTCTTAATGGGCCGTGGGAACCAAGGGGGCCGGCTTCCCGCGCCCCTTGCCCCTTCTCTCTAAGGCAGGGATCTGGGCCCTACTCTCAGGCTCCAGATCCTTTTCAACACCCTCCTTGGCTGCCATGGACCGCGTGGTAGCACACGCCCACTCAGGCAGACCCAACATCTCTAAGTGAGCCTTCCTCTCCACCGTAGCCCACGGGGAGTCCTCTAAATCATTGCCCAGCAGACAGTCTACAGGCATGGCGGGCCTCACAGCTACCTGAAGAGTTCCTGAGACCCCCCACTCAAAGGGAACCTGAGCCACCTCACATTGGCTCTCTGAGTTGTCGGCGGACACTACTGGGTAGAATGCATGGGGGACAACCTGCTCTTTGGACACCAACCGGGAGCTGACAGCAGTTACACTGGCCCCTGTGTCTCTTAGAGCCTCCACCCTATGGCCATTGATGGTCACCCACTGCCTGTATTTTTTAGTGTTAGCAGGCAGTGCAGGCTTGGGGACCATCTCAAAGTCCCCTAATGAGACAAGGGTCAATTCTACGGGATCCCACCCCTCTTGGGCACCCATCTCCTCCTCTCCCAGGGCTACACTAGCAATCTGGCGGGGTGGTGCACGGGGGGTGCACTGGCCCCCTTTGGGGGCACTGGGGATCAAAATATCTGTGGCCCACTTGACCACAGTTGTAACACGTGGGGGCCCCCTGGGAACAGGCCTACCTGGTGGGGGCCCGGTCCTCCTTTCTTGGGGGGGCTGGGACACCACTGCTGGGTTCCCTGGGGGATTACTTTGGGGCCCTCGGGGGAACTCCCTCTGTTGACCCTTGTCCCACCCACTCCTCTGCTGGGGACCCTGCCCACCTTTGGCGACGTCTCCCACTGGACCCTTGCGGACCCGGGTGCTCACCCAGCGGTCCGCCTCCTCAGCAAGCTTTCTAGGGTTAGTCAGCTTGCAATCAATTAGGTGCTGGCGTAGCTCAGGAAAACAATTGCTAGATAAATGCTCCCATGCAATCAAATCATAAAACTGTGCAAAAGTTTCTACTTTGCTACCTCTTACCCAGCGTTCCATGGCTCTGCAAAAAAGGACACATATTCAACCCACGTGGTACCCTCTAGCTTCTTACAGACCCTAAACCTCTGTCTATACATCTCAGGTGTCAAACCATAGCGGGTCACCAACGCTTCCTTCATGTGGGCGTAAACCATCCTACTTTCTGGGGGCAGGTCCAACAAGGTATCCCTCCCCTCACTCACAAAGCGTCCCCACAACCCTGCTCCCCAATCCTTCTCAGGGACCCGGTGGGACACCATGGCTACTTCATAAGCGGCAAACCATTGCCCAATATCTTCACTTTTGTGGAAATCTTTAATAACCTCCTTGGGTATATACACCCTACTCTCAGGGTGCACTACAGGTACGCTGCCACCAGAGGGGAGATTTCCATGCTCTTAGCTTTAATCTCCAACTCCCTCAATACTCTCTCATGCTCAAGCTTCATCCTCATAATCTCAATTTCTAACTTCTTGTTCTCTAGGTCCCGGTGACCATCCATTTTAAGCTTAGCCATCTCCATATTATGCCGCCTATCTCTCTCCCTGTCCTCCAGCTCTTCTGGGGACAGACCCTTAGCGGACACACTAGAGCCCGGGTTGGAAAGGGCTGGGTCTCCTACTAAGTCTACTACATCGCCCTGCTGCTCTCCTCCCTCCACAAGCTCTCCTAGATCCTTAGGGGCATCCCTGGCTTCTAGCCAGGCCTTCAGCGCCTTGTAATACTCCTCCCTCCTAGTGAGACCTGTGATAGGGACTGTGAATTGCTTGCAAAAATATTTGAGCTGCTTGGCATTGTAGGTTTCTATTTTCTCTTCTTCCCAGGAGAGATCTTCTGAGGCATTGGATCTGGGCTTGCCCATTGTAGAAATAACTGGCAATATCAATAAAGGACAGAAGAAAACTTCTCAAAAAATGTAAGCGGGTGAAAAATCACCGGCAATATCAATCACAATATAGGATCCTAAAAAATTCTCAGAAATGTGCGTGGGTGAAAAATCACCAGCAATATCAATCACAATAGGGGATCAAAAACTTTCAATAAATGTGCGCGGGTGAAAAATCACCGGCAATATCAATCACAATACAGGATCCCAAAAACTCTCAGAAATGTGCGTGGGTGAAAAATCACCAGCAATATCAATCACAATAGGGGATCAAAAACTTTCAATAAATGGGCGCGGGTGAAAAATCACCGACAATATCAATCACAATATAGGATCCCAAAAACTCTCAGAAAATGCGCGCGGGTGAAAAATCACCGGCAATATCAATCACAATATAGAAGCAAAAAAACAATTCTCAAAAAAAATGTATGCGGTACGTTATGGTCTGCACTCACTAGTAGTGTACACTATAATTACTGTATGCGATCATAAATGCAAGTCCAGATCCTCACCGCTGACCACCAATGTTAGAAATGGGGGTCTCTAGTTGGCAATGGCGGGCCACTGTCCAAGTAGGGACCCTTCTTCCTAAGTCAGAGTGAGAGGGCTACCCTCTTTAATACCCCTGCTCAACCCTGTGGTAACGTAGCACGAGCAGGTAGGCTTATCTCAGAGGCAGGGTGTGAAGCATTTATGATCATACACAGTAACACAATGAGGAACACTACAAAGGGACACCACACAAGTAGTTATTATAAAAAATAAGTATCTTTATATAAAGGCAGATTTATCACAAGACCAATAACTGTAAAAGCCACAATACTGTCAAAAATAGGATAGCTGTTGAAGGGCTGTCAAAAATAGTTCAAAGGTTGCAAAAATAAGGTTCAAGTTCAAAGCAGTGGTCTCTGCGACCCTTTCTTTCACAAAGTACCTGGGTTTAGTTGCAAAACCAACAAAGTGTCGCAAAGAAGCTGTAGCGATGATTCTCGGCACGCGAGGCCGGCGATGCGTTGAAATCCTTGCCGCAAGGGAGGATGATGCACCGATCTGCGGGATGCGTGCGGAGACGATGCGACAAACTTCTGCACGCTGGACCACCGATGCGATGACTTTCTTGCCGCGTGGGAGAAGTCGATGCGGTGATCCTGTTGCGCTGTGCGATCGTGTGGCGATGCGAAGACAAGACGCTCCGCGAGGGAGCGACGAAATTCGGTGTGATGCGATCAAAGTGGCGAACGCACGGCGTCCGCACTGCGATGTCTCGAAGCGATGATTTCTGTCAGGGTTGCGAGTGCGCGGCGACAGCAGCGCGATGATCTTTCCAGCGCGTCTCGGCTGCAGCGGCTCGCAAAGGGCGTCAGCGATGGTTTCGGGTTGCGGGCCCTCGGCGGCAGCAGCGCGAGGATTTTCCCAGCGCTCTCGACTGCAGCGGCCCGCAAAGATGCGTTAGCGTCGATTTCTTACCCTCTTCTCTCTGATGCAAACTAGAGGCCCTGGAACTCACAGGAGCCTCCTCAGCAGATAGCCGTCCTCGCAGGGAGGAAGCAGGAGGTTGGTGGTGGAGTCTGTTGTGCCTGAGACTCCAGCAGGAGGCTAGCTCTTTTCCTAGCCCTTGGGTGATTGCTGTACAAAAATAAAAGTTCTCTCAATAGTTCCTTTTCCTCTTCTTCAAGGTCCAGTGGTCACTGCTGCAGGCCAGTGCAAGAAAAACACACAAGCACAAGGACAGTCACTTCCTGCAGATTCCTCCAGTGGCACGGACAGAGGTTCCTCTCCAGATCCAAAAGCAATACAAAAGTAGGGGTTTGAGCACAGATATTTATACCCCAAAAGCCTTTGATCCTTGAAGCTTCCAGTCCCTGAACCTAGCCAGAACCAGTTCTGCTCAGGCCTGGAGCACTTTGTTTACCAGGCTGCATCCTTCCTTTCAGAAAGAGGGGTCTGCTAGCAGACACACAGTGGGAGGTGGAGCCAGCATTCACCTTGCCAGGCACAGCCCTATTCAGATCAAAGAGCCACCCTTCCCCACACTCTAAATGCAGATCTCTCTATTCCACCAAGGTCTGACTCAGCCTGTCCTGCCCCTCTAAAACCAGACAGCCAATACACATAACGGCAGAGCACACTGGAAGGCTTAGGCAAGAAAATACCTACTTTCTAAAAGTGGTATTTTCAAACACAGAATATAAAAATAAACTTCACTAAAAGGTGTATTTTAATATTCTGAGCTCAGGCATACTAAATTCGTTTTTCTACCATGTCCCTGGGGTCAGTTAGGACTATAGCATGTAATAGTCAAACTGCCCCTTCTAGCCTATGAGGAACAGGTAGCCTTACAGTAGTGAAAAACGAAATGGTGCATAATTCACTACCAGGACATGCTACACACACCCAGGCATGTCCTACCTTACACATACAATGCACCCTACCCGAGGGGCGACTTACAGGATGCCAAGGGAAGGTTCAGGGGCTGGGAAGTGGTTGCACTTCACAGCCAAGATGGCAGTTCTGGACTGCACACAGACACTGCAGTGGCAGGTCTGAGACACACTTTACAAGCTGCTTCTGTGGGTGGCACACATCAGTGCTGCAGGCCCACCAGCAGCATTTGGTTTACCAGCCCTGGGCACACATAGGCCACACTACTAGGGACTAACAGGTAACCCAAATAAGCCAATCAGGGATATACCAATTCACATAGACATATTTATACAGGGAGCATTCGCGCTGTGACACTGAATGGCAGTGGCACAGCGCCCAGAGCATCTAACACCAGTAAAACAGAGGAGACAACAGCGAAAAATGGAAGGGAGACCCACGCCAATGGTGCCAGGTCTAACACACAGCAAATGTGACAGGATAAGAACAAGATTTAAAAGCTTGTTTACAGAAAGCGAGTTTGTGGAAAAACACAGTATGCAAGATTTTGGCAATGGAAGGGACGAACCCAACAGCCTAAAACAAAGCCAGCAAACAGAAAATGTGAGTTACAAACCACACAGCTAATGGTAAGCAACGGGCGGAATGCATTCCTGGGTCAACTTTCTGAATGTGCCCAATGTCTTTAGCAAACCAGACAGCTACGCGGTTTGGTAGGCTGAGACATAAAAAAGTAGTTATATGAATGTGAGCGGTGGAAGTATAGATGTCATCCAGTCAAAGGGATTGTAAAGAAGCTATTTTCCAGGGGAATGACAAACATGAGAGGAAGAAAAGACATCAAGTAAGAAGCAAGCAAACAAGCGATTAGACAGGCAACCAATGATTAGCAATGGGCTGGCACAAAGTCCACTGGAAGTTTTTGATATGGTTCACAGAATGTCTTTGACGCACAGACAGCTAAAAGGCGTCTGTAGGCAAGATCTAAAAATAGAAGATCAATGCAAATGCCTAGGTCCTTGCATTGGGGGAATGGGACTATTGGGCTACTAAGGGTTTGGCGGGCTGAAGGGAGAGGGTGCAAATGCATGCGTGTGAGCGAGTGCATAGCTGGAAAGATGAAAGCATGTGTGCATGGATGAAAAGATGAATGTGTGAAAAGATGGATGCTTGCCGTTATCTCCCCATTTTGAGGGCAAAGAAAACAAATGGTTCCCCAGCTCCATGAAACAGAGAAATCTGGGGAGAGGTTGCATTGTCATGGCTATGCTGGGATAAGGGAAAGCCAAATTTCAAGTCCCATAACATTATGCCATTTTGTTTCGAGTGAAAGTCTAGTGCATTGAGGAAAGTATGGCCACAACACAATGGGGCCACAGACAGTGTACGGACACACACTGGTGAATGTATTAATGCACCAGTGCCTGTAACGATGCGTCAATGGATGCCTTAGAGTGGGAGCGTACATGGATGGCTAAATAGGTATGGATAAGTGCCTGGGTGTGACTGGATTGATAAAGGAAGGTGCAGATGTGTCGGAAGTCAAGAGCTGGACGCCTAGGTCTATTCATAGCCTTCTCTAAGTAACTGCTTCTAGAAGCCACAATTTCACAGCTGTAATGTGTGTTACAGAAGAATGTCTCCTGAAAAGTAGTAGCAGAAAAAACTCACAAAAGCACAAACAAATTCCAGGTGCTGGCCAACTTTTTATGTTAAATGTACAGGCTTGTAAATGCTGAACTGCAGCTATGTTATATAATTTGCCAGAGGGAAAGAAGGATAGCACCTTTGGCCAAAATAGAACCTTTGACCAGAAAAAAACCTTCTACAACGCAGAGGATGCATATCTCGTCGCTTTCTGGTACTTCAATGTGAATTCACTGGCAAATTAAAAGTTAAAAGCAAAAAAAGGCTTCAGTGTGAAGGTTAGATGAATGTGCGTCCTCCCAGACCAGACAAAAGAATAGCAAAGCCTGGGATGTTATTAAGAAAATAAGAAATAAAAAACACTGTTCTCTCTGACACTAAGCTTGTCACACATTGTCTTCCCAGAGTGTTTTACAAACATGTTTTGTATTTATTTCGCTATATCCTCGTGAAATTGTAACATTGGAGGATGGCTCACAGGGGAATCCAGGCTGCACACATTCTGGTTGGAGTGGGACACCTGACTGTACAAGCAGCGTCTTTCAGAATTATAGCAAGATGTCACATGAAGGAGTGATGAACAGATGCTCATTAAACAGCTATAACACGTTTGACATCCTCAATTAGAATATTCCACACACTCAGGGGTGGACTAGGGGATTTAAAAAAAAAACTTTTTCACAATAAGGAGAAAACCAGCTCACCCCAATATGGACAAAGAGCTTCAACTTAATATGAAAAGAATCCCACATCACTTCCAAGTTGTCAGGGATCTAACTCACCTGACGTGTCCTCAACAGCGTGAATGCACCATGGACAACTACAGAGGCATTGCCAGCCTCAAGATCTACTGCAAGTCGCCACTCCAGCTTCTGTTTCCCACTTGCAAAACTTAGTTTGAGAGAGTTGGAAATATCGATGAACCATTAACTTCAAGTTGCATCTAAATCAGTTACGTGTTTACCAGGAATCCAAAACATGCATAGTTGGAATAACTGGGACCTTCCAGAGTAACACTGTCTGGGTTTCCGGTGCTGCAGTTTATGGTCTTGAACTATTAGGAGTCTTATGTAGCTTAAAAAGTGGCAGCAGGGAACTGCTACTTACTGTCTGAAACCCTCAATGAGGTAGAAGTAACAGTATTAAGACCCACATATTAAGATCAAGAACTTAACGTATTATGGGTGATTTTTGTTAAGAGTTGCTTAAATGGGCACTGACCTTAGACTACTGCAGCCATGTGAGTACTTTAAGACGGACCGCAGTTATCTTTCGAAGTTGAATATCCTTTTACAACACGAGATTTACAACCATTTGTGGAGGAATGGCAAACGTAAGAAAACACAAAGAATCACTTTTAAACACATGGTAACCACAGTATTGCATTGCCCTGATCGTTTATATAGTACTATACTGTACCGTGCTGTAGTTTATTTTATAGCGATTCATAGTTTAACGAAGCACATTAATACGTTGTGTACATTACACTTAAATCCTATGTCAGCGAGGAGAATCGGTGAAGGGAAGATTTTCCGATATGCTTTGTTTGGAAATCTCGAGGTTGGGACCTATTCTTCCATGTCGTGGCACCATTTGACATGTCCACCCTTTGTTGAGACACAGCCAAGCCCTGCAAGTCCAGACCGTTTACAGTCCCAGTATAGCACTCACACTAGTCATCCATACAATGTAAACCAAAAGTAAAATATCTGCGTGATGAGTTACGCATGGACACGATGCATTACTCCAGTCCACATACTCTGCAATTTAGAGAGAAAATGTCACATTTGTCCAATCTTACAAAATAACCAAACAAGCATTTTAAGTAAAAGGATCACTTCATGCTTTCACTTCAAACTTACCTTAAAGTCCGACACAGAGTCTGCCCAGAGATGAACCCTTTCTAGCACAAGCTGTGGATGCAGGCGGCTCTTACGAGGCTGAAGCTGTTGCCTTCCTTTTTGCTGCACGAAGCCCTCCAAAGTCCTAACGTGCAGCTGCAGGAGCCCGCCACTTGTTTGAAGAAACATGGAGCTTGACTTTGCAACGCTGCTGGGTGGGATTAGTGATCCTACGCCACACGTGATCGGAGGGGGGGGTGTGACTTCCCTGATTGACATGCAGCCTCGGAACTTCAGGGATGAAGCCTGAAACGCCCAAGGCTGCCTTTACTAGCAACGTCATTTGGGGAGGCCCTTCACAACTGAAAGTCAGGGCTTTGATGAGCTGATGACCTCACAGGCCCCAGGGCTGAGGGATCATCGGCCCTGCAAAGTGTAGCTGAAGAGGCTGACGCAAGCGCACTGGAGAATCGGATGTGCCTGCCTGACACTGACCTGTGACTGCTGACCGACCCACACCGAGAAACGATTCCTTTAATAGATACACAGCAGGCAGTGTATCTGCATCTGTTTTATAGGTATTACAGTACCTACAATCAAAATAGTCTAGAGGCAGAAAACACGGGGCGCAGCCCCTACGCCCTAAGGAAAGAACCGCCACTGCCCATAGTCCATCTTTATGGTGGCAAGGGCATGAGTGACAGCACCTTCAGAGTGTAGAAGCAGGATAGAGTGATTTCATTGACTTGTTCGGTCAAGTCCAGTTTGCTTTGATTATTATTCAGAGGCTTCTAGCATAGGTGTGGGCCCTTGTTCTATTGGTCACCAGTTGCATCCCATGGTGAGGATTTCTTGCCAAAGTTCACTACTTCCTTCCTGTCAGTGTTGAGCTTGAGGCAGTATGGTGTCATCCAGTTAGTGAGTTTGATAATACTGGTGGTAAAATTGTTTCTTATATTGTGGGTCTTGTTCAAGTTTGAGTTGTGTGTCATTGGTGAAGGAGAGGATGTGGATGTTATATCCTTGGATGACGCTGGCCAGAGGGATCATGTATGTTTTGAAGAAGGTGGGGCTGAGCGATGAACCTTGAGGCATTCTGCAGATGAGTTTGTAGACTGCCAAGTAGTAAGGTGCAGGCTGCCAGCTTGTGTTTTATCCATTAAGAAGGAGCAGATCCAACAGAGAGCAGGTCTGTGGATGCCAGTCTCAAACCTGTGACAATTTTACCTGCAGGAGTTTTCTTACACAGCTGTATCTCTAGACAGATGGTGGCCAGAGGGAGAGGCAGTAAACGAGGAGTTGAGGATGAAAACATACAGGAAAATTTGAGAAAGTCTCCATACCCATTGATAAGTTTCGATTTGCCTTTGAGACAATCTGTTAAATTGTAAGGTGGAGTTTTTTGAGTCGGAAATGAGGTGACAGCATGCAAACAGCACATCAAGATCAGGGCTTGGCAGAACAGTGATACATAATCATGAGTGATGCACTTATAAACAGGTAAACTAAATGTTAAATAGTTTAATTTTTGAGTTGTTCATGATTGACACAAATCATTTATTTGGAAAAAAATGTATAGTATTCAATGTGCATTTTCCATTTAGCAACAACTGCTTTCACGTCATTGTCGGATTTCTACCTCTCATCACATCAATAAAATAAAAATTGACCAAAAGGCTGTGAAATATTGAACAAATATAAAGTTTACATTGAAATGCAGGAGAAGAATAGTATAATATATTGCACATTGCAGATGGAAAAATTTATTTCTATAGCAAGTTAATACTATCATGAAATAGGTGAATGTTTGAAGTAAAGCCCCTTAACTACTCTTAAGTGCTATTATACCTCTATGCATACCCGAAAACCACATTCTTGATATAAGATTTGTGGGAAGGAAGGAAAGACCATATTACGTGTCTGGACTGTTTCATATCCTTAGTTATATCAAACATAACTGAGCATTTCTACATAGTTTAAGAAATCCAGTGTTTTTTTGAATAATAAATGTACATTTATGGTTGCTCCAGTGAAGGTGAAAGCACAAAAAGGATGCTATGTGTCAGAAATGAGGTTATTCATTTTGGGGGTCACAAATCATCTCAATAAACCCACTCTAGTTATATCATAACACAATTGTGAAAGCATATTTGCTCATAACAAAGATTCTTAGGAGATCTCTACTTTGGCACAGGCAGCAGGCAATCCTAGGAAAAGTGTGTGGTAAGTTCAAGCAGTAGTAACAATTTTAAAGCAGAGTACAAAACACAATTCAATTTAAAAACCTAGTTAGAAAAATAGAGAGAACTTTAATGAGCAAAAAGCCATCAATATCTTCAAAATAGATTAAGGGGAACCAAGGATGTGAATCTCTACAAAAAGACCAACAAAACGTATGGCACCAATCAGAAATACATTTTTGCAGTTGACTGGGAACTAGATGCAATTTGGGGCCAATTATGATGGAGTGGAGGTTAGGTACATCAGGCGGGTCATCGCAGTCAAATCTTATACCTGCAGATGAAGGGATTGATTGAAAATGTGGAGGATATGTACTCCATTTCAAAAGTGATAGAGTACTGACTGATACTCCATCACAGAAGTGATAGGTGACCCTGTCCATCAAACTCTTGGTCTACCCGTTCTATTGTAAGTCAGGTGTGCCATCAGCTTTCTGTCACTGGGGCCCACCATTGGCTCTGTTTATGAAAATCTTACTCCAACAGCTTGACGGTGTGCTGGCCATAGGGGTAAAGGCATCACATGACTTGCCCTATTTAGATCAAGCTGCCTGAAGTCTTTTTTCTGTCCATCACCATCAGGGAAAACTGTGCTGAAACAAATAGAAAAATGTAATTAATAACCTCAACACCGAGGAAAAGCTCCCTGTGTGTGGAGGTCATTAGCTATTTATTTTTCAAAAACAAACTAGGCCTGGGTGGAATTTTGAATTCCACCAGCAGAATCGGAGGAATTTGGTAATTCCATGTTACTCTTGTAACACAAAATAACTGATAAGTTCTGCTTCTGTGCCGGTGGAATCAACAACTCTCATCTGCAGTGGTTTTTAGACATAGAGGGACTGCTCCCTCTTGCTGTTATGTTTAGAAACCACTGCATTCCCGTGGTCGCCCTTACGTACTCTGCAGTGATTAATTTTTAATCACTACAAAGTATGTAAGGGTGGGGCTCCCTCAGTGGCCACATGGAAGAATGGGCTAGATTTTAGCATGGGGCTGGAAAAGCCCATATTTGTCGCCAGGGGTTGTCCACGTAAACACTTAAACATCTGGAAACGGTGGGCGGATTACCGTGGACTATTGCTAGAGGAGGTGGTAGGGACAGGGGATCTCCACCAGAGGTGACACCACTATTGAGATAGGGATTAGGGGAGATCCATGAAATGGGGGCCCGATGGGCAGCCCAGGCGCGGTGTTTGAGCGATCTGGTTGGGTTGTGGGCGTGCAGTGGGATCGGGGGGGGGGGGGGTTGGGGGATGGGGGGAAGTTAGATATTATTGTGAGATCTCCTGTGTTTTCACGTGAAATGTCAAAGTATGATTTTCTCTATTTGATTGGGCAGTGGTTTCTGGGGTACAGAGCCCTGCATCATATGTGCAACTTGACGAATAAAGTTTGTTTATAAAAAAAAAAAGTATGTAAGGGTGCTGAGGGTTACACTTAAAACAAAATCCCAATTTGGAAGTTTGTTTATGAAAAACTAAAAGTAAGGTGAATGGCAAACAAAACTGACGGTGGCTGTTCACCAACCATTTTGTACCTTCAGAGGAACCACCAACCTCTGAAGGTATAGAGATCAACACATGGCCAACAGGGATCTCTAAATATGTCGGTCCTCTGTCAGTCAGGGTGAGGGACAACATTTCCTCTGCCACCGTAATGGCAGGCCCAGTTTCATCTCCTGAGCCACTCCCCTTTTCAGATGAGCTCTACTTCGAAATGAAAGTGTCAATCGGGATTTCATTCCCACTGTGATTGAAGTCTGGCTGTGAGAGATTCAAAATAGGTTGTGCTAAGCTGCCATTTGTTCTGCCAATGATCCTGTACGCTCCCATAGAGCTAATCCCTGCTAATTGGTTAGCAGCTTACATTATTTGGCGCTTCCTTGGCTCAATGGAAGTCCAGTGTCTTTGCAATTTGGATTGCTAATAATGACATGTATTCCAGTTCTGAAGGTATGATGAGTGGCAGAACAGGTTTTTAGGCAATTCAGCCTCTAGCAGCCTACATCACATTTTATGAAATTACTTTTCTGCTTAAGTTATCCAAAAATTTAAATCAGATTTAAAGGCTAAGCATAAAAAACTTTGAAACATTTTTTAGTCTTCCCTAAGTGAACATTGGTAACATAGGGTCGGATGTACTATTTACTGCCGCAAAATACTGGTCATAACTCGTGACTAGTATTTTTGCGACCAGTACATAATTTTCCAAAGTGTCCTAAGTACACATAGGTTGGTTCAGACAATTTAGATTTGGAGTAGGTCCCAAGTCATCCTACCTCATTATTATACATGAGTTAGGTCAAAAATGATGACTCATTCTGATTGTAAGCCAGTACAGGGATGGTGGCTTGCTGGGGTAAGCAGACCATTATGTCTGTGGTTGCCTTTCAATGAATAATTTTTTTTAATGCAGCCCATTTTTCTTAAAGAAAATGGGACTGTGTTAAAACGAAAGTTTATCTTTTCTAAAAAAAGTTTGGCCCTGATACGACTTTGCGGCGGAGCGTTGGTGCGGTGTTTCAATCTGCCGAGCCACCGCTTTGCCGAAGGTCGTTGCCGCCCGCCCCCAGATTATGACTTTTAAGTAGTCTGGCAGGCGGCATGGCAGTCCCACTTTTAAAGGCTGCAGTGTCTTTTTCAGAGCGACCGCACCACAAGGTTCTTGCACGGCAAGGACTCGAAAGTCCATGCCATGCAGGAACCCATGTGCATGAACATAGGGGGACACATGTCATGCCCCCTGTGTGCATCCACATGCGGTTGAAGCACACTTTGTTTCCTCTGCTCCAAGGTTTATATGGAGGAAGAACCTCCATGTATACCCTGGGGAAGAGGAAACAGCAGCTGTACCGCCAAGCATATTGTGGCCTATGACTACCACTACAACGCCGCGGAGCCGGCGGGCCCATGGTGGTCCAACTGCCCAACTTGTAATGGGGCGGTCGGACTGCTGGTGTGTCATTGGCTGGATCCACTACCGCCGCGCCACCACGAGTCTGGCGGTCCTCAGAAGGCCAGACTCATAATTGCAGCCTTTGAGTTGACACTGCCTGCTCCCCAACAAACTTTCCTTGGCATACACTAAGAGAACGAGCTCCATTTTGTAAATGGGGTCCCTGCAGAGTTGTAAGGGATCCAAGTGATATGAAGTGGTTTCTAAATATAGAGGGACTGCTCCCTCTTCCCGTCAAGTTTAGAAACCCCTGCATACCCCTCAACACCCTTACGTACTTTGCAGTGATTAGCTTTTAATCACTGCAGAGTATGTAAAGGCCCCCAATTTGGTGGTCAGTAACTTTTCAGTTGTTTACAATCTATATTTCAGTCCTAAAGAACTGATGCACATGGACAGGAATCACTATTTGGAAGTGACACCTACAGAGATCCCCTTTGAAATAACTATTATCCTTAAACCTATTTTAGGAGTCGGGAAAAAATTGAAGCATAAAATGGGATTATTTGTTGCAAAAGCATTTTTGCGGTTGCAAACTCCAAATCAGAACATTTGCGACCACATAAAATCTTTTTTCCCCTAAAATTGTTATCCCTAGGATTCCACCTAAGTTTATTTAGTCAAAAGTCTACCAGTCCTACACAGCGATATAGCTTTTGACTTTTATTTCACTATGAGGGCACACTAACCTCATATTAGCACCTTGCTCAGTTGACTTCTAAGGCACATTTTAAGGGGGACTTAGGAATATTAAAAAAAGTTTTTTTTCTGAAACAGCAAAACAGTGGGGCATATTATCAAGAAACGGCGTTAAAATTATCGCCACTTTAGCGGCAGAAAACTGCCGCTAAAGCGGCGATAATGGGCTTGATAATATGCCCTTGAGAATTCCAATAGAAGCCCATGTTCTGGTGTAAACATGGGCTTCTATTGGAATTCTCAAGGGCATATTATCAAGCCCATTATCGCCGCTTTAGCAACAGTTTTCTGCCGCTAAAGCGGCGATAATTTTAACGCCGTTCTTGATAATATGCCCCAATGTTTCTCTGTCGAGTGTGACCCCAGTTCTTTTAAACTGCATCTCATCTAGAGGTTATTCCCAGATGACCTATGTTTTTGATATATATTTTAGTAAGGTAAATACACAGTCAAGCCCGTGAATAACTTTACATGTCATAGGTGCACTGTAGGCTCTGTTTACAATGGATGTATAAGGGGAAAAAGTAGAGCAATTAGGGAGTTCCAATATGCATATGTACTAGAGGAGAAGCACAGTCACTTCATTACGGTTTAGCAGTAGTTCTGAAGTTGGCAAAAATAGAGTCCAGAAAAAGGTGAAAAATTGCAAGTGACATGTAGAAAACGTGGATTTGCTAGACTTTTTTTAGCTAAATAATTGTGTTAAATTTCCTTTTTTTGTTGCAGATTGCTGTTCCATACGATAACAACAAGTTAACACAATGGTATGGGTAATGCAAACCTGAACGACTTTCTGTGCCATGCAAAAATACTTCTGAGTGGTCAAAAATTAAATGGATTATTTTTTATACATCCCTCCAGGAAACATAAAATATATGGATAATACCGAATTAAAGGTGCACAAAAGAATAGTCCAAAACCTTAGAGTCATAGAAAGTAAAGTTAACACATATCCTATAGCCTGACACTTCTGGCAAGTACATGAGGACCAACAGCTCTTTTAGAGTACAGTGTTATTGATGGTATCCCTCCTAATGAAAGAGGAGGAGATAGCGGGACAGCCCTCAGAAAACTTGAGAGTTGATACATACTAGAATTAGACATAAAGGGGCTTATTACGATGTCGGTCGGTAAGCCTCTGCAGGATTGTCAGGGTCGGTTTGACCGACCGATCTTGTTTTGGAAGTGGTCATTCTTACCGCAGTATTATGATGCACTACAATGCATGGCTTACTGACCGATGCAGTTCCAACGATTCCGGCTAAAAATTCCGACTGCTAAAGTTTCGGAAAGGACGAATGGAACTGACCGAGCGCGGTCCGGACACTGCAACCACCCGCCCTATTACGATGCATATTTCCGACATGCTGTCTGTGTGGTTCCAACCACCTCATCAGAGCTGGCGCAAGGGGAGGCTCATAATGCTAAAACTCACCACAACACGCTTCCACAGTTCCTTTGCAGGTATGGAGCCCATTGCGATCGTTATACCGCTTCTGTACCTACTCAATGCCCAGCAAAACCAGGACCGCCGCGGACGTCGCCACAGGTAAGTGACACACCTACCCCTACACCAGTTGGCTTCAAAATTATCATTGCTGTGCCCCTCCTGTAAAAATGTATAAATCCTCCCCCCCCACCCCTCTCAATTATTGCACAATTGCTCATCTAAATTGACAATATCGAAACAGGGCTAAACCTGGCATCTGGTATTGCTGATGACTGTCATTCCATTGTCTCTCAAAGGGAGGAACAAAATGCCCTTAACTCAATGGTGATGCTGAAGATGAAATGATGACCAGGCCCATGAAGGAAGTCCAACGCTGCATGTGTAAAATTATGACACCATTTCATAATGGCTTCAAATATGTTGTTAATGTTATCCTAGCACACAAAAGAGCATATCATTCAATTCAATACAGGAGGATTGGTAATATTTAAGCTCTGTTGCCCCTTTTCACACATACTTCCAGTCAGGAAATAAATGACCAAAGTTGTCAGTGACAGTCCATTACAAGGCTGGCTCACTGCTGCCTCTCTTGGCTAGAGACTGGTGCACCCCCTGATAAAATGTATGGCCTCCCCCTGGGGCGGACCTCGCCCCCCATTTTGAAGACCTCTGTTCTACACATGGAAGTGACCACAAAGCGAAGCTGCAGTAATGGGAAAGTGTCCTGTACCATGTTGTGCAGGGGGAATGAGGGAATGTCAGCATCAGGTATCCCCACTGTGATCTGGAAATACAGGCACAGACCCAATGTTAGATATGGGATTTCTGGTTGGCTAGGGCTTGCGCCTAAGCCAGGCAGAAACCACCACTCTAGTCAGGGCAAGGGAGTTACACGCTGAAGATAACCCCTGCTCACCCCCTTGGTAGCTTGGCACAAGCAGTCAGGCTTATCCCAGAGGCAAAGTGTAAAGCGTTTGTGCAACACACTCACACAGCAGCAACACACTAGGCACACAACAAAAGAAACTCCACACAAGGTTATATCAAAAATAGCCTTTGTATTATCATAAACACATTAGAAACATAATCACACATTTACACTGTGCCAACTGGCACTAGGCAATATTCACAGGAGATTATATACAGGACAGGGCCAATTGGGCCACTGTCAGAACCATCAGAACAGGTAAGTAAATATAAAACATAAACAGTAACTACTGGAATAATGACCTCAGCATTATCACATTAGGCATAAACCCAATAGGCCCACCTCATTAGCATAAACACATTACACAATAGGCCTCACCAACATGAACACATTATGTAATAACCTCATAAGCATAAACATCAGAGGCATAAATCATGGTGCATAAATCACATTTGTCATAGGCATCACTTAAATCACATTAGGGCCTTGCGCCCTACCAACCTACAACTGACCCCCTGGCCAACTTGCCTTCTCTAGGGGCTCAAATGCCCTCTGTCCCAAATGTCAGGGCTTACTCCAGGGCGATTCAATTAGCCCTCTGGCTGCCAATGCAGCAAGCAAAGTGCTCAATTGCGCTGGGGCGTGGGGTGCAACCCACCCCTATCTTACCACAAAGAAATGACCCCCCAAACGTGGCAGCTACCTGCGCTCTCGCAGGGCAGATGGGCTCCTCACATAAGCGCAAAGAAGAACTGGCACTGGCACTACTAGTGCCTCCGGGGTCCCCACTGGGACTCTTCAAAGCAAATGGCCCCCAGTTGCAGCTGCCCGCAGCGGCGGCGCAACTGTGAGGAAAACAGGGTCACGGGCACTTCTGAGCCCTGGGAGTGACCACGAGGGAAGGCACCGACAATGTGCCTCGACACACCCCCCCACCAAGCTCACCACACAGCCCCACTTCGCCGGGGCTCTCCTGGGGCCGACCTCGGCAGCAACGATTCACCACTGGAAGCCCCCCACTCACCGGGGACTCCTCGGGGACTCTGCTCTTCACCAGGGAAAAGCACCAAAAAGAAGAGAGCCGGCTTCACACCCGGAGGGCGCCTCCTCCCACGACTAGGCCTCGTTTCTGCCTTCTCGGTAGGGGTCATGCCGCGGCTCCCCCTCGCTTCTCCTCACTTTGCCTGGTCCCCCTTCCTGGGACCGGGACTTCGACGGGGAACCCGCGAGGCTCCTGGACGTGCGAGAGGCCGCAGGCCCTGCCCACAACCAGGCAGTTTTGCCTGACTTCTGGGTCACGCTGGCAGCGGCCCGGCAGAACCTTCTCTCGGCGGCTCCTCAGTGCGGGGTGGTCACCCGCCCGTAAAATAAACACTGGTGCGGGGTGGGCACCCACTTCTGGCACCACAATGCGGGGTAGGCTCCCACTAGACCGGCATCCATGCGGGGTAGGCTCCCGCCGTCACAGATGCACAAACGCGGGGTGGGCTCCCGCTAGTCAAAAGGCATAAAACATAAAATGCGGGGTGGGCACCCGCTTTTCACGACCACCAGTGCGGGGTGGGCACCCGCTTTAAATAAGCATAAATCAGCGTGGTAGGCTCCCACTCCTCGCTGCAACTCGGGGGAATCCCTACGCCGGGGATTCCCTCTCCATGATGTGCAGCTAAGTGCTGCAGGGCTCACAAGCTCCTGGACAGGTGAATAGAGCGCCCACGAGGCGCTAAGGCCCCCACAGGTCCAGGGCAAAGTTCTAGGGGCACAAGGCTGGGCCCAGGCAGGCCAGATCACAGGCCCTCCAGCAGGGAGGCAGTCCCTTGTGGCGGATCCTCCTGGAGCCCAGCAGCAGCAGGTCCCCTCAGCACAGGAACAGCACCACAACATGGGGTCACAGCCCCTACATTTATACTACATTTCTCCTTTGTCTTCAAAGCACAGGGCTTGGGGGAACCAGTCCCAACTGGTTCTGGGGTTTTTTGGAGCACTCTGTTTACAGGGCTCCTCTTCCCCTTTGTTAGGTGGGGGCTCTGTCATCAGACACACCACAGGGGGCGGAGCCAGCATTGTACAGGCTAGGCACCAACCTATTCAGGGACCAGGGACTTCTCCTCCCACTACTCCAAATGCATATGTCCCATTCAGCCTAGCGCTGACTCTCCCTGCCCCTCCTGGAGCCACACACACCTCACCAGCCCCTGTCACTCAAAAGCCAGACATGCAATTCACATCAGGCAGGCAGACACATAGCACACAGAAATGCCAACTTCTAAAGGTGGCATTTCTAAAATAGTTATAATAAATCTGCGCACACCATTGTGTAGCATTTATTATCACTATTCCAAATATACCAAACTTGACCACGCTGCTCCTCTCATATCAGAAATTACCACTGAAACACTTATCAGGGAATCCCCAATGCATTCCTATGGGAGGGCAGCCTCACAGCAGTGAGAAACCAAAATGGCTGTTTGTCACTACCAGGACATGTCACACACTTAAGGTACATGTCCTACCTTTCACCTACAATGCACCCTGCCCATAGGGCTAGTTAGGGCCTACTTTAGGGGTGACTGACATGTAGTAAAAGGGGGCTCACAGACATGGCACACACTTTAGGTGCCATGTCACAGCGGCAGCAACACTGCGCGCACAGGCCCTGCAATGGCAGAGGCCTGAGATAGGTTTGAAAGGCTACTTTGGTGGGTGGCGCAATCAGCGCTGCAAGCCCACCAGTAGCATTTAATTTACCAGCCCTGGGTATATGAGATACCACTTTACAAGGGACTGACAGGTAAATTAAATAGGCCAAACAGGTGTAGACCAATCTTACCATATTTATCACAGAGAGCACACACACTTTACACTGGACAGCAGTGCTAAAGTGCCCAGAGTCCTAAAACCACCAACACCATGTCAGAAAAAAGGCTAGGAGAAAGGCAAAAGTTTAGGGATGACCCTGCAAAAAGGGCCAAGTCCAACACCCAACATATAGGTAGGAATGCAAACGGGCATAGGCACATAGATATATGAACAGAAATATGTATGGTGAGCTCACCACTGCTTTAAGTGCCACATGTCATGGCAACATAACACTAATGCACACCTAAAAGTATGTCCCACAGAAACCCATACTGTGGCACACTACATCCTCCCTGAACCAATACCCTCATCACTACTGCTGGGAGCAAAGACTGAAAGTCCACCTGCACACCTAAACTGTATCGTGAATGAAAGTGTTGCAGTGCAGTGTCACACTGAAAATGTATATCTTGAGATGTACCACATGAGGGGGCTTGAATGTGCATTGGAGGAGCAAGCACTGACAAATCTACATCATCCTATGAAGAGTAATTTGACTTGATAGTGCCTAGCATTACCATGATGGCAATTGTATGCACAGTAAGCTACCATCCAAACCCCATTGCGTGCAGCAACATTTTGAAAAAACAGAAAGCAGACTTTGCAGCTGCATCACCTACCAGTGCCCCACAACTAATAGCTTAGATATCTGTAACACTACAACTACATTCTCCTACTGTCTACACTGACCCAATGTCAGGGCTGACAAGTAGTCAATGAGATACCACTAACCTGTAACGTTACCCAGCAGGGGCAATGTGAAGCTATCTCTCTAATTCCCCGTTGCAATACCTCTCAAGAGCAAATAGTACAAGCTATCTCGAAAAGGTACCACTCAGGGGGAAAAGGGAATGGGATAAAATAATAAACAAGCTGCTGAAGCAAATCAAGAAGATTCTTCTGCAGCGTCCTTCACAGTGTGGCAAGCGCTCTGGAAAGTGTCCCCCTTTATGCGTTATATCTGCAGAAGGATAGAAAAGAAACAACATTCATAAGGAACAGACAATTTGCAGCACTCTGTGTTTAAGGTAAGGTTAAGAGTCAACTACTTACATCACACATAAGCAGAAGACATTCAAGAAATAATTCGGTCTCACAAATACTAGGAGTTCAATATGCAAATCCTGGTTGCTCAAAATGTAAATAAAATTGCTGTCTCTCAATAGCAGTTATCTTGAGGAAAACCTTGATGCCATGCCCTGTGAAATAACACTGCCAAAGCTGCATCAGACAAGCAAAAAATAAAAGGCTAGAAACAGCACGCTTGTATAGCCAGCATCAAAAGAATAAATAAACAAATGTAACGTGAATGCTGTACTTGGCGCCACACTCTTGGAGTGGTGAGAAGACGTCCAAGCAATGCCCTGCAGTCCTTGTGAAACAGCGGTGAAAACAATCCGGAGAGTAATGATGAAGACGGCGTTCTCCCTTCACCGCTATCATGGAAGAGGTAATCCTGGTAGGTTCCTTGATAACGCCTCGCTAAACAACGGCCCCAGCCACTTTCCGCTAGTATCCTTCCAGTGCTAGGGAGGGGTTAGCGGCTCCTCAAAAACCCGCTAACTGCCCCAACAGGAATCTCAGTGGAGAGCAACGCCTCCCGCTGGTGATATCAAAGTGAAGCCATTTTGGCGGCTTCCAACCTCAATCGTTGCCGTTTACGAACGGAAAAGTACTCCAAAATGACGAAGCGTGCAGACTCTGCTCACACCCTGAGCCTTGAATGAAAAGATTAACATGAAAAAAATGCGAGCCGCCTGCTCGTTCGGGAAGGCTAAATCCAAACGAATAACTCCAATCAGATAAAATTGTCAAGCCCCTTCCTCTGTTTTGGCAGGGATTATATAGCCGGTCACTCAGGGCACGTGTTCCAAGGATTTCTGGGAGTTGTAGTTCCTTGCCTGCATCCACATTCTTCCTCTAGTCACACCATTATAGAAAATAGGGGGAAGAATAGAAGGAATACTGGCTCTTGCGCATACAACCATAACACCCAACTACAAATGCCAAAACATTGAAGTCACCTTCATGTCAATAAGGTGAATTGACATCAACAATCTTTGCCAATGTCAAACACTCAGGCATCTTAGGTACAATGTAAGGTGTCCATTCACATATCTAGATCCTGTTATGTGCCTGAAGTATTGACATATCACATGTGCAGCAACATGTGAATAGCACAATCATGTGGCTCATTTGACTGTCAAAGCTGGCCACATAGACCCAATACACATCCCTATGAGCCCCATCCCAATTTCCTTCATAAATAAAGCTACTCCAACTATTGTGACAAACAAGATAAAGCAGTCACAATGCAAAGATCACTACACTGATATACTCTACTACAACCCAGAAGTCCTAACGTTTGTAGCTGTACCAGTGTTTGCACGTGATACATCATACCTGGACAGATATACACACTCAACATCATTTGACACACAAACACTCCTTGACAACCCTCACATACACCTAACAACAAATATGTCTCTCTGATAGCACATACATCGCCTATCAGGCATGTAACCATGGTCAAGTTTGGTGCATCATATTTCTGGGTGGAAGTTCAAATATGGGCCTACGTGTGCATCAAGACAAAATATAAAGGCACATCATGGCTGCATGATGTTGTCTATGTTCAGTTTACTAATATTCAACGTGCACAGACTCACATAATCTAACTGTGCATTAAGCCCTGAAGCTGATGTATATGACTCCGCAACGTAGTGCCCAACTCAACAATCACACCATATTATAACTAGCTATCAACTCCTGTGACACCCATTCCTGTACCATAAGCCAGCTCCTCATGCAAGTAACACATACATCAGTAGTGAATAAGTAAGTACAGAAACACAGTCTAACTTACTAAGCATTGTCATGGACCCACACACACCATCCACATGAGAGAGGCAAATAATGTGAATGGCATTACAACCGTCCAAATTCCACTACACAGGAGGCCACTGTGCATAGACACCCTGCATACAATGGATCTCAAATTTAAGGGGAATCCTGGAAGACAGCATGGCCAGGACATAGTCTGATTTGTACCTATCTCCCACTCTCCATGTGGACAGGACCTTGAGAATCAGTCTCAACTGGGGCTAGTGGCTATTGGCCCCATTTGTCATTGGATTTACTTAACAAGATCTACTGAAGGAAAAGCTATTGGCCCATATCTATTAAGTCTCATTTAGCAGTTTACACATTGCTTTGTGTACATGTGTGGCTAAACTAACTATCATGTCTGAACACTCACAACGCCTCCAAGTGTATTGTCAACAAGATTCACTTTGTACACGTCAAATAC
Organism: Calotriton arnoldi; assembly: GCA_963921515.1. NCBI lineage: Eukaryota > Metazoa > Chordata > Amphibia > Caudata > Salamandridae > Calotriton > Calotriton arnoldi. The sequence goes on from CAWUFW010017847.1 coordinate 177,499, forward strand.
AAATGCAGCGTACATCTCTTTGAATTTTGTCCGTTGACACACTTGCACAATGGACTTAGGAATCTAACTAAACTATTATTGAATACAATGTGCAATGCAAGTTTTGCTCCTTCATCCCACACTCCTACACAAACCTCATGCAGACATTAATACCCAGCCAATGTAGGTATAGAAACCCACACAACATCCCAATAGACCTATCTACTCTAGGATCCATATGCTATCATTGTCATACCAACAGAACTGTACTCACACATATTAAATTACACATGAATGACAGTTAACAGCAAGAGATAGGTTTGGACACAGGAATACCAAAAACTAAATAAAAATGGCTTTATTCAGCCTCCAGAGTTCAAGTATTAAAACAAAGGCCAATATCCTGTCCAAATGTCCATGTTGTGGGCCAGCAAAGTGTGGTCCACACAAACTTGTCTTCATGAATGCTGCTGAAGGATACCTCCCCTGGAAGAGGCATGTAGGGGGCATGCCAGGCACCAAGAGAAACTAGGGGGGGGGCTGGGCTGGACCTTGGGAAGGCTGTGCTGGGCCTTGGAGGGCTGGGTTCAGAATTGGGGATCAGCTGGGTCAGTTGGAGGGCAGGATGTAGGCACGGAGGGGCTGGGATTCACCATTTTGGGGATTTTATAGCCTTGAAGGGTGGTGAGGGGAATAGGGGGGACCTTTTCGGATTTTAATTTCTTCCCCGTGGAGGTACTGGGGTAGGATGGGGAAGATGATTTTCTGGGTTTAGGAGGGAGTGAGCCGGTGGCAGGTAGGGTTGGACTGAGACCCAAAAGCAGCCCTGGTAAATTTTGTCGGACCAGCCCACTCACTGCATAGTGAGTCTCAGGAAGCTCCGTTCAGCTGTGCTGAGGCTTGTATTTTTATTGCACTGCATTGCTGGTATTGCTGTGTCCCGTCCAAGCCTACAGTGAGGGCGTCCCGGAAAGGTGAAAATCAGCACCCTTAAGTAAAAACCGGCCCCCTGGCCTCCAGCTTACAGGGGAATCTCCTGATACCTGGTATGGCCAGTCCTGCCCTAGTGGCAGGAGGAGGAACCTTTGTCTTCCTGCTTCCCTGCTGTTGCTTGTGGCTCTCAGTAGGGGGCTTGCTAAGTGTTTTGGGTGTGGAAGGATATGGCAGGGGTACAAGAGTCTTCACTTTACGTTTGGGAGGTGGTTGTTGAGTTTGGGAAGGGAAGAGGTCAAGGGCAATGAGGTGGGCCAATTGGGTACGAGGAGAGGCACGGGTAGGGGGTGTGGAGGCAGAGCATAGTGATGTATGCAGCATGTCTGTGGGTGCTGGTGTGGTGTATGTAAAGGCTGTGTGTGATGGTGTTGTGTCTGTATGCAAGTCAGTGGATTTAGAAGTTAGGGTGTCCTGTGTCTGCTGAGTGTGTGTGTGTCTGTCTTTTGCCTTATGTCTGTGTGTTTGTGTGCTGCGTGTGAATGTTGAGGTGGATGCATGCTAAGGTTTGCATGTGCTTTGGTCAGGTATGGGAATATCTTTCTCAGGAGGTCAATGGTCTCTACACTCAGGGCAGCAGGGGAGACAGAGGCAGGGGGTGAGGTGGTGCCTGGCGCAAAGGAGACTCCTCCCCTCTTAGGGGAGCGGCCACGGACAGCGGGCTGGGGAGCAGCTGTGAGCTTGGAAATAGGGGGTGATGGACTCAGATGTAGTGAACATAGGTCCAGGGGGATCCACCACCACCTGGTAGGGCTCATTGGAACTGAGTCGGATGTTGACAACATTTCTGTGATGTCCATCAGCTCCTCAGTGGCACTCTCATCACCCTCTGTGCCACTGGTTCCTTCTTGCTCACTGGCAGCATGAGAACCACTGTGGCCAGCTGCTTCCCCAACAGTTGTGGCACTGTCTCCCTCGCTGCCCTGGTATGCTGTTGAAAAAAAGATTTGAAAATTAGTCAAGATGTGGAGATGTACAATGTACATAGGTGTATTAACAAGTCTACCACATTGGCTAACATCATCATTTCTACTTGGATGACAACAGTTGGTCATACAGAGTCAATAGCACATTAGAGAAAGCTACAAGACCTGTGCACGCTCTCACATAATGGTGTCAGGAACATAGTTTGATGCAACGTCATGTTGATCCTTCTCAATGTCTTAACCACATCTATGTACCAGCTGGTGTATTGTTTCTCACTCCTGAGTCCCTCACTGTATACCACCTTTACCTCATGTGATCCAAGGGAGAATAGACCTTCTACTAAGAAATGGGAGAATACTGCAGCCTTAACATACAGCTTATAGTGAACTCTCCCAATCCAGAGTTTGTAGAACAGCAGGTGCCCTGCTTCAGTAAACATAGTTTGATGAGTCAACATCAAGATGTTGGAGCCATGGAATAGGCTAGTTCACATGGATCGCATTCCTGTTGCACATCTGTCCATTAGCAGATGAAGCAGTTCTAAGTGTCACATGTGTAACTCAGATAGAAGATACACACTGAATATAGGCCTAGCAAGTCAAAAATGTATTCCTACAAGTATTGTGTCATGTCTACACAGTGCAATAATCAAATGTACTCTAGACATATTGCAAAACGTATAATAGTCTGACATGTAAACATAGCTTATCACACTGCCATAGACAATTACTTAATATTACTTCAGGGACATGTGGCTTACTATACCACCAGGCCAGGTAGAATCATTGTGTGGCTGCAATGTTAGTGCACAACATTTTACTTCATACCTTTTGACAACACTATTACTTATCGTGTACATTCTGCTGATGTCCACATCTCACAAAGAAAAGTCAGACTATTCCTCCCTGAGAAATATCAACAGTCACATAATGTCCAGCTTATATGCCGTTGTGTTCTTCATCTGATTATATCTGCCCTTCTAAGGTGTCGGTGAAGCCGCATTTCCAGATATCTGAGTAAGAGTGCTAAACCATAGTTTCATTTGCACACAAAGATTCATGGCCCTTGTAACAGCCATAAATACCATAGGTAATGTGTAACTTCCACTTCTATGGACTTACCCCCCTCTAAACCTAACACCTACTTTGTAAGGCACTCGCAGACAACTGTTGTCACCTACACATAGTCCAAAACATGGAATCAGCTCAAATTTATATAGGATGTATTCTGTCACTCTCTTATGGTAAGGTCCAGTCTGACATGTGACATCAGTACACATAAATCTGAATATTGACAGCTGCTACATTGGACAACAGAGAGCACCAGTGCTGTTTGTAAATTGTTTAACACAGATCAATCTCCACTTACCAAGGACTGCAATTACACTGTGCCTGATATCTGGTCTTATTGCATGGCATGTCATAGTCAAGTTCACATGCATCAAATAATGCAAATGTTTTGTTGTCTCAATACAGAGAGCATGGCAAACAATGGTATTTCTGATTAACACAGAAATAGGTAAAGGGTCTCTTTCTTGCACATTGTGTTGTCATGTGCCCATTACACGATGGAATTGCACTACTGGTAATACCCAGCCTCTTTTAGTCCTACATGGCCCTGATTTAAGGGACCTAACCATGCAACAACAACTCTTGTTGCATGTGCTACATGTTACACATTACATGGGTCTCGATTGTTGCAAAACCTAAAAGTCATTCAAATGCTGCATGCACGCTGCCGCCTAACGCATGGTTCAAAATAGCTGGCGGTCCGCGAGTAAGATTGCAACATTAGCAATGGAAGTCTACCACGTCGTTCTTCATTGCAGGCATACATAATCAGCTAGTTGCAACTGTCACCATAATAAGTTACAGCCTATGGCTGTGTCTGCCTCGGTTCTGATCCTCCTACAGCAACCTTTGAATCTAGAATCAGTTGGTGGAAAAAAATTGAAAATGTTGAGGTTTTGTACTAAACCATGCCTGGATGCACTATATTGTGTGTTGAAGGAGCATACAATGCAAATGCATACATTCACATGTATAAGTCACCTTGAGAGGACCCTGAAACAATTGTTGGCAGGTTAAACCAACATGAAAGTAAACACTACAGATTCTGATTTTTAAATTCTCTCAGGCAGTATGTGGTCCATGTCCATTGTCAGGTGTGAATACACCACATGGCAGTTTGGGAAGCCACTGTCACCCAGTGTGCGATGTGTGTGATGTCCAGGTGAAAAGCGGCTGTGTGCCTGATGTACAGTATCCTACCGTCCCAGAGGACATAACACTCAAAACTCAATCACCATATTAGTCATTGTGAGTAAATGGGACATTGTAAGTGGTCTATGTATTCCATACTTAAGTGACATCTGCATATTGAGAAAGATGTACATTGTGAATGCGCTGTGTATGTCATTGTATGTGCAATGCAGACATAACTTAACTTAATGACAGGGTGCACCATGTACCATTTGTCTGCATGAATTGCTGGGTGAATTTCAAGATGTATGTGGTGTACATAATGCCATACATAACTTGATCCTAGTGTGTTTACGACAAAATTCACTTAGGCATTAGACATACCTAAGTTGGATTGTGAAATTAGGACTATGTCCTGCTTGATTTTGCATTAAAACAAACTGCCACTAGTGATATGAGTCAAGTGTACTTTCCTTCCTGTGTAACCATACATTTGAGACTTAATCAGAAATGTCATGTATGCTGTGGTATGGTTAGTATATTTTTGTTTTGTGAAATCTGGTTTGCACTGCCATGGACTATAATGTGTGTTCACTTTGGTATTTGACTAATTACATGTTGCTGGGCACAATGTGATCTAACACCTACTGTGTTTACACTCCACACATAGGTATCTCGTAGGCAGTAAGCCTGGGCGTAGTTCGCGAAGTAGCGCTACGCGAAGCTGCGTGAAGTGCAGTTCGCACTACGCGAGCTACGCGAACTGCGTAGTGCGCTGTTCGTGATGATTGCACAGTGCCGTATGCTTGTCCGCACTGTGCAATCATTGAAAAGGGCATCTTGCACAGTGTGAGCTGTCTTTTACTGCCGCTCGAGTAGATTTTTACTCGAGCGGCAGCTTTCTCAACGCGGACTGGTAGTTTCTCATCGCGAGCGGTCGCGAGCATACGCGACCACTCGCAATGAGAAACCTGACCTCCCGCGTTGAGAATCTCGCCGGCAGGTTTATTTTCCACGCTCGCGATCGGCAACTTGATGTTGCTGATCGCGAACGAGAAAAAGTCTCGCCGGATGTCATTTTGCTTGCTCGCGGTCGCCAACTTGACGTTGAGGACCGCGAGCAAGCAAGAAATGACCGCTGCACTACGCTACGCTACGCGTGTTTGCACTGTGCTACGTGCAATTTGCGTTGTGCGAAGTAGCGCAAACTTCGCAAACTACGCGAGCGTAGCGTAGTGCTTTGCCCAGGGTTAGTAGGCAGCCTCCCGTCTACAGGCCCTTTCCTGACCTACAAACCATGGAAGAGAGGGACGTGATCAGAAAATTCTGTCTCAATAAGGCCGCGATAAATGATTTGTGCCAGCAGTTGGCACCTTCATAACATACACATCGCTACTATCCTACATCACTGACGGCCAAAGTCAAGGTGATGGCAGGACTGCATTTCTTGGCCATGGGGTCATTCCAGTACACAGTGGCAACATCTGGCAGAATGTCCCAGCCCATGTTTAGCAATGTACTTCGGGATGTACTGCAGGCATTGACCAGGCACATTGACAGCTACATCAAGTTTCCCAAACAAGGGGAATCGAACGATATCAAAGCTGATTTTCATGGGTTTGGGCGAATCCCACATGTCATTGGAGCAATTGATGGTACCCATATTACTTTGATTCCACCACAGGCTAATGAGCAAGCATATCAGAACAGGAAGCACTTCCACTCAATCAACATACAGGTAGTGTGTTTGGCAGATATGTGTATCTCCCACGTCTGTGCCCAATTTCCCGGATCAGCCCACGATTCGCACATTCTAAGAACCAGCGTCATACCCCATTTGATAACTTAACTACTGCCAGAGCGTGCCTGTCATGTTGGTAAGTACGTTTTTTAATGGTGTTTGTTGTGTGTGTGTTATCAGTGAATGTTTGCTTGAAAAGTGTACTCATGTCTATCTTCCATTTAGGAGACACAGGACAACCCAACCATCCATGGTTACTAACATCATTGCGGAATCCAGTCACTCCAATGAGGCCCATGGGAGGACAAGGCGGATAGTGGAGCGGACTTTTGGACTCCTGACCGCAAGATTTCGCTGTCTTGACAAAACTGGAGGAGCCCTACAATATTCTCCTGGAGAGGTGTGCCAGATCACCGTTGCCTGCTGCATGCTCCACATCCTGGCGATCAAGAAGGAAATCCCTCTGATTGAAGATGAAGAAGACCAGCAAGTGCCACCAGCTTAGGATCCGGGACTGGGCAATGAAACAGTGGTAAGGAGGAAGGAGTTGACTTGCAAGAACAGCTTATCAACAACTTCTTTTTATGACTGTAAGCATGCACTGAGATGTTTTTCCTATTCTACTGTGTTTGTCATTGTGTAGATGTGTGGACTATGTGTATTTATACATCACAGTGTAGGTGTGCCAATGTTTATGCAGGACAGGTTTGGGATATGGTCATAGTTACATGCTGTTAGACTTGGCATCTTTTGGCGTGTTTCCCCTGACTTTTTGCTTTCTGATTTCCCGGTTTTGACTCTGTTTTTGCTGGTATAGTGTCTCTGAGCACTTTCTCACTGCTATTCAGTGTTAAAGTGCAAGTGCTCCTTTTGTAAATTATGTTATGGATTGGTGTTTCCATGATTGGCATATTTGATTTACTGGTGAGGCCCTAGTAAAGTGCACTGAGAGTGCCAGGGCTGGTAAATCAAAGGCTACTAGTGGGCTTGCAGCACGGGTTGTGCCACCCACAGAAGTAGCCCTGAAAAGGTAACTCAGACCTGCCACCGCAGAGTCTGCGCGTAGTGTGTATCTGCCATGTTGACCTGGCACGTGCACCCACTTGCCAGGCCCCAAGCTTCCCTTTTTCTACATGTCAGTCACCCCTAAGGTAGGCCCAAGGTACCCCTGCGGGCAGGTTGCTATGTATGTTAAAGGTAAGACATGTACTGATGTGTGTGACATTTCCTGGTGGTGAATTACAGTGTATTTAGTTTTTCACCATTGCAAGGCTACCTATTCCCATTGGACAGAATGGGGAGTTTGTTTATAACATCTTATAAACATAACAGGCCCTGGGAACAAGGTAGAGAAATGAAGTTTAGTACCCCTGAACTCAGAATCTAAAGATGCATCTTTTAGTAAAGATGATTTTTACATTCTGTGTTTGAAAATACCACTTTTAGAAAGTAGGTATTGTCTTGCTTAGCCTTCCTGTGTGCCGCTGCTGGGGTTGTGGATTGACTGGCGGACTTTGGGATGACAGAGGCTGGAGAGGGGCAGTGGCTCCAGAGAACCTGATGGGTCATGGATGGGCTGAATAGACCTGGGCTGCATTTTAGAGTAGTGGTAGGAGATTTCCTTGCACCTGAATGGACCTGGTCTGGCTTGTACAATGCCGTCTCCAACCCCTGCCAGGAAGCTGCACCCGTGAAGACGGAACTGGTTTGGGCTTGGTACAGACACTCTCTGCCTTCAGAGAACAAAGGGCCCGATTCACAAAAGTAATCTGAGACAGAATCCTAACTTTACGACTTTTGGTGTTCACAAAAGGCATTTAGGAGTAGTAAAGTTAGGATTTTGTCTTAAGTTTGTCTTAAGATTTGGTCTTAAGACAAAATCCTAACTTAAGTTAATCTTAAGTTAAACTTAAGTCAGGATTTTGTCTTAAGTTTGTCTTAAGTTTTGGTCTTAAGACAAAATCCTAACTTAAGTTTAACTTAAGTTTAACTTAAGTTAGGATTTTGTCTTAAGACCAAACTTAAGACAAAATCCTAACTTAAGTTTAACTTAAGTTTAACATAAGTTTAACTTAAGTTGGGATTTTGTCTTAAGACCAAAACTTAAGACAAAATCCTAACTTTACTACTCCTAAATGCCTTTTGTGAATACCGAAAGTCGTAAAGTTAGGATTTTGTCTCAGATTACTTTTGTGAATCGGGCCCAAAGGATTTAGTGGCATAAATATTGGGGCCCAGACCCCAGCACTTTAGAACTCTTTTGGACCAAGAAGGCTGCCAAGAAGAAGAGCCGGAGAAGCTGTAAGGAGGGACTACCACTTTGCTGTGTGCTTTGCTGTGTTGGGCTGCATTGGCTGCTTCTGTCTTGGGCAGTGAAAGGACTGGACTGAACTTTCTGCAATCTATTTTTGTGAGTTTCTCCAAGGGCTTGAGGTAGAACTTGCCCCCTTTTCAAGAAGTCTCAGGAACAGCAAAGACTTCAAATTCTTCTACCCTCAGCACTGGGGACTGTGTGCTTTGTGCTGCAACAGAAGAAAAGCAACCCGATGCCATCTACAACACCGCAGCCGACTCCGTGACCTGAAGGCACCGCAGAGGGCACCGCCACAACGCCGTACCACAACCCTGGTCTCACCAACGATGCCTGCTGACGCCGCCACCGAGCCGCTGCTTGCACTGCGACCTGTGGGCACCGCACTCCTTACCGCCTCACTTCACATCGTCGCCCTGGTATCCCCGACGATGCCGCTTCACGCCCACATCGCCGCCGCTGCTTGCACCATGGTTCGAGGGCACCCCCGTAAGTTACACAACGCATCGCCCTCATCCCGCACCGCAGCCTTGGCCTACCGATGCAAGCGCCATCGACTCCAGTTCGTCAGCCGACGACAGCGCTTCAGCAACAACGACGCTGCTGCTTGCACCGTGACCTGCCAGCACTGCGACGAGCACCGCATCATCTCGCACCATAGCCCTGGTCTCACCGACGGCGCTGGACGACCATCACCGAGCCGCTGTCTGCACCGCAACCTGAGGGCACCGCACGCCGCACCGCTGCACTTCGCACCGCCGGCACCCGACGCCTGCCGATGCTGGCGCTCCTGCCTTCAACCGCGAGGAGTTCGATCTGCAACGCGTGTGACTTCAAGGGCCCAACGACTCCTGCACCGACCTCCGGAACCAATGCCTGTGGATGCCGCGCCTTCGGAGCTCAACGAGAGGTCGCCGATGCCCTGCATTTCTAAAAGGTACTGTCTTGCGGGTCTTCCCAACACCGTAGCTGGCTCGCAACACCGCGGTCAGCCAGAACTGTTTGGATTTGTTGCCGTGATAGCCCCAGACGGAGCTATCGACATCAAGGAACTTTATTTCAAGTTTATTTTGATAACTGAAGATTTCTAAGTACTGCATTGTGGATTTTGGTCTTGTCTTAAGTATATAAAAATATTGGATATTTTCTAAACTGGTGTTGTGTCCTTTTGTAGTGCTTACACTGTATTACTGTTGGTTATGTGCAAATGCTTTACACACTGCCTCTAAGATAAGCCTGACTGCTCGTGCCAAGCTACCAAGGGGGTGAGCAGGGGTTATTTTAGGAGTGTAACTCCCTTATCCTGACTAGGAAGAAGTGTCCCTACTTGGACAAAGGTGCAAGCTCTTGCCAACCAGAAACCCCCATTTCTAACACATGTACACTGTCTCATTTAGGCCTAACTAGTGTTAACAGTGACATTGTTCTGGTTGAAGTTTAAGTTTGCTCTTACTTGTGAGACATGCATTTCCCTTGCTTATTTTATTTCCTTTTGTTGTTTCAGTTCACTTTGCCATGTCATAAACTTAGGGGTGTTTCTGAGTTGTGCCATCATCAGGCATATGATGCTGTGTCTGAGGGCAACCTGGATATGGAATGTTCCTGTGAATGTCTGACACATACTTTGAGGTTATATAACTGTTAGGACACCTGCTTACAATTGTAGAAAATGAAGTTGCTACAACACCAATGGACTTTCATCCCATTGTGTGTACTTTGTTTTGCAACAAGTGTACCATCATGTGCTCAACAAAAATGTGGTTGTGGGGATAAACCATGGTAGTTCCCATTCATATCACCTAGATGAGCACGGTTCTAAAAAATGATGTAGCTGTAGATGTGTGTCCTCATTGTATGTCACAGTGTAAGTGCCACACCACTGACATATGCTTGTAATCTACCTAAAGATGCAGCCCAACTTCTTGTAATGGTACCTGTTTGCACTGACCAGTAGTACAGTCCTGTGTCCTTTTCTTTTGTCCACTCATTGTGTATGTCATTTATGTTGTTTGTGATCTGCTACCAGGTGTTCACAACAAATAAAATGTGTGTTTCGAATTGAAGTTTGCATTGTCTGATAAAACTCCTCTGAATATTTTGACTCATTGTTTGAGCACAACAAACTAGTTAGGTGGCATAGATTGTTGAGTGGAATGTCAGCTTGTGATGATTGTTCTTATAAATGTCTATCTGTGAAAAGGTTCCATGGACTAAAATGTGTATGATACACTGTATCTGTATGACTGTCTTGTGGTGCCATGATTGATTGACTTTGTGGCACTTAAGGTACAATTAACATGTACTTGTTGACCTAGGTTGATTACTCTTTCATCAGAGTGCTCACATGATACTCACAACAAATTGAGATAGATGTCAAAGGCACAACATGAGCTGTTATTGATGTGCAAAGTGTAGTTTATTCATAAAACATGGTGGATAGGTGAAGACACACATTATGGATCAGTGAAAATGAAACAAAAATAAAAAGAGAAGTTGACAGTGTTGTTGGTTGAAATCCAGAGTCATAGCCGCAGTTATCAGAGTCCAAAGTCCAACAGTGTACTTCCATCTGATGTGGAACAGTTGGTATGGATAGTCAACAAAGTGAACGGGTAGCACACAAAGAAGGATATCAGGTGCACCTTTTTTAACTGCGTGAGACTTGTGTGTTGCCATCTGACCCTCCCGTATCTTTCCATGGACGACCCTCCCTATTTTGGGGGGACAAAAACTGCAGGCTCCTGGGGTACTGATGATTTTCCACCAGACTCAGCGTCCCTCACGGTGGCTTGTGCAGATGTGGAAAGCACAGGAGGAGACGTCACACATGGAGGGGCACTTGTGTGTGCAAAGGCCTGGAGGATGGTGGAACTGATCTCCCTCAGCACCCCATGGACCTCATCCATTTGCTCATTGAACCACTGGAGTCTTGGGATCCCTGCAGTTGTTCAATGCTCCCGTGGTGTTCTGAAACCTGACCCAATGCTCCCTGGTTTCCCTCATAGGCGTTAAGTACCCAGGAGAGGTTGGCTTGGGCATCAGTGGCACCAGCTGTTTGGCGACGGAGATCCACACGCCCCGTCCCACCACCCCTACCCCCATGGGCTCGCACGGTTTGTACCTGCACAGTTGAAGCAGATCCTCCTTCCTCATTGACTGAGTTTGTGTCCGTCAACTCCAGAGTGGACTGTGCAGCCATGATGGTGTTGTTGCCCGTGGTTGATTGTGCATCTGTTGTGGTAGGGGTCAGCTGGGTGTTGGTCACTGAGGTGGGAGTTGTCTCCTTGGATCCCGCTGGACGTGCTGGTGCTGTCTGCTGAGCCAAACCTGTTGGGCCAGGTTCCTCCTCCTTGTCCAAGGGTAAGGGAGAGTCTTCTTCGCCAGGGAGCTCATCCAAGATTGGAGTCTGGGCCTGGCTGTTTTCTTCACTCTGCATCATTGTGCTCTCAGATTGCCCTGTTGGTACAGATATGACACAGTCAATTATGTGATGATACAGCATACCTTCACTGGTACACATTGAGAATATGCCTGGATGCCTAAACAGTTTTAGATGGCTGATTTGTCACCTATCCACATGATGTTACCCTTTATTTGGCATTGTCAATGCAACTTGAGCATGATGTGAATTATGGTCTGGCTCCACATCTGTGCTCATATGGTAATATTCTCAAATTGGATTGTAACATGTCTACTGACATTGACCTGTACCTGACACTCTGTCTGTAGATGACACTTGAGGATTTGTGAGTTCAAAATCTACATGGATTGCATGACATACATACTCATGTATTGTTAATGTTATTTGGGTGTGCTGTGCATGGTCTGTCTTACCAGACACATTGAAGTAACAGCCTAACCCTGAGCAGTTTTGTATAGTCCCATATAATGCAGGCATGCTGTGAGTGATGGTCTCATTCTTTTTTTACTGAAGAGACTGTGGTACCTCAGCCTGAGTTGGCATCCATGTATGTGCATAGCATTGTGTATACACAGCTCAGTGACTTTGACCTTGCACTCCATAGTAAGATGTGAGGTAAATAGTTTTGGAGGTACATTACAGGTGACTGATTCTGTGAGCTTGTGTTAGAAGGCTTGCTGGGATTTGTGGTCAGGGCAGTGGGTACTCCTCCCAGCCAGCCCAGCCAGCCCACCTGGGCCTATTGCTTCCTGCCAGTGAGGGTGAGTGTAGTAGCAAGTTGGCTGACAGAGGGTGATGGAGTTTGGAGTGGAAGGCCTGCTGGTAGTTGTGGTCAGTTCAGTGGATACTCTTCCCAGCCAGCCCACATGGGCCTATTGCTTCCTGACAGTGAGTGTAGTGGCAAGATGGCTGATAGAGGGGAATAGAATGTGGAGTGGAAGGCCTGCTGGGATGTGTGGTCTTTTCTAACACTCCTCACCCTCCCCCACCTGACCAATGTGGGCAGCCAGTAGGGACGGCAGGGGCCTTCAGGCTCCACCCACAGTCCCCATCAGTGCTGAGTGGGTGCCCTGGGTGGGACTAGATTGCCCACAATAGAGGCCGGGCCCTGGGGGATGAGTTCCCCGGGGACGAAATTGGGCCCCCTCACCTTATTTAAAAAATAAAAAAAATAGCCTTGGACCCAGGGGATGGGGTCACCGGGACTGAAATTGGCCCAGGGAAATCACCGCAGGCCCCACCCTCTTTTACCATCACTCTACAAACATGCCTCCTGGTGCACTGCTGCTTGGGGATGAAGTTCCCTTGCCTCCAGAGTGTCCTTGGGGGCCAACAAGCCCTCCTGCTACTTCTAGTAAGTCACACACAGGGGGATTGCTGACAGGTCTTCGGAGGGCACAATCCCTTTCTCCACCACTCTGCAAACACACCTCCTGGCTCAATGCTTATTTGGGGATGAAGTCCCCTTGGATGCTGAAGGTCTTTGGGGCCAGCAAGCCGTCCTGTTACCTCCTGTAAGTCCACACAGTGGAATTGCTGAGAGGTCTTCGGAGGCCATGCCCCCTTTCTCCACCACTATACAAGCATACCTCCTGGCAAATGGCTGGTTGGGCGATGAAGTCCCATTGGATGCAGAGGATCCTTGGGGACCAACAAGTATTCCTGATACCGCCAGTTAGTTCCACAGAGCGCGATTGCTGAGTGGACTTCGGAGACCATGCCCCCTTTGTCCACAACTGTGCAAATGCGCCTCATGGTGCACTGCTGGTTGGGGGATGAAGTTCCCTTGGCTCTAGAATGTCCTTGGGGGCCAACTAGCCAGCCTATTACCTCCAGTAAGACTCACACAGTGAAATTTCTGAAAAGACTTTGGAGGCCAGCCCCATTCTCCACCACTCTGCAAACGCACCTCTTTGTACACTGCTGGTTGGGGGATAAAGTCCTATTAGATGCTGAGGGTTCTTGGGGGCCCAGAAGCCCTCCTGTTACCTCCAGTAAGTCCGACACAGCAGGATTCCTGAGAGCTGGTCAGAGGCCCACTTCCTTTCTCCACCACTCTGCAAACACAACTAATAGTTAAAAAAACATTGAAATTCACTAAAAAAACATAGGTTACAGGGACTGTATAGTAAGGAAATTGTTTTTGAAAAACCTTAGAAATTCACTTAAAAAAACCAAAGGTTACAGGGTCGTTTTAGTTAGGAAATAGAGTTAAAAAACCTTCGAAATTCACTGAAGAAAACAAAGGTTACTGGGACGTTATAGTTAGGCTCAGATTTCACTCGTACAAAACCAGTGACATTCAGTAGTTATAGTTACCTGAGCTAAACATTACTTACACACCCACAATACCCTGCTTATGACCTCACATATTACATCACTTATGAAATGGTCAGTGACTTCACTGACATCCTCCACAGAACCACTCACACACCCACTCGCATTCCTCGTATGCCCACTCACACACCCACACAACCACTCATATACCCATTCACAGACCCATACCAGTACTCACACATCCACTCACTCACTCCTTTGTAGAGCCACTCACACACCCACTCATTCACTCACTCGTACAGCCACTCAAACAACCATTCAGTCACCCATACAGCTACTCATACAACCATGCAGCTACACACACAGCCATACACTCAGCCGTACAGCTACTCACACACCAATCAATCAATCAGTCAATCAGGGGAATTATAGGCGCACTACTCACCCGTGAGGGTCTCAAGGCGCTGAGGGGGGTCAGCCGTTCCGTATCAGTCAAAGAGCCAGGTCTTCAGCGCCTTCCTGTAGGTGTTCAGGGAGGGGGTGCATCTGATGTCGATGGGGAGCTCGTTCCAGGTCTTGGCCACGATGTAGTAGAAGGATCTTCCCCCTGTTCTGGCTCTGTGGATGCGTGGGGTTTCGGTGAGGAGGAGGTTGGTGGAGCAGAGGTTGCGTTTGGGCATGTGGAGGGTGATTCTGTCATTGAGGTATTGGGGTCTGGTGTTGTGTAGGCATTTGTAGGCGTAGGTGAGTATTTTGAAAGTGATTCTTTTCTCGACGGGGAGCCAGTGGAGCTTGCGTAGGTGTTGGCTGATGTGTTCGCTTCGAGGGACCCCGAGAACGAGTCTGGCGGCAGTGTTCTGTATTGTCTGGAGCTTGTGGAGTAAGGACTTGTTGATGCCGGCGTAGAGGGCGTTTCCGTAGTCCAGCCTGCTGGTGATGAATGCGTGGGTGACTGTCTTCTTTGCCTCGGGGGGATCCATTTGAAGGTCTTACGGAGGATGCGGAGGGTGTTGAAGCAGCTGGAGGTGACAGCATTGACCTGTCGGTTCATGGAGAGGGAGGAGTCGAGTACGATGCCGAGGTTCTTGGCATGGTCTGTGGGGGTTGGAGGTTGCCGAGGGCGGTGGGCCACCAGGTGTTGTTCCACGCCGAGGGGGTGGTTCCGAGGACCATGACTTCTGTCTTCTCTGAGTTGAGTTTTAGGCAGCTGTTGTTCATCCAGGCTGCGATGTCCTGCATTCCTTCCTGGAAGTTGCGTCTGGTGGTGGTGGGGTCCTTGGTGAGGGAGAGGATGAGCTGGGTGTTGTCGGCGTAGGAGACTATGCTGAGACTGTGCCGTTGGACGATGGCAGCGAGCGGGGCCATGTAGACGTTGAAGAGGGTAGGGCTGAGTGATGATCCATGTGGGACTCCGCAGTTGATTTCGGTGGGTTGGGAGATGAAGGGTGGCAGTCTGATCCTTTGGCTTCTGCCTGTGAGAAATGATCTGATCCAGTCGAGGGTGGCACCTTGTATGCCGGCGTTGTGGAGCCTGTCTGTTAGTGTGCAGTGGGAGATGGTGTCGAAAGCTGCTGACAGGTCGAGTAGAATCAGGGCCGCGGTGTGGCCTCGGTCGAGGAGGGCGCGGATGCCGTCAGTAGCGGCTAGTAGGGCAGTCTCGGTGCTGTGGTTGTTTCGGAATCCGGATTGGGAGGGGTCGAGGATGGCGTTGTCTTCGATGAACCTTGATAGTTCTGCGTTGACGGTCTTCTCGGCGACTTTAGCTGCAAAAGGGAGGAGGGAGATGGGTCGGTAGTTTTTGAGGTCCGTCGGGTCTGCTGAGGGCTTCTTGAGCAGGGGCCTGACTTCTGCGAGTTTCCAGTAGTGGGGAAAGGAGCCGGTCTGTAATGTGGTGTTGATGGCACGTTGTAATATGGGTGCGATGGTGGTGGCAGCTCTGTGGTAAATGTGGGGTGGGCAGGGGTCTGTTGGGGCCCTGGAGTGGATGCCTTTCATGGTCATGGCAGTCTCCTCGGCCGTGATCGGTGTCCAGGCGGAGATGGTGGTCTGGCTGGCCTTGTCGCCGGTCGGGCTGTGGTCGTCGAAGTTGTCGTAGAGGTTCTTTATCTTCAGGTGGAAGTAGGAGCCCAGTTTATCGCAGAGGTCCTGAGAGGGGGTGATGTTGGTGGCTTCGCTGCGGGGCTTGCTGAATTTCTGGATGATGCTGAAGAGTTCCTTGGAGTTGTCGGAGTTGGCGATGATTCTGTTGTGGATGAAGGTCCTTTTGGTGGTTCTGATCCTATGGTGGTATTCCGTCATAGCCTCCTTGTAGGTGGTGCTGTTGTCGGGTGTCTTGCTGTTTCTCCAGTTCTTCTCCAGGCGTCTGCAGGTGCGTCTGGCTTCTTGGAGATTGGTGGTGAACCAGGCGGCTTTTCTGGGGCATTGCTTGTCAGGGTTGCGCAGCGGGCGAGTGTGTCTGCGCAGTTGGCGATCCAAATGTGGAATTATATGGCTGCGAGGTTAGCGTCAGTTGCAGCAGAGGGGGTGTTGTCATTGAGGGTGGAGTTGAGTTGTGCTTCGGTGACTCTGCTCCAGTTCCTATGCAGGAGGCGTGGAGCTGGTTCAGGTGGCTTGGGTTTGTTGACTGTGAAGTGCACGCAATGGTGGTCAGTCCATGTGGGCTGCGTGGTGTGGCTGAAGTGGACGCTGCAATCCCCAGCGAAGATGGGGTCGAGAGTGTGTCCTGCCTTGTGGGTCGGTGTGGTGACGAGTTGTTTCAGTCTGATGTTGGCGAGGTTGTTCCGGAGGGCGGTGGAGTTGGGGTCGCTGAGGTTGTCGAGGTGGAAGTTCAGGTCTCCGATGAGTATGGCCTGTGGCGGCGATGGTGTGGGGTGCGATGAGGTCGGTGATGGTGTCGGCGAAGGGTGCTCGGGCCGGGGGGTCTGAAGGCGAGGGTGCAGCGGAGTGTGGAGTTAGGGCTGGTCTGGACCTGAAAGTGCAGGTGTTCGGTGGCAGGGATGTTTTCGCTGCAGGTGGAGAGGCGGAGGGAGCTTTTGTGCGCGATGGCGATGCCTCCTCCTGGGTGGTTGGGGCGGTCCTTCCTCTGGATCTTGTACCAATCCGGGATGACGATGTCAGTTGCCAAGGAGGCGTTGGTCCAGGTTTCTGTGAAGAAGGCGATGTCGGGTGAGAGCGAGTCCAGGAGGTTCCAGATTTCCACAGCATGTCGGTGCAAGGAGCGCACGTTGAGGAGGATGCATCTTAGGGTGTCGGGGATGTTGGCGGTCGGGGCGGTGGTGAAGGTCTGGTGGCAGTGGTGGCAGGAGAAAAGGCCGTGGGTAGAGATGGGCATGGCCTGCTGGCAGTTCTTGTTTCTTCCGAGGTTGAGTGCGAGGAGGGTGGCTGGGTCGGAGCGGTGTATGGTGTGAGATCCAGGGTCCCTGGCACTGGTCGTGCTCGGGTCCCGGACGGGCGCAGGCGGGCTTACCTTTGGTGTGCCCACTGCGCGCGTCCGCTGCGTGATCACGCAGCGGCTGCCATTAAATAGGGGAGGGGGAGGGATGAGAGGCTGGGAGGCGGGAGCGGGGGCTGTCCGGGGGAGGATCCTTGGGGGCAGCAGCGGTGGGAAACAGGCAACGGATAAATAAAATTAAAAGAAGAAATAAATACAGCGGGGGAAAAACAAAGTGGTTAAAATAAATAAAACAACGCGGGACAATTAGGCGAAGGCTAAGGGCTGGACGTGGAGTGGGCTGAGGCCGGCAGGATCTGGGCAGGCAGGATTGGGCAGCGGAGCAGGCAGCAGGCGCGAACCTCACCAGGAGGAGGTTGAAGGACTGCGGCGCGGCGACGGTACAGTGGAGCTGCTGGGGAGAGAGTTGACCCAGACCAGAGGTCAAGGTCTTACTCCTTAAACCCACTTATTCACCTACACAGTCACTCACACACCCACCCAATCACACACTCACTCACTCATCCATACAGCTTCTCAACACAGCCATTCACTCACCCATACAAGCACTCACACACACACACACAATCACTTACATACTCATTCACACATCCATACAAGCACTCACACGTCCGCTCACTCACCCATACAGCCATTCACGCAGCCACTCACTCTTCAATACAGCCATTCACACACCGAGTCACTTAACCAAACACCCACTCAAAAAGCCACTTACTTACCCATACAGCCACTTACACACTCAGTCCCTCACTCATACAGCCATTTAGACTCCCACTCACTCACCCATACAGTCACTCACGCTACCACTCACTCACCAATACAGCCAATCACACATCATCTCACTCACCCACACAGGTACTCACACACCCACTTATACACCCATGTAGTAACTCACACACCCATACACACAAGGATGCTGCATACAGTCACACACTCACTCACATAAAATGTATTAGAAGTAGTATCACTCAGTAGTAGTGGACCTAGTATACTCATTTAACTTTTGTAGTAGGCTAGCATATATAGTAACATCCATAAACTCTTAAAAACACTTACACACACTTGATGATGTAATTTGAGATGTCATCAGTGATGTCATTGATCATGTCATGAGTGATGTAATATGTGAGGTCATAAGCAGTGCATTGCAGGGGTGTAAGGTATGGTTAGTTCATGTAACTATAAGTGCAGAATCTCATTGGTTTTGGACGAGTGCTATCTGAGCCTGATTATAATATCCCTGGAACTTTTGATATATATACATATATATATATATATATATATATACATATATATATATATATATATTAGCAATGTCATTCCAAAAGACAGCGCGCTCTGCCATCCGGTGCAGACATAAAGAAGGCGGAATCCAGCCCAATAATAAAGTGATATAACAAATGGATGTCGCAATCCAAAGCTATTTAGTTCAAGGGTTTTTATTAACCACCAATACCACCAACGCGTTTCACCACAAGGGCTTGTTCACGGTATATATATATACATGTAGTATACATACATACATATACTGCATATACATATATATATATATATATATATATATATATATATATATATGTATATTTATTTTTTTTCAGATTGAGAAAGGCTGTGAGACAGCCGAAACGCGTATCTGAATGTTCTTTTAACTTGCCGGGTCACGGGAGGCCCAACACATTAAAGAAAAGTGAACACTTCAGTCTTCGTGTGGAGCTTAGTGAAGGGATACGGGAGGTGTTTTTTGGATATATATATATATATCTATATATTTTTTTTCTTCAAGAGACGCCTCCAAATTTCAAAGGACAGCGCAGGACCGCACGCAGTGTTTTTCAATCAAGGAAATGTATTGCGGCAACGCGTTTCGACCTGAGAAGGTCTTCATCACAGCCAGGTACCAGTTGTGCCCAATCATCCATAGAAATACCTCCATTGTGATAAACATAGAAAAAACACACAATGTCGACTGATACAGGGGAAATGTGAACGCAGGCTGTAAGTAATTCATAATATGCATAAATTATACAAATTCTCTTCATTCAATCTGAGAGTGAAGCAATGAAATGATAATAAGAAATATGAGCAGCGAAGAACTATAGCAACACTATGATAATGAATTTCTTCCATGTGAAAGAGACATATAGTAATCACATTGCTAATGGCCAAGTGGCTCCAGAAATAAAGTTCAAAGCAGCATAGTCAAAACATATTATGGTCAAGTGACAAGGTAACAAATTCTGCAACCATACTAGGTCAAAAACCACAAGACGGTAGTTGGCCAAGTGGCCAATTGGGCAGATCACAGTTTCAAAAAGCATAAAACAAATTACAAATATAAGAATACAAATCCCCATTCTCTAGATTACTTGAGTCTAAAATTCATGATCCCAAGCTCAAAGCGAGCAATTAATGAAAGTGCAAAAATTATATAAAAGACACACTATGACTGGAATGGAAGGTACTCTAGAAAGGGGGGAGGGGGGTAGGTGGCACATGAAAGAAATATTCCAATGTATCCAAGGAACCAGAGATGCACTGAGGCATATGGCCATGCGACCTAAATTCCTAAAAAGAGAGATACAGGGATAGGGAAGGGAAGGAACTGCTTCTTAATTAAACGTACAACATCTGGCTTCATCTATTGGGAAATGAAGAAAGAGGAAATGAGAAAGACTTCAGTAAAATACCACATCAGCCGATGTGTATGTGAAGCTCCTCACTCTCATTTAGGCCTCCAGGGTACTTGCTGCCGAGCAGAATGATGTATTCCGACTCCTTTTGCCGCAAACGCCTTTCCCTGTTGCCACCTCTGGCTGTTTTCTCAATCCTGTCAATTGTAAAGTAAACAAGAAGATCAGCATTTTGTTGATGTTGACTGGCCCAGTGTCTTGCTACAAGGTATGACTGGTCAAGGTTCTTAATCGCCCTATAGTGTTCTAAAATGCATTTCTTTCTCCCCGTGGCCTATTGTGCTGCCAACATATTTTAGACCGCATGGCCACACAAGAACATAGATGTAAAAATCACTCGTGCAAGTCATGAATTTGTTGATGCGCCTCTGTTTGCCTGCGGCCATGGTAAATGTTCTAACATTACTGCTCTTTTTGCATGCCTTGCATCTCCCGCATTTATAGAAACCCATTTGTTCCTGTAGCCAGCCCTCTCTTCTATTGTCTGTGCCTGTGTTACTGTGAACCAGAATGTCACATAGTGATTTTGATTTACGGTAGGTAATCTGTGGACATTTGCTGACAGATTTCCCTATCGTGGGATAACTTCTGGTAAGGTGCCAATGACGTGTCAGCATCTTCCTGATCTCTTGACTACTGTCATTGAAAGTGGTAATGAGTCGTACCGGTGCCTGTCCCCCTTCTGTCTTTTTCTTTTTGTTGGTAAGTAAGCTATCCCTTGCCACTCTGGATACTTTGTCGGCAGCTGTTCTCAAGATCTTGGCCGGGTAGCCGCTTGTTCTAAATCAACTCAACATTCTTTTATTTCTTCCTCATACATGGCTGCCGTGCTACAATTATGTTTTGCCCGTAGTAACTCGCCATAGGGTATAATCCACTTAAGGTTCTGAGGATGGTGGCTACCAGCATGTAAAATGCTGTTGCCAGCTGTCTCTTTACAGAACAATTGGGTATTCAATTGCCCCCCACTGACCTCAACTGTCACATCTAGGAAATCCATACTTGTGGGATGTATTTTATGTGTTAATGCCAGATTCAGATTGTTGTGTCCTATGTGTACCAGGAACTCCTCTAAATCACATTTGGGGCCCTCCCAGATGATAAATAAATCATCAATTTACCTGGTCCACAGTAAGTATAATAGCATAATCAGCAGGCTTTAAGGCAACTAGATCTAAGTACCCTTTGTGATTGGTCTGACCATTACAGCATCTTCTTCTTTATTAACAGGGAGGTGTCCCTGAGGAGGGATCAACTGAAGTAAATGAAGCAATGAATAAGGGACCTCAGGAATATCAGTACTGAAGATCTAGCAACCCACTGTAAATATGCATTGTCTTCCCAAGTTGACATGACAGATGTTCATGTACTCACTGACTTCTATAACTCTTTTATCTCTAGTATCCTGGATTCCTTAGCACCACTACAACAAAGAAATGCCTCTTCCAAACCTTGGTTCAACGACAACCTAAACTCGGAACGCCACAACTTAAGGGCAGCGGAACAATCCAGGAGATCCAAACCCTCCTCGGATCATCTAAAAGTCCTTAGATCAGTAAGGAGTTCCTATAATAAAAAAATCAAGAGTGCTAAGGCTGAATACTTCAGATTCCAATTTAATCAAACCTCAAATCACCCCAAGAAACTTTTTTTTTTTTTTTTTTTTGATAATCACATTTTATTGTTTTACATCGTATGAAACAAATTAGCAAGTACACGATGGACAATGAATCATTGACATTTTTGCAGTTAAAGTATCCCACATTTCCGCACTCCATAAGACCTGCACAGACAAAAATAACGAGACAAATCATTCCGAACCTTCTACCGTACCCAGCCACTTCCCCCACACCCTTCGGTATTTCTTGGGGCACCCTCTCGCCACGTAAAGGGCTTTCTCCTGGGTCGCACACCAGTCCACCCCCGTCGCCACCGCCCAATATCCGGCGGTTCAGGATTTATCCATGCCGCCGCTATGTCCCGCTTTGCCACCATCATGGCTGTATTGAAAAATAATTTGTCATTCCGGGACCCATCCAGCCCATCCAGGATTCCCAGTATTGAGTGCCGTGGGTCATGAGGAACCTCCCAACCCAGGACCTCCGTTAGCTCCTCCTCAATTGCCCCCCAAAATCTCTCCAGTTGGGGGCAGGACCAAACCACATGGAAGAAATCAGCTGGGGCATGGGTGCATCTCGCACAAGACGCATCGGGACGTAGGCCCGCTCGGTGCAAGCGCAGGGGAGTAAGGTAAGCGGCATGTAAATAGTAAAGTTGGATCAGCTTAAGTTTAGCAGAAGTGGTGACTGTCTTGGGTGCCATGAGGGCGTCGCGCCAGTCCACCTCGTCGAGGGGGCCCACCCATTCCACCCATTGGTCCTTCAACTTATCCAGGGAGGTGGAAGTATTGTTGACTAGGGTGCGGTATATGCGGGAAATGCCCCCCTTGCCTAAATCTCCCAGCATTGTCTGCGCCTCTGTAGGGCTGTGTTCGGGGAGCCGCGTGTCATCCGCAATGTGCGTCCGGAGTGCATGCCTCAGCTGCAAGTACTTATAAAATTGGGAGGATTGTAAGGAGTAACGAGTTTGGAGCTCCTGAAAGGAAAGCAGGTGGCTTTTAGCCCATATATCCCCTAGTTGTGTAATACCAATGAGATCCCATGATTTAAACCCCTGCAACCCACTAACTTCCCGGAGCCAAGCCCCATGCCAAAGGGGTGTACACCGAGTGAGCCTACGCGTCCACCCAGTGTGACGAAACGAGGCCCGCCAGGCCAGGAACACGGAACGTGTGACATCGGGTAGCTGGGATGGGATGGGCCTCCCGTACAGCATTGCTTGAATGGCGGGTAGTCCCAGCTCGCTCAGCTCGAGCCGGTAGGCCGGATCGGACCAGCCCCCGTTGAACCAATCGTGAACCACCAGGAGACGCGCAGCCAGGAAATAAAGGTATAAGTGTGTCATCCCCATTCCCCCGTCGAAGGAGGGGATCCGGCAAGTAGACAGTGCCAGGCGTGCCCTACCCCCATTCCAAAGGAACTTGGTGGTAATACTGTCCAACTCCCGGAACCAAGACCTGGGGAAGCAGAAGGGAGTATTCTGGAGGACGTAAAGAAATCTGGGGAGTATCATCATTTTAAAAAGGCAGACCCTCCCCAAAGGGTTAAGGGGAAGAGTCTTCCACTTATGGAGATCCTCCTTGGCCTTCTTAACCAATGGGGCAACATTGAGCGCCCAGCCCAGTTCGGGAAGGAGAGTGATCCACAGCCCCAAGTATTTAAAGGATTGTCGCCGTAGCGGTATGGTGGATTGCCAATCGTAACATTCCCTAGAGAGGTGCAGTGGAACCAGGACGGACTTCCCAGGGTTCAGTCTAAGCCCAGAGGCCTGCCCGAAGTATTCTAGGGTCTGGAGGCACCGTGGCCCCGAGGAGGCGGGATCGGGCAGAAAAATCAGAACGTCATCCGCATAAAGTGTGATCTTGTCCGCTTCCACACTCGGCCACTCCCATCCGCGAATACGGTCCTCAGCCCGCACCAGAGCGGCCAGGGGCTCCATAGCCAGGGAAAATAGCAATGGTGAGAGAGGACATCCCTGTCTAGTGCCCCTGTTAATAGGGAAGGCTTCCGACAATACACCGTTGACCAGCACACGCGCTCGCGGGTGGGCGTAAAGGACCTGAACCAAAGCTCTAAATCGAGGCCCAAAACCCAACCCGGTCAGCACATCCTGCAAATACGTCCAATTCACCGAAGTCAAATGCCTTTTCAAAATCAATGGACAGGAGAGCCAAGTAAGGAGTTAGCAAGTGCCGGTGGGCTAGAGCCAACTGCAGCCTCCGGAGGCAATGACGGGTCTCGCGTTGCGGCATGAAGCCACACTGATCTGAGTGGACCAGGGAAGCCAAGTAGGGCTTCAAACGTTGAGCCAGAATGGCGGCATACAGCTTAATCTCCGTATTGAGGAGAGAGATAGGACGATACTCCGCACAGTGACGCGAGGGGGGCTGGGATTTCGGGAGGACCACGATGGTGGCAATATCAGTTTCTGGCGGAAAGGAACCTCTTTCCACTGCTTCCTGAAACAAAGCGGCCAGACGGGGCAATAGAATTTCGCGGTATGCCGCGTAGTATTCCTGCGGAAGGCCATCGGGGCCCGGGGTCTTGCCCGACGAGGTAGTGGAGATGGCTTCCTCGATTTCTTTCAGAGAAATGGGCCGTTCCAAATCCTTCTGGGCGGCCGCTTCCAGGTAGGGAAGACGCACCTTACCCCGTTCAAGGAGATCAGAAAGCGAGAGGTCAGGGGCACGCGCTGCATATAAACACTGATAATAGGTGGCAAAGGTGTTGGCCATCGAGCGCAGTGCACCGTTCCTGCCTCATCCGCCACTTCTGAGATAATGCGGCTCGCCCTGGGGTAGGTGGCTAGCCTGTGCAGGATCGTACCGTTCTTGTCCCCCCAGCCATAAATTCGCGCTACCGACGACCTCCATAAGAGCTTGGCAGCGTCCAAGGATAGTTGCTTAATTTCGTCCCGAAGGTGAGCAAGTTGTCGGGCCTGGGCGGCATCATTAGACAGAGGTACTAGTTGTTCCAAGCGAAGCGCCTGCGCTTCCCTTGAGGAGATTTCTTGCATTTGCGCCTGTCTTTGGCTCCTGAGCTGTCCCTTCGCGACCCCCCGGATAGTCGCCTTTCCGGCCTCCCACAAGATACCCGGCGAGGCCACGGAGCCGTCGTTGGTGCGGAAGTAATGCTTGAGTTCCGTCCCCACCACCTGTTTAAATTCTTTGTCTTGGAGGAACCAAGCGTTCATTCTCCATGTTTGGCGGACTGAGGGAGGGGGAGTCCCTGTACTAAGAATCACTGGAGAATGGTCAGAGATACCTCGCGGTAGGATGCGGATATCTACAATCTCTGAGCATTCGGGTGCAGAGACAAAGATCGCATCTATGCGCGCCTGTGTTTGGTGGGCCGCGGAAGTGTGTGTAAATTGCAGGGTGTGGGGGTGCCATATGCGCCATGTATCACAGAGTCCCAGCGACTCGGACCAGTTCTTGAGTTGCTGCGCTTGCGCCTACGGGAGATGGAAGGAGGACCTGTGGTGTCAAGGGCCGGGGAGGAAACAGCGTTAAAATCGCCTCCCACAATCGGTGATGCCCAAAGGCATATTGTTCATCAGAGCAGCGGTGTGGGTGAGTGTAGGCGCCGAGCAACGATGGAGGAGCGTAGACAGATATCAGATTGATGGGGGAGCCAGCTAGGGAACCGCAAACTGATACAAAGGACCCCTGCGGGTCGTGAGTCACCTGGGAAAGGACAAAGGGCAAAGTGCGCCTCAGGAGGATTGCCACCCCGCGGGAACCCCTGGAGAAGCCGGAGTGCCATATTCTATCGTATCCATAGCGCGCCAGGAAGGGACACTGATTCCCAAGGAGGTGTGTTTCTTGAAGCATGAGGATGTCTATATGGAGGCGTTGTGCATAGCGCAGGACCGCCGTGCGCTTATGTCGGTCAAGGAGACCATTAACGTTCCACGACAGCACGTGGAGAGATGCCCTAGGTGTAGTGTTAGCAGTCAGGTCGGGAGGTCACTACTGTGGAGTGCATAGTCTGACAGGGGTGCGTGAGCGTGTGTGGGAACCTGCAAATGTATGGGCCATCGCTTGCAATAAGGGCATACCCGTTCCTTGTATAGGAAACATATGTCATTTCGTGGATGCTGAAACAAAAAGATAAACAAATAGAAACATAACAGAAAAAACTTCCCCAAACCTCCCCTCTCCCCCCACCCTACACTTCGAGAACGGAAGCATCTGTCGACCCCCCATATGAACAATACCAAACTACAACGTTCGTATTTGAGTGCATGGAGGACCCCTCCAGAAGGTCGGATAAGCAATGGATCGGCATTAGAACTGAATGTTAAACTTGTAAATCTACCAGTGGCAGAGAGCCCCAGCGTGGCAGCGACCCGCCCTGATATTCAGTGGACGGCACAATAAGCCCACCAGGCCCTCAAAGAGTCGGAGTGCGAGAAAGATCCGAGTCTGGTTTGGGTGAGCCCACCCGAGACGGCGACGAGGGCGGTCCAGGCAGATCCTCGGCTGAGCGGTGCCTGCCGCGTGGCGGAGAGCCCGACTGGCTGGAGGAGTCCCGGGTCCCCCGGGCCGCCATGCTCAAGGATCTAGGTGTTGTCTGCGATTGGCGCCCCTTGCGAGATTGTGTTCGGCGCCGGCGTCCCGGCAACCCCGGCCCCCGGGGCCGGGAGCCCCCAGGCCCCGGGGCGGGGGCACTCCCTTGTCGGAGAGGGTGTTCCTCCGTCAGCCATGTCCATGCTGCCTGAGGTGTGTCAAAGAACTGAGTTTGGCCTTGGAAAATAACTCGAAGGCGCGCAGGAAATTGGAGTTGATATTGTAGGCCAAGGGCCCGCAGCTTTTGTTTAACATTTGCGTATGAGCGCCGGAGTTCTTGCACCTCCCTAGTGTAGTCCGGGAATATCATAATGGTATGATTTTGGAACTGGAGTGGCCCCTTCTCTCGTGCCGCTCGCAGGATAGCGTCCCGGTCTTTAAAGTTAAGAACTTTTAGGATGATGGGGCAAGGTGGAGCCCCTGGAGGAGGCCTGGGCGCCAGGGACCTGTGGGCCCTTTCCACCACGAACCAGGACGAGAGGGCGTCCTTAGGCATCCAGGATGTGAACCAATCTTCGACGAAGGTGGCCACCTGTCCCTTCTCGACCCCTTCGGGAAACCCCACGAGGCGGAGGTTATTGAGGCGGGCACGATTTTCAGCGTCCTTGGCCTGCCGGTGGAGCTCCTTGGTGTGAGTGCTGAGGTGGGCCACCTGTTCCTTCAGCTGTGAGATGTCGTCTTCCGTGGTGGAAATACGGGATTCAGCCTCCGTCAGCCTCGCAGTAGCATTACGGAGATCCTGCCGGAGGAGGGACACGTCCACCTTGACCTCCCCCAATCTTCCCTCAACGGACGCCTGTGAGGTACTGATGGCCTGAAGGATGGTGGCGAGATCCCTCTCCTGGGGAGGCCCCCTTCAGCCCTTCCAGGGGGATCCTGTTCCGAGGTAGTGAACCGGTCCATTTTGGTCTGCGTAGGAGCCTGCGCAGATTTGGAGGCCCTGTCTCTCCCCATGGCTGTCGGCAATTCCAGTTGCCGGTTGAATAACAGGGGTTAGGTGTAGGGAGGGAACCCACCTCAGGCTCGGAATTCTTGCCAGGGGGCCGGGACCCCGCCGACGCACGAGAGAACCAGGCAGTCAATCGGGGATCACGCGGGGGTCCCCAGAATGCCACCCGAAGAGATGGCCGTGTACGTTGGCCCGACCCCAAAGGCACAGAACACGACCGGCCTTGCCCCGTCAACCCTCCAGGCCGTGCTCCCGGTTCCGCAGACCCCGCACCACACGTCCGAAGAAGGGACACACCAAGAGACCGGAGCAGTAGATGATAGTGTGGGGGGGGCCCCTATGCCGTCCCACTCGCCTCGCTGCCCGATACGACAGCCGGTCACCCGCTCCACACACCGGAGGATGGAGATACCTTCAGGGCCAGTAGGAGGGTGTCTCGAGAGCACAGGCGTCAGGGGAGGAAGGGCCCAGCTCCGCCCGCCCAGCAGGCCGCACCTCAGGCCTTAGAGTCCTCCACACGGCCCTCCAGCGCCCCCCAATCCGGCCTCACAGCCCCGAGAGCAGTGGATTGAACGTAACTGCCGGGGGGGGCATACAGTGTCACCCGCGCTGCTGCCCTGTCCGACAGCCGAACCCCGGCCCCCACCTACCGGATGACTCCGCCGCCTCCACTAGCGCTGCTCAGCGGGTCCAGTCACAGGCGCAGCAGACAGGCAGGTCCAGGCCGCCAGCGCAGACACGGGACAGGCCCCAGTCCACCACCTCACATCGGGACGGACGGGAGGGGGGGGACCCGATCCCGGCCCCCTCACCGTGAATGTCAGCAGCAGGGTAGACTTGGCGAAGGGATTCGCTGGCGCCCCTCACCTCTGCCAGCACATCGCGCCGCCAGCCAGCCGAGCCGCCGGCCAATCACCGGATGACGCAGGGCGCGGACCTCCAGGCCGCCACCAGCAGCTCCCCGAGCGGCCGGTCCGCCGGACCTCCAAGAGCAGTCCTTGCCCGTCAATCCCCAGCACGCGGCCCAGTGTCAGGGCACCAGGGATCGTCCGGTCGCTGCCGTCCCAGGGCTCCTGCCCGCTCCGACTCCCACAGGGCGCCCCCGGCGCCGTCAGCAGGGTGCCACCACCTCGGGAAGGACAGGCCGCTGCAGGCCGCAGACCGCACCAGCCGCGTTGGCCGTGCACCGGGGTTCCGGAGTCCGGAGGATGAAGTCACCACATCAGGGGTCCCCTACATATCGGTAGGACTTGCGGATGACTGCTGATACGGGCTGGATACGAGGCGGA
The DNA here is from genome assembly GCA_963921515.1 of Calotriton arnoldi. NCBI lineage: Eukaryota > Metazoa > Chordata > Amphibia > Caudata > Salamandridae > Calotriton > Calotriton arnoldi. Next base: position 205,915 of record CAWUFW010017847.1, read on the forward strand.
TGACGGAGGGGTCCGGAGCACTCTTAGAGTGCGACCGCCATCTTGACGCCTCAGGCCACGCCCTCCTTTTTGAAATTGTTTAACAACAATCGGTGAACAATGTGTTTCCTGTCTGTTTTTTTTTTTAAAAGTGGAAAAATACTGAAAATTGTTGTCTTGTGAAAGAATCTCCATGTGGTCTTTCATGAACTCCAGGCAAAAGCTGAGCAGAGAGGCAGCATGCAGAGTTAAAAAACAGGATAAGATTTCCTTAAATACAGGCATATGTGAACATATATTTGTAGAATAATGCTAATATATATCTGTGGGTATAGTGTTTTGTTATATGTGGCTGCTTAACTTGCTAAAACGCAACTGGCCTCTACATATGAGTGCACATTTAAGAGTTAAATAAATGTGGTAAAGTACCCTTTTACGACTCCATTTATTCTCAAAACACAAAATAAATATAGATAAATACCAAAAAGATGTCCAAAAAATACATTTTGATAAATGCAGATGGAAATGTTAAAAAAATAAATACCATAAGACCGGGAGCCCTAGTTATGATATTAAGGAATCACATTATTCCTATACTTGAATTGCCAGAGTAAACTGTATAAATAGTGGGGGGGTGAAAAGGCTGCTGAGTTTCAGATCTCCTGCATATCTCAAACACTAATTCCTATTTTTACCTCATCATTGGAATGTAGTGCAAGGTGGAGGCTGCCCATCCAAAGGTCAGATCTTCCAACCTCTAGTATTAAACTCACACTGCTGCCAACCAATCTTGGGTTGCTAGGGGGCTTGGATGGCCTAAGTATGTGTACTGGGTGGTTTGGCATTGAATTGCAATTTTGGTGATTTTGTGGAGGGTACTTGGTCTGTTTCTTTGTGTGTGCTGAGTGGCCCTGAATGTGATCCTGTGTTGGGTGGCCATGGCAATTCTTTGCTGTTCATAAATTGATAATATATGCAACTGAAAGAGTTGTACACTTGTCTTATGATATTGCAGTTGCATTCCTAAGTGTCATTTGAAAGCCATAGCTTCATGTCATTGTTAAAATTGGAGGGTGTGTCATTGGGAATGAAGGGATACTGTAGAGATTGGAGTACTGAAGTATTTTTCTGTATGTAGCTTTCCATGGAGAAAAGAAGGAATGTAAAACTGATTTCAAAATGTTCAAGTGGTAAAAATATCTTCAGTCTCTAATTCAATACCCCATATCAAATTAATTTTTCTTCACATTACTATGTAATGAAATCCCTGTTTTATATTGTGGTCTCCTAAGGGTACACAGAAATGATGGAGTCATGGTATTGTATAGTGCGTAGAAGGGCTTGTTCTACAATACGATCTCCATTAAATATAAAATATGCCTTGATGAGTTATTGTTGGTATGGCCCCTTGTGTAGTGTATCTTGCTGCATCTGATTACGTTTAAGGTATGCTCGCTAATCTCACTTGCAACAGATGCTGCCAGGGGCCCACCACCGCAAGGGACAATAATGTATGCCATAGGTTCTTAATCTTTTTACTCACGTGGACCCTCATGTAATCATTACTGGAATCTGGGGACCACCAGTGAATCATTATTAGAATACAGAGACCCACACTGAGTCATTAATGGAAGCCAGGGACCCCATCCTAAACAATTTCAACAAATTTCACCGCAAACCAATGCACAAAAATACAGAAATGAGCATTCATCAAACAAATACACAAACGATAAAATACTTTATTTAATTACCATTCAAATATAAACAAAATCAAAATTTTAGTTTTGATAGGAATGTTGGAGCGTTTCTAACTTCAATTGAGGCCACCCATTGGCCATACTATTTTCTGTTTGATGCACTTTCACTTCTCCCACAAATCAATCTGAGAATGTGAACTTCATTTTTAGTTTCCAATTTCAAATTCATTCACATTTACAGAAGATTTTAAAATGTACAATTTTATATTTTGCTTCTTTATTTATATACACATTAATAATCTGTTAATTTTATCTAATTTTCTAAGCAGTCGTAGACCCCCTGAGGTTAAGAATGGTTGATGTAAGCTTTTTGTGGTGGCAATTGGAAATAATACTAGTAACACTTGTAAAACTACAAAAGGGAGACCAAGTAACTACGTTTGGCCATGTGCATGCTCTGTCATGTTATTCTATACCACACTATACTGCATTTATAGTTTGCGATGTCTGCCAGGTAGATAACCTTGTTTAGAAAAAGTGTGGTTCCTGCAAAATATGGCATGCATATGAAAAATATGAATACAATCCAAAGTGTAGACAAAGCGATTAAGGCAAAAAAAGATTTCGAAAAGCAGAATCTCAAAAAAGTGTACTTGTTACAGAAGGCAAGAACAAAATGAGAGCAAAAGCTAACTTAACTTTGCAACAAGCAGAAACTAAGAGTGATTAAACTAAAAATAGAGCCTTAATAGGCAAAATAAACGCAGAATCTTTGGGAATAAATAGAATCTATAAATGGATCCCAAAATGGTATTTTTACAAATTGGACTAAATTAGAAAGTAAAAAGCTCAGATAGCAATGTATTGCAAATTACCATTCAGTGAACGCAAATTAGCTGTGCTGAAACTGCATCACAGGCATTATTTGAAGACAAGGGCTGGGATTAAAGAAGACAAATATGGAGCCTTCATATGCAAACAATTTTATGGGCGACTGTCCAAATATAGACAGGCCAACACGTCCTTCTCCCAGGCAGTGTTCTGAGTGGATGATATCATGATCTGTTTTCTCTGTGATGTAGTCAAGGTCCTGTTGATGTCTGAGTCCCCTAACTCACAGGTTTCTCTAGACCAGTAGGCTCGGACACGTTGCCTTCATTGTTGGATCTTGTGGAGTAGAAGCAAAGGCAAGGTTGTTCTCCTATTGTCCCTCCTCAAGGTCCCACCTGAGTTCCTCCATGCCAGGTAGGTCTAATGAAGGTAGCTTGCCTGCTAGAGGTGGACCATTAGTATTTTTTGAACCAGGATTTATTTTTCAATAGCGTGTGAACTTCCAGTTCCTGCAGCTGCTATCAATTAACCTTTGCCTTTTGCAGGTTTATTTGGAGTGTTTATATTCCCCCCTGGCATAGAAGATATATACCACTAAACAGTCTCCCACCCGGGGCATTATTATGCATTAGGCACACGTTCCATGTTTGTGCCTGGCGCACCTTAAAACAGGTGCGCTGGGCTCAAACAGAGAAAGTGTGCCCTATTACATGGGATGTGCTGCCCCAGGGCAACCACACACTCGTGTTGCCTTGGTGGCAGCACATTCAAGTGAAATTAGGAGCGGCTTTGAAGCAGCTGCTCTATGTTTCACTGCGCAGGCAGCACCCCACCTTCACTATGAAGGGGGTTTAGAGATCCCTTTGCAGGCGGTTGCATTTAGTGACTGCACCTGCATGCAAGGGGAAGTTTTGGGGGTCCATAGGGCCTCCTTTACCCCCTGCAGAGGGCTGCTCTCAGTGGGTGCACTGACAGTGCGCCACCTTTTATGTGGCGCACTGTCAATGCGCCTCCGACAGCTACTTTGCCTCTGCGTCCACGTCTGTAATATGGCGCGGGTGCACAGGCAAAGGGATTCCCTCATTTGCATGGGGCACATCCCATGGAAATGAGGGAATGCCCCTTGGAGATAGCGCTGGCGCTTTCTGTGCGCCAGCTTTATTGGTATTACAGAAGGGACCGCACGAGCGTCTGCTGCCCCTTCTGTAATACCAAAGTCCCCTGGGGGTGCGCAAAGTGGGCGCAAACGCCTGTTGCACTCGGGACACTCTCTATAATACGGCCCTAAGATGGATGAGTAATATGCGCCTTGCTGATGACTGCTCTTTTCGTTGGCGTGCAAGTTGTTCTCTTATGCTCCCTTTAGCTTTAGAGTTTGGGGATCCCATGCAGAAGCAGTGGGAATTTTACGGTTTGTCATTCTTTCCATCAAAGTGGTCGTAGGAGGTTGCCAGCTATTTCCTGAGGAATAGAAATGTTGTTAGTTCCAGCTATGTTTCATTGATAATTATTAGCAGTAGTCACCCATCTAATGTGCTATAGAAATTTGCACTCAGCCACATCCTTGGGTTTGTGCTCAGCTATTCAGAGTTGATGGGTGTGGGTCTCTCGGGAGGTCAGTTGACATAGTGCATAAAGCATGCAGCAATGACTTGCTCCATCATTTTATCCACTCATGGAAAGTACTATTTGCCTGAACAAGTTTTAGGGCCTGATTCACAAAGGTAAACTTACACATTAGTGTAATTTTATGCTTTTTCAGTAATCACAAAACTTAATTTTAATAGTAAGTTTATGAGTGCAACTGTGCACATAAAAAGATAAGCCTGTCCTATATTTTTATGTGCAAAGTTCTCTGCTCCGACTGTGGAGTCTCCGCACTTGTAAACTTACTATTAAAATGCATTTTTGTGAATACTGAAAAAGCATAAACTTACACAAACTTGTAAGTTTACCTTTGTGAATAAGGCCCTTATTTTTTACTAAGCCTTGAAGGCCTATATGGGCAGCCTGTATGGTTGTACAATCATGGTAAGCCAACCACCTTGGAGCTGTCGTTTAATCTCCTGTATGATATTCCTGAGAGCTGCCATCTCCTTCTGCACCATCAAATACAAATGTTACTTTTCCTCCTGCAGTTGTTCATGGTGTGCTTTTTATGGTCTGCAGATTTGTGTCAGTAACAGTATCTTGTGTCACTTTATTAAGGATTTTTCCTTTGGTACTTTTGCTTTCCCCTTTACTTTTGCTTGATCTGATGGTTTACCTTGCCCAGATGTTACCGCAGCGAACTGATACTGTTTTAAGTGGAGATTCTATTTTTATTGCAAGCTGGTGTGCTAAACAATGTACCAGGGTGCTTATGGTTCATTGCCACTTGGAATGAATAGGTGTACAGTTGTATATGGAGTTGCAGGGTAGCACTGTTGTGTTGGGATAAGAGCAGGACTAACATAGGCAATAAAATGTATGTTTGTTTATTATGTATTCTATAGAAATCATTACATAATCACAAAAATTAAACTTCCACCCTGCCTTATTAAACTCAACATTTCAATATTCATATGAAAAGTCTTGAAATATCACAAACAAGATCATTATTTCATTCAAACGTCTTGCTCTTTACTTAGAGAAATTGAAACCAATTTAAATTTTGAAACCAATTTAAGAAATAAAAAATATTAATTCTGAGTCCTGTCTCATTAGTACTTTGCTGTGGCTCAATTACTTAAAGCTAGATTAGGAAGTGGGTTCACTGACATAATATCAATGCATGCAATATCGAAACCCACAAATTTCAGAAAATACCTTTCTATACTCAACTAATCAAACCACAAATATCTAGAACACAAATGTCGTTTTAAAAATATAGATTTTTACTTATATCGAAAACATAAATATTGGAAACAAAAATATTGTCACCTTTAAATATATATATACTATATCAAAAATATAGATTCAACCAATATGGACTACAACAATATTGGCAAAATAATTACATTATCAATAAATATATTAAAAAACGTTTACATAAAACAATTATTCAAAATTAACATAACACATTTTATACACATGTTTGAATTAAAAATAAATATGTTACTTCAACAAAATATTTACATTTCACCCCAATAAAATATATAATTAAATTCATAACAACATAACCCCAAAAAATATATTAATTAACTACAAACATTTATATAACTTACATATTAATAAAAAAAAATATATATATACATGTGTATATATATATATATATAATTATATTCAAAACTAAAAATCTACCTATCAAAACATTATAAATGAAACCTAAATTAGCAGCTACCATAGAAGGACATACCTGATAAAAAAAACAAAAAAAAACTAACCAATAAAACGATAAACAACTTTAACCAATAAAATCAGACAGACAATTAAACCAACAATATAAAAGGCACACTCATTTTATCAACTGAACAACAAACACTGCAAGACAAGGAAACTCTGCTGGATTTTCTGACCAGACCGTTAACAAAGAAATATATACATTTTGATAATGACCTAACCAAGCAAGAAAAACATATATTTAAACTAAAACTTAATTGTAAATAAACTTAACAATGCAAATTATAAAAGAATTAACAAAACACTCTCCAACTTCTATCTCTTTACATCTAGTTCATAAAAGAAAACACTACAACTTTGAAAAGTAATAAGCTGCAGGAGAAAAACACCTATCAGTAACCAGCAAAAAGATATAACAAAGTAAGCATACATAAATTATTTATAAATATTAACTCACCCCAATAGTGTGTAAAAATAAACCTAATTACCTCAACCTCTACAAACTACCAAAAAATAAACATTTATAATGAAACTCATGCTTTTTTCTTTAAACAGAAAAGAAAGCACCTGTTCCACATTAGAACACCCCTAATGGAAAACCAGCAAAACAGTGTGAAACATCTAAAAACAACAGATATGTAAGTATAAAAAATATACCTAGTTGCATAATTTTATATGTAATTAACAAATGGATAAATGTTATATTTACACTATTACACTACTTTCAGATACAATGACAGAGAGAGCCAAATACATAACATCCCAGAAAGGAAAGAAATTACTAAGGGTTCAATGACAACATCTGGGGAAGCATTCCCACCTCCGGATAATGATGCTGGCGATCCGAGCACATCAGGTGGGGGGAAAGACCGCTGCCTCTTCAATGGAGGTGGTGCCTGCAGAGGTACCACCATAGGGGTTAGGATGTCAGTTTCCGACAGCCTTTTTATGGCGGTCTGACCACTATTAAAACGCAGTCGGAAAGTGACTTTGGGGGCCCCTGGCAGAGCCCCTGTCCCCCCTCAGCCTCTGTGATGTGGTGCACCCCCGAACATCCATGCACCATGTGACAGGCACCACATGGTGCCTGGCACACGTTGCATGGATGTTTAAAAACATTCCTTTTTCTATTGCACCTTGTGCTGCAGCCTGAGAAAAGGGCAACAGCACCAGCCGCAATAGAAAAAAAGGATGTTTACATCCTCTTGCACTTCGTTCGTATCGCAATTGGGCTGTCGGGACTGCCGGCTCCTTGTCGGATGGTCTTGAGCCCAAAATGATGGCAGTCGGCCGTTTATCTGAATGCCATCATAATGAGGCCCTAAGTCACATGGGTTAAACCTACAGCCAAGATGTACAAAAGTTGATGTTGGAATTCATGTAAGAGAACATAACCACTGCCCAAATGTAATAGAAGTAAATTAGGTATTTCAGGATGCAAGAGAGGTAAGGACTAGCTCCCAAGAACCCACAACTCAAACCCTTAGAGATATACTGCCTAATGTCCCCAAACACATCACAGGCCAACTACCACTTATAGCCACTTAAAAACCTTATATTGCACAAACTAAGCTATACTCCTCCTGCCCCTAGAAAATACCAAGACATAGAAATACCTGAACATTTAACAATGACTTATAATGAGGAACCTTTCCTTTTATATGACACCTTAAACAATGACAAATGAATCCTAATAGTCTCTAGAGCAAATTACTTACTAAAACTAAGCCATTGTCACACCTGGATGATGGAAGGGACCTTCAAAATGTCTCCCAAACCAATCACTCAGATATACACATACATGGTGAATATTGAAACACAGATATCTCTTTTATATAATCCCTACTACTGAATAAACAATGTAGCACTTGCTATAAACTCTAAAACCACAATAAACATATAACAAATAACTACCATGTCAAAAAATAACCATTGACTTTGTACAAGCCAAGATTCAAACCATTAAAAAAATGTATCCCACATAGCCATACAAGGATGTTATTTTTATCACACTCAAACCATACAGAGACACCACCAACAATCTGCACTAAGTTCCTGATTCTGAGTATGGCAGTCCCAAGACTGCGGCACCCGCTGTGGCGGTCTGACCGCCCCCCTCCTCTTTGGTCTGACCGCCGGATTACGAGGTCGGTGGTCGGACTGCCACAAGTCCAATGCTGGACCACCGCCACCACCAGGATCCTGGATCCCGATGGGGCAGCGGTGGGGAGAGCGACCGGAAATAGAGGCGGTGCTGATGTCGGTGCAGCCGTGTCTATTCCGACCTGACTTTAAGCGACCTAGGCTTCATGCTCTTTCTATGAGCTGAAGCATGTCACCGCCGTGGCACCACCTACACAACACTGCCAGCCCAGCGATATTCTCGGAATGCGGCTGTCGGTAAGCCGCCAGCTAAGCGGCATGCTTCCAACCGCCGCAATGGCGGTCCAGGGGTTGGATCGCCTAATTCGTAATTGGCCCCTTAGTCTAGAATGTGCTCCAAACTGCCTATTGGCCTTTGAAATAAAAATAATGATAGCACTAGCTTATGTCCCTATCACAGAGGTAGCTAACCACTACAATTAATAATAGAAAGCCTTTTCTACCAACAAAAACTAAACGCCCTAATGGATTTTTGCAGACACTTGTGTTGGCAGACTGGACAGCTCCAGACACAGATGCCAACCCAAATTCCAAATACCACGGTAGAATGTCCATGACAGCACCTTGGCACAGGAAGCGAAAACAAACAACGCAGTCGAAGGAAGGCACAATGCCTTCTTTTTTTTATTTTTATAATTTTTATAGAGGTTTTAGAGAAAAGAACATTAACAATAACTTCAATATGATATCAATATTAAATGACAACCAGTAGAGAAAAATAGAACATATTCAAATAATTTAAAGAATTAAAAAGGGCAATACCAGTCGATAAATATATACCATATTATGTTGTAGAACTATGAAGCGTGAAAGGCAGAAAAGAAGAAGAGGAAAGGGAGAGAAAGAAAGAGCAAAAACATTTTGTATATATACATATATGTATATATATATATATATATTAGGCAACTGGAATCTCATTACATATTGCTGCTTGACACTAAGATGCCCAACGGGCTCAATACAGGAGAGGATTTGCACAATTTCCTATGAGTACTCTGTGGTCATTCGTTACTGTATACAGCCACTTTTTTACAGATGACTCCAGGTGTGAGCATTATTTTAACCGTTCTTTTAGCCGGTTCGTGCTCTGGTTTTAACCTGATTTTAACCGTTTGGTTTTTCTTAGGTTTTTATCAGGGCTCTGTTTCTGGAATTTTAGACGGTTTTATGATGCAGCACGGATATTTTACTCTATTCCATCGTTTGTGACCTCAAATTGTGTCATCATCTGCTTTATCATTTATGAGACAGTTGGTCTATGGATATGTAATATATGCTCCCCTTATGCTGCCGTTTTCCTGCTACTTTGCACATTTTTGCTACTTTGCACATACTTCAATTGATAGCTATAGTTTTTGAAGGTTGTTGGCTGCCAATGTACTTACTCTTTAAATGAATAATTGATACTGTGAGTATAGGTGTTGGCAATCCTGGACTGTTGTTCTCCTTTTGCTGCTTAGAAGCTGCCTTTCTATACTATGCTAAAGTTGCACATATATTAACTAACAGTACATATTTGGAGTTTACTTGCTGCTAAGATTGATTGGTGCTAGTGCACTTGCACTTTATATAATTGTCGTTCAAGTGTAGTGACGAACTTGGACTGCTTTACCACTCTTTGATGTACGTTATTTGTTTTATACATTGTTCTTAATGATTTTTATCTATTTATGTCATGTGTGTTATGTTATTTTGCACTTGCACTTTAATATCAATTATTAACATTGGTATTCTTAATAGAGTGATGACAGATATATTTCTGAACCAATTGAATTAAGTAGCGAACAGAAGTGGTATAGGCCCTTAGGAACTCTCTGATCACTTAGTTATCCTCAGTAGACTTAAGAATATATCATTATCTTGTACTGTTGGCAGTTAGTTTTACTTAGCATTATCATTAACAATGTGAGGCTTTTTGATCTTCCCCACCAGTGGGTGTCTGGGTTCAGACATGATATGTAAAATACTGTTGTCTATTTAGTTGAACCCGCTACAGTCTCTCTTCTTTTTTTGTATATTTTCACATATATAGTTGTACCTCTGGGCCTAACTATGACTTTAATAGCGGCTTAGAAATAAGGGGGGTAAACCCCGTTTCTCTGTTTATTATTATTTTTTAATTTTTAGCACTTTCACTAACGCATTTTTTGTGGTGTTTATTTGCAATTAGTCTCCAGTGCTGTCAGCCACAGCAACACACAATGTTTTTAAGATCAGGAATTTTTAGTATAAATTATAAACCACTGTGGTAATATTTTATATTATGTGTATAATGTCTACATGATTTTTTTGCAACTAAATCAGTATTTCTTTTACTTACATATGAATATGTATTTTCCTGATTTTAGTAGTATGTTGTTTAGCTTCATTGTGTGATGTCATTGGCTGAGCAGGGAGGAGGGTACTTTGTGAGAATACTTAAAGAAAAAATGAATCCTAGCGTGTCATGTGATCAAGGTCGTGGTAACACGGCCGAAACGCGTCATGCCAATTTGCACGGAATAAATTTGCACTGAAATTAGAACCAGCAGCACGTTGTGGTCTGTACCTGTGTTTCTCCACCAATTCGGAGGATGGGACTGTGATTATTCATATATATATATATATATATATATATATATATATATATATATATATATATATATATATATATATATATATATATATATATAAAACTAATATGGTAACTAAGATATTGGCGTGTGCGCAGAAAGATACGAAGTGAAAGGTAGCCACAGTAGATCAGATTTAATTTTCAGAGACAACGAGAGTGAAGAAACAGTGGCAATTCCATGTTCATCATATAAAAAATTCTACCATGTTAGTGTTGATAATTTAGAGGTATCTTTCCAACAAGAGAGGATCACTTTAAATGTAATAGCAATAAAAAGATCAAGTAGCATAGGTTTAGGGGAAATAATGTCAAAATCTGGTGAGACAGTGCCGAGGAAAACATTTAGCATTGATAATGGAATGTTACATTGAAATGTTTCTAGACATTTTGCCCAGATAGATTCCCAAAATTTCAACACATTGGAACAATCATATTGGAGATGAATTAAAGTCCCTGTGAAAGAAGAACAAGACCAGCATAGAGGAGAGGAGGTGGGAGAGAGCTTGTATAGACATTCAGGAGTAATGAGAGCTCTGTTATCAATGAAAAATAAAGATTGAGTAATACGAGCTGCTTTGGATGTTTTAAATAATTTAAGCCAAAATTTATCCCAAGTAGGGGTATGGAGTGAAATGGATAAATCAATTTCCTACAGTAGCTCGGTAGGTGTTTTGGATCTTTCAGGGATAGGTGACAATAGCCTCTTATAGAGAAATGTAGCCTTAGGTATAGAGTCATGAGAGATGTTGTATAACAGTGTAGTGGGAATAAGTGGTAAAGTGGCTGGGGGAAAGTTATTAGTTGTTAAGTAAGACTGTAAAGAAGATGATATTAAAAGATATTCATGGAAAAATGAATTTGGTAAATTATGATGTGATTGCAATTGGGAAAAGGGAATAACAGAGTTATGTTGGACAAGCTGATAACTAAACATAATACCCTTCTCCTTCCAGTGTTTATAGTAGAATGATTTACGTCTAAATTTGATAAATTTGGCATACCAAATAAAGGAGGTCAAGAAACATTGACGAGGATCAAAACCTATATTGTGTAACAATTGTTGGGAGTATTTCAGCATAGGGTTAGTTGATATAAAGGTGCAGTTAGACATATAAATTATGTTTTCAAATGAGAAATCCTTTAATAAAGAGTGTCCAAATACAATCCAACGTGGCATGGAAGTATCACCAAATTCATGAGTTAAGGCAAAAAATTGTCTAATTAGAAATGTAGAGTGATATCATTTAAAATCAGGAAAACAAACACCACTCTCATTCTTGGGACGTTTGAGTTTAGCTAAGGCAATACAGGAATGTTTATTATTCCATAGAAATTTGGTGTAAATTGAACTAATTTGAGAGAAATAAGAAATGGGAATCTTAAAAGGTAACATAGACAATGTATAAAGGATATGCGGAACAATCATCATCTTAATAGTATCCAGTCTGCCCCACCACAAGTAGAGAGGAGACCATGTGGAAAGTAATTTTTGGAGTGTGGTTATTAAGGCATTAAACTTACAACTAATTGTGGTTAAAACAGTAGACGAAAACCATATTCCAAGATATTTTATTTTGGTAGGGCACCAAGTAAAATTAGTGTTAGCGAACATATATTGGTAACATGAAGAATTTAAGGGTAATACTTCAGTTTTGGAAAAATTCAATTTATATCCAGAGATGCTGGAATACAAATGAATTTCATGTAAAAAGGGAGGTAGGGAGAAGAGGGGGTTGGACATATAAACCAAAATATCATCAGCATAGGCAGACAGTTTAGTTTCATTAGAATCATGTACAAAACCTGAGATAAGTGGATTAACATGAATACGTTCAAGGAAAGGTTCTGAACATTAAACAAATAGCAAAGGGGAAAGAGGGCATCCTTGCCGAGTACCTCTATGTAACTGAAAATATTTGGAAAAATGAATGCTAACAAAAATACTAGCATGTGGAGCAGAGTATAATACTTTTATAAATGAAATTAAATTAGGGCCAAAATCATGCTATTGAAGAGTAGTAAACATAAATTGCCAATTAATACGATCGAAGGCCTTTTAGGCATCGAGAGACAATGCAGCTAGAGGAGATTGATGTTTTTTACCAAAAGCAATGACATTGGAAAAAATTCTAGCATTATCGGCAGCCAGTCTGCCCCTAGCAAAACCAGACTGATCGGTGTTGACCAGTAACGGAACAATAATCTAAAGATGAGATGCAGGGATTTTGGCAAATATTTTGCAATCATAATTAATTATTGAAATAGGATGGTAGTTTTTAGAAAGGGAGGGATCTTTATCAGGTTTGGGAATAAGTACAATCAGAGCTTCTAGAAAGGAACCAGTGGCCTTAGATTCTGCAAGAAAAGAGTAAAAAAGTTCAAGTAGTTCAGGGGTAAAAATAGAGGAAAAAGCGGAAAACAATTCAATAGAAAGCCCATCAGGACCAGGGGCCTTGGATTTTTTTTAAGGATCTGATGGCATCTGTTATTTCCTGGAGAGTTATCTCAACTTCCAATAGATTAAATGTATCAGGTAAAGATGGGGGGTTAGGTAGACTATTAAAAAAGGTGTACATATTTTGTTCTGAGGGGATAGTGTCATCAGAGTACAATAACTGATAATATTCTTGAAAAGTGGTAGCAATATCTGTATCAAAGGACACCATGTTGTTGGTAGGCTTATTTAGAATGGGACCAATGTTTTTACGTTCAGATTTGATTTTTAAAAAAATTGACCAGCATCTTGCCCGCTTTGTTTTGGCCTCGGGGTATTTAGATTTAACTTTAAGGAGAGTATTGCAGGCATCGTCAGTGGTAAGTTTGTTAAGAGCAGACTTGACTTTAATTAACTCTTATAATACAGAGGAGGATTTAGATGATGTAGTAAAGTAGTATATTTGGCGTGGTTGATTTTTTTTTTCTTGCTGTGTAGGCTATAGCGAAGGCACGAAATGAGGCTTTGAAGGCATCCCAAGTGTTAGGTACAGATGTGTCCGAAGGTTGATTGATTTTAAAAAATTCGTTAATAAAGGTAGTAGCTTCAGATAAGAAGTTATTATCGGATAGAAGAAAGTTATTAAATTTGCATGGACCAGTTTTAGGATTGTTCAGAGAAAGGTCAAACGAAGAGAAAACAGGAGCATGGTCAGAAATAAAAATAGAGCCAATCTCTTATGATTGGATGGAGGGAAGTAAAGGTTTACCAGCCAGAATATAATCAACTCTGGAACGTGTATGGTGACCATTGGAGAAATATGTGAATTCAAAAGAGTCAGGGTGACAAGTTTTCCAAACATCAAATAATGGAAGGGTGGCAGTGGCAGATTAAAATGCTTTGTGAGATTTGTCAGGATTACATTTACATTTAGACTGCCTGTCTGTAAATGGGTCCAACCACTGATTGAAATCGAGTGCAACAATGATGTTAAGGTTATCAAGAGAGGCTAATAAAATCTTGATGTTGTTCCAGAATTCAGGATATGGTTTAACAGGACCATAAATATTAAATAAAAATATTTCCCTGTTATGAATGATAATCTTAGCCATTACCCAGCGTCCATCATTATCACATTGAGTTGATCAAATTTGGACATTCAACAATTTATGAAAAAGAATAGCAACACCACCTTTACGATTAATCGTAGGAGAATATATTACTTGGCCTACCCATTGTCGTTTTAATTTAAGAGATTCTACATCATTACAATGAGTTTCCTGCAAAAAAAAACATGTGAGTTCACACTCGACAAGTGAGAGAGTACATTTTGTCTTTTGACAGGATGTCCCAGACCACGAACATTCCACGAGACAACGTTACACATATTGGGGAGTGGGATGAGAGATACAGGAATACAGGTGATACACTGCACGGATACTGCTGAAAACAGAAAGACACAATTTATTAAAAAAATATGTAACACAATGTAAACAAAAAACAAATACAAAATAAAAGAACATTCGTCATACGGTATAAAAGAGAATGAAGACCAGCTAGGGGAAAAGGAAGAAAGAGTGAAAGTAGAAAAAAGAGATAGATCAAGGCAAGAGTTCCAGATCTAAGATGAAGAGTAGAAAAAAATGCATGGGACTTAACAGCACCAAGAGCAAAAAGAATGGCAGAGGAAAAGATACTAAGAAATAAATGAGATAACAGCCATGCAGAAACAATATAGAAAGAAGTAGAGAGAATGTGAAAGTAACAAGAATTAGTTAGAATAATTTAGGAGCGCTGGGTAGAAGTATCCACAGAGTGTGGCGAGATACTTTGGAGAAAAGATTTTAGTTTGACAGGATCGTCAAAGGAGCGCGTAGTGCCCTTTGACGAGATTGTACATAAACAAGGATGAAAAATGCCATATCGAATATGTAATTGTCTCGTGTGGCCTGACCATATAAGACAACGTTTCACTTTTGCTGCCTTCAGCACATGGATAAGATCTGTTAATTCCAAAAATAACATTATAATTCCTCTGGGTCTGGTAGAATGAAGTTAAAAACGACCAAGACGGTGTGCACGTTGAATGTACAGTGGAGGATCATGTTGAGGTCCAAAAGCTCAGGCAGGAACTTCTTCAAGAAAAGGAGAAGGTCCGGGCCTTTCAAATTTTCTGATAGGACATATAGACAAAGGTTATTATATCTATTTCAATTTTCAAGATCCTCAGTATGCAGCATGAGTCGTTGGATCTCTTGCTCCAAGATAGGAATCTTTGTAGTGGCATCATGCAAATCACTTATACATTGCCTAATGTCAAACATTTTTGCTTCCATAGTGATCCATCTATCTTCAATTTGTTGGAGTTTCTCATTAGTAGCAGGCATGAAGGGTTTTAATCCCCTCACCTCATCAAGAATAGAATCAAGAACAGGGTTGTGTGATGACACAATGGGTGGGGGGGTTATTTTTCACCCGCTTAGGTTTTGTGCCAGAGGATGAAGACTTAGCAGAGGTTAAAATATCACTGGCCATTGTAGCGTGATGAAGAGGACGATGTGATAGTTTTGGTAATGGTCTGAGCCTGCCCATATGCTGTATGAACAACACGTAGAAGTATGCAGACGTGAAGGAAAAATATCAGTTTAGTGTCCAGTGACCAGAGCGAAGAAACTACTCATAAACTCAGCATGTGATAAAAGTGGCGATGTCTATGTAGAAAATGCTGTGTGAGTACAGCAGAAAGAAAAAAGGAAATCAAAAAGCTTTTTAAAGGGCATTTATAAAGTAAAAAACATTTAGATAGATAAAATGCCATAAAAGCATAGCAAATATGCAATGTAGAGAATAGTGCTGTAACAAAAGCATGTAGGAAAAGAAAGAAAAACATTGCCAGGCGTATAATTAATGAAACGCCGCTTTTCCTCAGCAGGACACCATGGGATGCGAGCAGCAGGATTATATAATGGCGCCGCTCGCATCTGAAGAGAGAAACTCACCGCAGCGGCTCTGGGTCAGAGAAGCGTGCAGAGGAAGTCGGAGCAGCTCAAAATGCTGCACCGACTGTCAAGGATATCGTGAAAGATTGCAGCTGCTCCAAAACATAAAGAAAGAAGGCTGCAGATAGAAGAATGAGCTCCGCGCTCGGGCGGAGCTCAGCCAAATGCCACCATCTTCTCCGGCACGCAGACCACGTCCCCTGGCACAATACCTTCTAATCCACAGTAGGCAGAACCCAACCTATACTCCATAAATTAATAGAAGAAGTACAAAAAGAGCAAAGCTAATAACAACTACGAATGGAGCCATCTGTTATCGAAATTGCATCTAAACTTAGCAAAACATACCAAAAGAATGTACGACATGCTACAATGTAAAGTAAAAAACCTACAAAAGTTCCAAAATCTAAACCAATATGACAAATCCTTTTTGATATAAATAATAAACATAATATTTTATTAAATTGGTCTAAACATTAACTAAAACCCCAATGTTAATTAACACTGAGATAATAAAATAATATAAACATTATTTACATGAAAAATGTAACCTAACCAACCAAAAAAATCAAAGAACAATCTGAATGTTATGTTATGTTATGTTATGTTAGGTTCGTTTGTAAAGCGCATGGCTGCCCCAGAAACAGGGCGTCCCAGCGTTAGCAGACAGGTGGCCAGAGAGAAATAGACTAGATGGAAGAGAAGAGCCAAGTTTTAATCAGTTTCCTGAAAGCCCAATGATCTTGTGTACTGCGGGCAGCCAGTGGAATAGAATTCCATGAGGCAGGGGCTTGAGCCTTAAAGGAGCGTCCCCCTGCTCTACACCTACGCGCACCCGGGGAGTGCAGACCAGGTGCAGGTCAGCGGAGCGCAGTGCACGCGAAGGAACATATGAAGTGCTCAGTCCCTGTAGAATTTGGGGACCCTGGCCATGTAGAATCTTATGTGTGATGCAGAGAGTTTTAAACTGGACTCTCTGTTTGATTGGCAGCCAGTGAAGACAACAAAGAAGATTGGAGGTGTGGCAGTACTTAGGTAGGGCAAAAAGAATGCGGGCTGACGCATTCTGTGCCCGCTGGAGTCTTTTAATAACTGTTTTATTCACGCCCAGAAAAAGCCCATTGCAGTAATCTAGACATGATTGGACTACCGATTGAACAATCAATTGGCAGGGAGGGGCATCGAAAAACCCCAAAATGGGTTTTAGGCCACGTAGAAGGCCAAAACAGGTACCAGCCACTTTTTTTGCGTGAGGCTCAAATGAGAGGGCGTTGTCGATCAGGACCCCTAAGTCCTTGACTGCAGTTTTCAGCTGGGGAGGGGTACCCAGAGCCGCGGGCCACTATTGGTAGTCCCATTTATGGGTATCAAGGCCTACCAAGAGCACCTCCATCTTAGCGGAATTAAGTTGTAGATAGTTGTCCGCCATCCAGTCTGAGATGGCCAAGACATCCTCACGGAATTTCAGTTGGTCCTGTGCAGGATTGTTAGAGAGAGTGAATACCAACTGGGTATCATCAGCATAGGATACCATATTGATGTTCCGTGCTTTGGCCAGGAGTGCTAGTGGGCGGACATACACGTTGAACAAGGTGGGACTCAAGGCAGAGCCCTGAGGAACACCACAGCTAAGGGGGTATATATAAGACAGATAGGGAGGGGCATGGACCTGAAAGGAGCGCTCGGATAGAAAAGAGGCAAACCAGGCCAAGGCCTTTCCTTTGACCCCGATCTCCTCTAGCCGTTGGAGTAAAATCTCATGGGAGACCGTGCCGAAGGCCGCACTGAGGTCAAGTAGAAATAGTGCCGACGTGTTACCCTCGTCTAGCGTGGCCCACAGCTGTTCTGTGACCGCCAGAACTGCTGATTCCATGCTGTGTCTGGACCGGAACCCATTTTGTGAGCTGTCTAGAATCTCATTAGCTTCCAAATATTTGGTCAGAGTGATGTTAACATGGGACTCCATAATCTTGGCCAAATATGGGAGCAGAGAGATTGGCCAAAAGTTCTCCGGCAGGGACGTGTCTAGTGTGGGCATTTTCAGCCATGGAACGACCTTAGCATGTTTCCAAGACTTAGGGATCTCTGCCGACAGGAGCGATCTATTGATGAGTTCCCTACCCTCAATCAAAAGACAGTCATAAAATTTCCTGAAGATGTCCGGTTTTATGGGATCGTCAGGGGAACCTGATTTAACCTTAGCTGCCAAGACATCCAAGTCTTTAAGAGACATGGGTGGCAGATTTTGTAGGGAGTAGGGGGGAACTGTTGAGGTGGAGGTCGCCAAAAATTCGGAGACATCCCGCCTCATGTCGAGTGCAGTGTAGATGCATTCTACCTTATTAATGAAATACCTCGCCAGAGAATCACATTGTGTATTAGTGGATATAGTATCATTGGTTCCTGTCGGGGGTTTCAACATATCTTTCATGAAGAAAAAAATAGTTTTAGAGGGGTTGGAGCTTGACAAAATCGAATTAGCATAGAACGAGGCTTTAGTCTTTTGGACTGATTCATGGTAGGCTTTTATTGCCTTCCTATAGGCATTTTTTGCAGTGGCGTCATAGGTGTGCCTCCAAGCTCGCTCCAAAATTTTACCATTTTTCTTTGTCACCAACAGGGTCTCATTGTACCAGGCGTGCTTTTGCGTACGCTTAGCACGGTCAGTTTCTTCGGGATGCAGTGGTCAAGGCTCTGTCGGCTGCCTCCAAGTCAGTAGGCCAATCTGGGCGGGACGAGTTTAAGATAGATACAAAGGTAGACTCGTCCAATTTGTGCCAAGGACGCTTCATTGATGTCTGATAGGGGGACCTCAGGGGAGCGCCTACAATATCGATACGCATTGAGATAAGAAAGTGGTCCGTTCATGTCAGAGGGAGGGGTGTGTTAACTGTCAAAGTTTGAAGATTCGAGAATATCGGATCAAGTAAGTGGCCTGCCAGGTGTGATGGTCCCTCCACTAGCTGAGTTAGTTGGCAGGCATCCAGGTCGCCCAGGAAGTTGGAAATCTCCTGGGAGTCCCGGCGTTCCAGGTGTAAGTTAAGATCGCCTAAAATATTCAGATTGGCTGACTCTAGGACAAGAGTGGAAACAGTCTGAGCCAAGGCCTCTTGGAAAGCCCTGGCTGGACCTGGTGGGCGGTAAATGAGAAGCCCAGTAAAGGTAAAATTATGTGATATAGTAATTTTAAACAGGGCGCTTTCGCAGTCCGAAATAGTCTGTGGGGAGAGTGTACAATGAAAAGCAGACTTGAATATAACCGCTAAGCCACCACCCCTCCCGCAAGGCCTGTTCTGTGTAAGCAACCTGTAGCCTGCAGGAAGAGCCAAGGCGAGGATCGCCACGGAATCAGCGGTTAGCCAGGATTCCGTCAAAAATAAAATGTCTGGCGTGGAGTCCTGGAGAAGATCAAATATATCAGCATGGTGTTTTACAAGTGACCATCTTATAAAATAAATACAACATATAAACCACACATTTCCAAATAACAATCACATAATATTTACACAAACCATAGAATTTAACATTTCCCACCCAAAAGAAATCAAATAAATGTGACTTACTGTTCTGTAGCTGCAGATCTTCCACTGTATCCATGTAGTTAAAAATAATATTCCACAAGAAACAGGAAAAAGATTTTCCAACAAGCCCCCCAAAAAAGTAAAAATAAAATGTATTCAATAGACATCCATCTAAGCAATCTAAAGTATCTAGGAACCATAAAAAAATGAAAAAGTGTTTAAAAAATGAATGTTACTGGAAACCTAAAAAATAAGGAAATCCGAATATAAAATTTTGGTTTTTTTTAAACCAAAATTGACTTCCTTGAAAAAAAATGTACTTCCCAATGCCCTTATAATAAAACGGTAGAGTAAACAAGAAAATCCACCTGCAAAACATATTACAGTCCCAAAAACACATACACGTTAGATTTAACCATCATAAAACAAGTAACATAACACAATCTAACATAACAATATATTACTAAAACAGTGTACTAAAACCTCAAACTATAAACTAGTTAAAAACACTACTATTAATACAAGTGCCATATTACGGTGTCGACATCGTCTCGATCATGGGACCAACTGACTCCCAGTCGGTGGTCCCGACCAACTAATTAGGATGCAACCGAACACTGTTCAGTCGCATTTCTATACTTTACAATGGGAGCATATATCCAGCCAGAATGCATGCTCCCATTGTAAAATAGGAGGTGCAGTTCAACACCGCACCCAATGGCAGGCACCTCAAGGTGCCTGCCACGGGAGCAGGGATCAACAGGGGGGCACCATAGGTGCCCCCTCGGCTTCCAACCCGGGGCCGTGCACCCAAGGGGGCTTAGCTAGGGGCCCCCAAAGTGGAGTTCCGACAGCCTTTCGGTGTCAGAAAGGCCGGCACGGAAAGGCTGACGAAACCCGACATTGTAATCCCAAGGGCAGAAAGAGCCACCCTTGGGATTACTGGCCGCATTCCCACTGGCGGATGGGCCCTCCGAGCCCTTTGAAAGCCAGTCGGAATGACCTTTCAGATTCCTTTTCGACTGCCTCCATTGTAATGAGGCGGTCAGAAAGGAATCCGACCGCATCGTAATAGGGCCCTAAATGTTCATCAGTCCCACAAACAACACTATAACTAACCTCTAGTCCTCCCCTCCAAAATTCCATACCCTCAAAACCCTTAAAAACACCTTAAAAAAACTTACCTGTTCCAGAAAAGAGAAGCACCTTACCGCAAGCTGGATTCTGGAAAATAGACAGAAAATGACACAAATAGACTACAAAATGGAATGTAGTGGTAAAAAATTGCCCACTAAATGAATTCTAAAAAATGACTACCTCCCAATAGAAATGAATAGGAAAAAATTTAAAAATTCTGAATAAATGTGTTAAAAAATGTTAAAAATATTAAACATTTAAAACATGTAAAAAACATTGTAAAAATGTTAACAGATTGTACATTATAAGTTAGATAATAGTAGAAAAATATACAATTAAATCATATATATATACTCAAAAATCTTATGTCAAAATGATATTGAAAATATGTAAATAAAACAATTTATTAAATATTTAAAAAAATAAACCAATAGAAAAAAGTGGAAAATGTACAAAATAGAATACTATTTAAATATGATTTACATTTTGTATGTAATAATACAATGTATTAAAAATGTTTTATTTATCTACCTATAAATGCCTATTTTTAAGTTTAAATATATATGTTCAACAATATAAAAGTATACATCAAATAAACTTAAAAAATAGAAACATATGTAAAATGTTTTATTCTATCAAATAAATATTTATTGCAAACATATATCTATTTATTATATTTCTAAACAGCAACAGCACTAATTAAATAACACAAACTATTTCTACTACATATAAATATAATTTAAACAAACGATTTCACACTAAAATTATCAAATTAAATATCCACACTCGAAAGTAAGTGATTTTTAAGAATGTTTTGGGCACAAATGGATGATATTTACTTTTCCTACTCCAATCTATACCAATTTGGGGAAGGTGTTGGACACTATAAGAGTCACATTTACTATTCCCACTCCAATCTATACCAATTTGGAGAAGGTGTTGAATACTAAAGGACTTACATTTACAATTTCCACTGCATTCTATCCCAATTTTGGAAAGATTTTGGAGAATAAAGGGGTGACATTTACTATTCCCATTCCAATTTATACTAAGGGGAATATTTACAGGGGGATATCACCACCAAAACGTCACATGTTCTGGTTGCAATATGCCCTTTTCCATATTTACAAAGCGCCATTAAGCCACATTTTGTTGCTTAATACTGCCTTGTAAATAAGGCCCCTTTACGTGCATCACTTGGGGCATTAGTATGTCGAGAGGACCACCAGCGGCAGACCATCTGTGGCGGTCCACCAGACATCCTGAGAAATGGTCTGACTGCTGGATTAAGATACCGGAGATCGGTGCGCAGCGGGCGTGGGGTAAGAGCGCTGACTCTGACAGGCTCAAGGAGCCATTCGGGGCAGCGGTAGGACAGTAATCCCTACAAAGAAGGTGGTGTCTGCGCAGGCACCCACCTATGGAAAACGATGCCCATTTCCAGCAGCATTTTCATGTTTGCCCCACCGCCATGAAAAGGCTGTCGGAAAGGGACTCTGGGGGTCCCTATCAGGGCCCCCATCCCTGTGACCCTCCGCTATGGGGCCAGGGGGACACATGTGGTGTCCACCCAAACATCCATGCACCATTTGCCATGCACCACATGGTGCCCGGCACACAGTGCATGGATGTTTAAAAACATGCCTTTTTACTACTGCAGCTTGTTCTGTGGCCCTTTTTCAGGCCAGAGCACAAGCCGCAATAGTAAAAGGCATGTTTCCGACTGCCTACACAGTGGTCACATCATAATATGGCGGGTGGAGCTGCGGACTACTTGTCGGCCGGTTTCTATCCCACTATGATGGCAGTGGGATGCTCGTCCGGCTACCATTGTAATGAGGCCGTTAGTGTGAGAGAGCATGCAGTGGGTATTGCTGTGGGCATTCCACCACAACACCCATTGCTTTTGACACTGCCCCAGATTTACAAGGAGGTGTATGGTGAAACGAGGAGAAATTTTTTATTTCTCTTTGTGTTTGCTTTTTCTATGTGTGATGCATTCTGCAACACACATAGAAAGAGCAAAATGCCATCAAGGTTTGTTTATGTGCAGGGAGGTGCCCCTTCCTGCACATAACCATCATTAAATAATGACAATTATGCTACTTCTATATGTGCTGCATTCAGCAGCACACATAGAAGTAACAAATCTCCATTAGTGACACCTTCCTGAACATTACCAATTGTTCCCTGCTACGCAGACACCCTTGCTCTACGTTGTAGGGGGGCCTGCATTGGCCCTAGGCATCTAAATTTAGCGCCGGCGCTAGGGATAATATAGGGGTTAACTATAGGCATGTGAAATTGGAGCACCTATGCGTTTTGAAAATGTTGGAGTGCGGCGTTGACAAATTTTGTGCAGCTCCACGCTCCGACATTTTTTTGTACATATGCCCCTAAATTGGGAAGGTGTTTGATACTAAAAGTGTGAAATGTACTATTTTCACTCCAATCTAAAACATTTGGGAGAAAGTGTTGGACAATAAAGGTATGACATTTGCTATTCCCACTCCTATCCCATTTGGGGAAGGTTTTGGACACTAAAAGAGTGACATTTACTATTTCCACTCCAATCTAAAACGTTTGGGAGAAAGTGCTGGACAATAAAGGGGTGACATTTACTATTCCCACTCCAATCCCACTTGGGGAAGGTTTTGGACACTAAAAGAGTGACATTAACTATTCAACTCTAAATTAAACCAACTGGGGGAAGTGTTGGACACTAAAGGGGTGACATTTACTATTCACATACAAGGTGCTACAGACAAAAAATTGTATATACTCAGTCATTACCCCATACTCACACATAATTTTTCATATATAAAATAAACCAAAATTTATTAAAAAGACACTAACAAAAACTACAAACCTACATATTCATATTTAAACATTAACATTTAAAATAATATTGTAATTACTATTAACAATTAATACATGATTTTAAATATTTACTACTGTTCCTAAACTTTGAGGCATAACATAAAAATTAAATCATATTCCAAACTTAGAAATGTATAAAGTAAAAATATCTAGAACAAAATACTGAATACAATTCCAATTACATAATTTTCTCCAATAAAAAATTAAGGGGCTGATTACGAGTCTGGCGGTCTTCCGGTGCAGCAGTGGCGGTCCATTGTTTTGCCGATTATGACATTCACCATCGCATTGGCGGTGGCCCGCCAGCTGCACCAGTGGTGATGCAGCTGCACCTCAATGCAATATGCTGAGCAGGGACTGGCGCAGTCCCACCCGGCATATTAAAAGTTCCTGCACCGCCAATCATTCTGCCATGAAAAGGCTGGCGGTGCAGGAAAAAAGGGGGATCTACACAGCCCCCATGCACCCCCCCACCATGGGGATACATTCAGGGGGCACAACATGTGCCCCCCGTCTTTATCCCCACAAAGTTCCAGCACGGCAACGTCCATGTCGTGCTGGAATATTTTTGCCGTTCCTGTTGCGGTGCCTGTTTTCTAGGCACCGCCATGGAAAGGGCAAAGGACCCCCAGGCATATTACGAGTTGAACTCTTTCAACTCATAATGCGGCGGGCGGTCCTTGTGCAGGTTTGGCGCAGCTGTGCGGAGAGCCGGCACAACTGCTTCAAACTCGTAATCAGGCCCTAAAAATATTTCAAACTTTGAATTTTGTGTTTAAAAGATGTAAAATGTATTTACTTTATTAAATTTGTTATATTTAAAACAAATAATTGAAATGTTTATTTAAATATTTCCAATAAAATAAAAAAATTAGAATACATGTTTTAATTGATTATAAATTAAATTAATACAAATTATTAATGTAACAAAATACATGTTACAAAAAGTTCACAATATTAATTTGTATATCATTAAAATAATAAACATCAAGTATACGTTAAAGTATCAGTTTTTAAAAATCATGCTAGCTTTATTCCCTCAAAACCAATCTCCCGCTTCTATTTGACATTAGTACAACTAAAAACACAAATTTTGACAATTTCATTAGTAACAAATTATCTAACTAAAAATTCAAAGTAAAAAATTGATAAACATATAGGGGCTGATTACAATGTCGGTCGGAGTTGCCCCCGACCAACACCGTCGCGGTCTTGGAACCAACTGACCTTCAGTCACACTGTTTAGTCGCGTACTCCCATTTCTCTATAGGAGCTTGTGCTACGGCCATAAACCGGCCTTAATACAGGCTCCCATAAAGAAAGAATTTGTGTGTGTAAGACCCTGCACCCTGTGGCAGGCACCCCATGGTGCCTGCCACACTGTGCAGGAATTTACAAGGGGCACCCTAGGTACCCCGTCATCCACCAACTGTAGGTCGCGGAGGCAGGCCCCCAAAGTCGCATTCCGACAGCCTTTCCATGTCAGAAAGGCCGGCACGGAAAGGCTGTCGGAATCCGACATCATAATCCCAATGGTGGAAACGCCGTCCAAAGGGATAACGATGCAGGTCCGACTGGCTGGCAGACTCCGAGAGCTGGTCGGAACTGTGTCGGAATGACCGGCCAGTTTACGCTCCGACCGCCATCATCGTAATTTGGTGTTCGGACCTCAAACCGACCATGTCGGTCAGAAAGCCTCAGACCGTGGTCGGAAAGCTTCCGGCTAGCGGTCGGAGGCTTTCCGACCGACATCATAATCGGCCCCTTAGTATTAAACACACTACACTAAATTACAGATAAAATAACACAAACTATTACATACAACAATATTTTCTTAATTGATATTTTTTAAAACAATATTAAAAACAGTACCTGAAATGATATTTTCACCTTCAATATTCCTGTTGATGATATTTTTGACATCCTAATATTCTTGACATCAGGATATTATTTTATTTAATGTTTGTTCAAACACCTAAGAAGAACCTGTGTATATATAGTTAAATTTATTTTTTGAGGAGGAATTTTCAAGATGGAATATAATACCTTAGGCAGTTGATTCTAGCCTCAACGCATCATTAAGAACATAATAGAAAACTTGGATGACATAATGTGTTACAATACATATTTGGTATGCAATTGACTGGTATTTTAAAAAGTACAATTAACGACATATGCTGTTGAATACCTGATTTTATAAACTATCAACTATCTGATTTAATTATGCCCATACTAGCAGCCCATCAACAATTTAAGTTTGAAAGCCAGTTGGAGAGTGGGGGGCCAGATCTTAGATCCTCTTCTCCTCACATTTGTAAAGGCTGTCCTCCATATAATAGTTGGATAAGTATTGGGATAGTCATTGCCAATACAAATGTGGGTCTGATCAAAGCCAGTCTATAGCAATACAGATTCTTGCCACGACCATGGTTACAAATAAGGGATAACAGAAAGTCCAGTCGTCAATCCCAAGTAGACTGATTTGTTGGGTCCGTATTATCTGCATGCGAGGGACGGTGCCAAGAAAGCCCACAAACTTAGCCCAAACTGAGGCAGTTTCATACATTTGGCAAATATATGAAAAATCCCTGTTTCAACAACACCACCGAGAGGATAAGGTGGGTTTCAATCACTCAATCAGGGATTTATACAGCATGGCAAGTCACCAGTGAGGGTCTCAAAGGGGTGGAGTAGATAACTGCTTTGAGGTGATTGTTCATTTGAACAGTCAGGTCTTGAGTCCTTTCCTGAGTTCCTGAGTGATGGGGTTGTCCTGAGGTACAGGGAAATGGCGTTCCAAGCTTTGTCCACCAGGTGTGAGAAGGAGCATCCTCCACTGTTGTTTCAGCAAATCCGGGAGATATCTGCGAGGAAGAGGGAGGCAGAACATAGGTGTCTGAGTGGTTGGTGTAAGGTCATGCATCTATTGGTGTATGTTGGTCCTTCTTTGTGCAGGGCTATGTATGCATGAGGCAACATCTTGAACTGGCATCTCTTCTGGATTGGGAGCCATTGTAGCTTCTTGAAGTGCGGTGTGAAGTGGGTCTGTCTGGGGAGGTGGAGGATGAGTCTTGCTGCTGAATTTTATATTGTCTGCAGTCTCTTCAGGAGGCATGTGGTGACTCCTATGTAGAGTGTGTTCCCATAGTCCAGCCTGCTGGTGACGAGGGCCTGCATGATGGTCCTTCTGGTGCTGACTGGGAGCCACCTGGGAGATCTTGTGGAGCATGCATAGGGTGTAAAAGCAAGCAGATGAGGCTGCACTTACCTGTTTCTTCAAAGATAGCTTGCTGTCCAGGAAGATGCCGAGGTTGTGAGCATGGTCGGTCGGGTCGGGCAATGGGCTAGGTTCAGCATACCTCATTCCATGGTAAGGTATTGTTCCTAAACATGAGGTCTTCCGTCTTGTCTGTGTTGAGTTTGAGACAGTTGTCCTTCATTCAGCCGGTGATGTTCATAATACATCTGTGGAAGTTGGCTCTGGTGATGGAGCAGGTCTTCTGACAGCAAGAGGATGAGCTGGATATCATCGGCGTAGGAGATGATGTTGAGTCAGTGCGATCTGACTGTGTCGGGGAGGGGGTCATGTACGTGTTCAGGAGGGTGGGGATGAGAGACGATCCTTGGGGGATGCCGCAGATGATCTTCTTGCGTTCTGAGGTGAATGGTGGGGGATGGATTTTCTAAGTTCGTCCAGTGAGGTATGATGTGATCCAATAGATGCAAAAGAAACAATTGATGGACGGAATGCTGGACAATGCAAACATTCACCCCCAGTCAAAGGATCTGGGTTAAATCCATCATTCTTTTGCTCATCACACCACCCCAGTTTGGACCCAGCCATATGCAAATCAGTCTTGACCCTGTTCCTTGTGGGAACAGTCCAGCCCGAACTGCCAAGCCAGGTCTTCCCTGGACCGGAAACAAGCATCTGGGACCGGTTTCAGGGCATCACCCTTCATCAGCCAGGCTAGCTTGAATCCAGTGGTGTAGTGAGCACGGGACCCACGTCTGGGCATACCCTTCCCACTTAGGGCAACAAATGCAAAAGAAACAATTGATGTACGGAATGCTGGACAATGCAAACATTCACCCCCAGTCACAAGGATCTGGGTTAAATCCATCATTCTTTTGCTCACCACACCACCCCAGTTTGGACCCAGCCATATGCAAATCAGTCTTGACCCTGTTCCTTGTGGGAACAGTCCAGCCCGAACTGCCAAGCCAGGTCCTCCCTGGACCGGAAACAAGCATCCTGGGACCGGTTTCAGGGCATCACCCTTCATCAGCCAGGCTAGCTTGAATCCAGTGGTGTAGTGAGCATATAGAGGGCATCTTTCTGTATTCCGATGAGATGGAGTCTGTTGATCAAGATGTGATGGGAGACGGTGTTGAAGGCAACCGACAGGTCCAGGAGTATGAGGGCTGCCATTTTACCATGTTCCAGGATGGCACTGATGTCTCCAGTGGCCTGCGATCAGGGCTGTCTCAGTGTTTTGGTTGGCTTGGGACCTGGATTGAGAGGGGCCCAGGAGGTTTTTGTATTCCAGGTGTTCAGTAATTTGCTGGTTAATTGCCTTCAAGAGAACCTTCACTGGAAAGGGGAGCAGGAAGATGGGTTGGGTTTTCTTTGGTTCTGTTAGGTCAGCTGAAAGTTTCTTCAGGAGGGGCCTCACTTCGGCATGTTTCCAGTACTCAGGGAAGGGGGCTGAAGTGATAGAGGTGTTCAAGACTTTTTTGAGATCGTCGCCAATTGTCTTGCTCTGGAGGTTGAACAGGTGGTGGGGATAGGTGTCCAAGGGTGCTCCGTAGTGCATGGAGTTCATGATGGAGATTGTGGCTTGAATTGTGAGAGGGACCCACTGGGTGAGCAGGTGTTTGGGGTCTTTGTTTGTGGAAGCGAGCAGGATGATGCTGTAGGTGGTGTGGGGTTGAGCTTTGATGTTTTTGTAGAAGACTGGGATCTGTTTTGGAAGAAGTCCTTCAGGGTGTTGCACCGTTCTTGGAAGGGTGTGATGTTGTTCTCGGCAGCTGCGGGGTTGGAGAGTTCAAAATGATGAAGAGCTCCTTGATGAGCTTTGTGCTCACTTTTATGTGGTCTGCTAGGGCATTCTTCTTTGTTTCTTTCATAAGGCGGTGGTACTAGTTGAGTGCTTTCTTGAAGGTGGTATGGTTTCCTGTCTCTTTGCTGGTGCATCCTCTCTAGTTGCCGGCAGTTGCATTTGGTAGATTTCAGCTCTGTGGTAAACCAGCTAGCTCTTCTGGCAGGTCCTTTGGATTTGGCTGGCTTGGCGGGGCAAATGTGTTGGAGCATTCTGTGATCCACTGGGAGAAGTTCTTTGCAGCCTTTTCTGGGTTGGATGTTGTATCTGGGAGATGGGAGTTGAGAGTATCATTCCACTGGTCTTCTCCAGTTTCTGCACGTGGAGCTGGGGGAATGGTGCCAGTGTTGGTAGGTCCTGAGATGATGAAGTGGATGCTGTAGTGGTTCTTCCAGGAGAGTTGACTCTGTCGCTGGACGTGAAGATAGGGTCAAGCCTGTGTCCTGTGATGTGAGTAAGGTTAATGACAAGTTGCTGAAGACTAATGTTGCTGAAGCTTTCCAGGAAGTCGGTTGTGTTGATTTCGCTGGGGTCATCGAGGTGGAAGCTGAGATCCCCTAGGAAGATGCTGTGCTCAGAGGCGATTGGGATTGGGGTGATGAGGTCAGGGATGGCATTGCACAAGCTGGGGCATGGTCCCAGTGGACTGTAGGTGAGGGTGCCTCTGATGGTGCTTTTGACGTCTGTGTGAAGTTGGAAGTTGAGATGCTTCATTATTGGGGTGGAGTCATCTGAGGAGGTTGTGCAGCGGATGTTGTCGTAGATGATAGTAATTCCACCTCTGTGTTTCTTAGATTCAGTCCTGGTGTGTTATCTTGTAGACTTTGGGGATGGCAATGGCGATGTTCGTCAGGGGGGTGGGGTTCAGTCAGGTCTCTGTGAGGAAGATGATGTCTGGGGTGAGGGATGAGATCATGTCCCAATCTTTGTGGCGTGTTAGCCGAGTGATCATGCGTTCAATAGAATGCATTGGAGTTGTTTTGTGGCGGTCTCGTTCGGCATGTTGGACATAGTCGTGTTTGTGGTGTCTCCAGTGTTGTTGGTTGATTCAGTGTTGCAGGTGAAACAGCAGTGTTGTCAGGAAAAAGGTCCTCTGGTAGTGCGTGGAGATGTGAAGCAGCAGCAGTTTTTGATGTTGTTGTCGATGCACCCGAGATCCGAGGCTCGGAGGTCTGCTGTGGATCACCCGCCTGCTTTGACTGCCTCTCCCAATTAAATAATGTCTTAGTGGTATAATAGAGATTGCATATTGTTTTAAAGTCTTGCACCTTCAATTTGATGGCAAATAGTGCCATATGGCCTATGGTTAGGGAGCTCTGAAAAAAATACTATGGGGCTTATTTGAAAGCCCATTGCGATGCTGGTGCTTCACTTTTATTGATGCACAGGCAGGGCAATGGACTTCCCCATATTACAAGGCCTTGTAAAGTCACACTACATGACTTTTCATGGCCTTGTAAATATGTTTACCTTTCACGCATAACTCTGCATGAAAGGGGCATTCCATAGGTGTTGCTGTGGGTGTTCCCACGCAACATCCATGGATCTTCATGCATTTCTAGATTTACAACATTTTGTTAACCTAGGAATGTGTCAGAATACTATGCCTCCCCAGGGGAGGTGTAAGGATGCGCAACGAGGAGAAATACTTTTATTTCTCCTCGTGTTTTCCTCTTTCTATGCGTGCTGCATTCTGCAGCATGCATGGAAAGAGGAAAATGCCTTTACTGATTTTTTTTGTGCAGGAACATGTCCGTCCCTTCCTGCACAAAAACAATCATCCCCTCAGTGCAGGCACCCTTGCAAAATGACGCACGGGTGTCTGCGTTGGCGCACATCTGCTGTGTGTGAGCTGACGCAGGGGAGAAGGACAGGAATGTGCTGTATCTTGTAGATGCGGCACATTCCTGCCCTTTTATTTTGACGCACAGCAGCGGAGAATGATGGCTTGCTGCACTACCGTGCTTTAAAATATTGTAAATGAGGCCCCATATTTTCATCTATCACTGGTCTTTTTGCTCACCAGGTTGTCTGTCAATCAATATCATCCAGATCTTGATCAGAGAAAAAGCAATATAAGGTTTTAATCTTAGCAACCCTCCCAGATTGTTAGGAACTGTAATTTGGTATCCTTAGGAGTAAAATCTGGCTTGATTGCAGTTTCAAGAAGAAATTTCTTATTTGGAAATACTTAAAGAAATGTTGCTTTTCGAGGTTGAATGTGCCCGTCTACAAATACTTCACCGTTGTTACTGACCCCAGCTCGCCCCCATATTTGACAGTACCTGGCGTGAAAAATGGAGGGAAAAGCGGTGAGTGCCAAAAGGCGCTATAGTCATTTTACTTAGAACATGGTGGCTATTTTCATCCATATTTTTATAGCTGCTGACACTGTCCTAAATCTAACTTTTTGGGGAGAAACTTTGCTTCATGAATTGTAATAAGAAACAGGAGACATCCTCTACCTGGCTTAGTTCATATATTTCAGGAATCCTCTTGGAATCAGGTACTTGAGCCCTGTGGCCTGCAATCATGTAGCTCAAATATTGACTCATTTCAGCATAATAGAAATATCTAAAATTCGGGTATGCTCAGCCTCATGTTTGTAGAGGCAGCTACAAATACTTAAGGGATCTCCTTGTCCTTCTAAATTACCAAAGGAAGCTATTGCAAACATAGTAGAGTGTATGGCACCATTTAGGGGAAGATTTACAAGCCCCTTGCGCTGCTGGTGCGTCACGTTGCGTGACGCACGAATGTATGACATTACATCGCAAACATTTACCACGCATGCTTTTACAACACGGTTTTTACATCGCAGCATCCATTACAACGCATGATTTTACAACGCATGCCATCACAACGCATTTTTAGAAACTACACTTACAACGCATTCCATTACAACGCATACCATTACAATGCATACCATTACAATGCATAATACTTTTAGGGCAACAGTAGGGTAAGTGTTGGATAGTGTAGGGGTAAAAATTACTATTCCCACTCCAGTGAGTGCAACAGTAGAGTAAGTGTTGGATAGTGTAGGGGTAAAAATTACTATTCCCATGTACCCCAAAACCCATACCCACCCTAAAACTTAAAAAATCCCCATTACTTACCTTGTAATGCGTTGTAATGGCATGCATTGTAGTGACATGCGTTGTAATGGCTGCATTGTAATGGCATGCGATGTAAAGACTGTTGCGTTGTAACAGCCGCGTTGTAAAGGTAGTGCGTTGTAATGACTGCGTTGTAATGGATGTTTCCCGTGACGCACCAGCAGCTCAAGCTGCTGCGTGATATTTACAAAAGACACACAATTGATGTTCAGAATGCAGAACAAATCAAAACATTCACCACCAGTCAAGAGATCTAGGTTAAATCCATCATTCTTTTGCTCACCATGCCACCCCAGTGTAGACCTGGCCATATGCAAATCAGTCTTGACCCTGTGCCTCATGGGAACAGTCCAGCCCGAACTGCCAAGCCAGGTACTCCCTGGACCGGAAACAAGCATCCTAGGACCGGTTTCAGGGTTTCACCCCCCCATCAGCCAGGATAGCTTGAATCCAGTGGCACAGTGAGCCCGGGACCCACGTCTGGGCATACTTGGCGCACTTAGGGTGAGGAAGCAAAAGACACACAATTGATGGACGGAATGCCCAACAAATCAAAACATTCACCCCCAGTCAAGAGATGTGGGTTAATTCCATCATTCTTTTGCTCACCATGCCACCCCAGTTTAGACCTGCCCATATGCAAATCAGTCTTGACCCTGTGCCTCATGGGAACAGTCCAGCCCGAACTGCCAAGCCAGGTCCTCCCTGGACCGGAAACAGGCATCCTAGGACCGGTTTCGGGGTTTCACCCCTCATCAGCCAGGATAGCTTGAATCCAGTGGCACAGTGATTTACAAGCACACGTAAAGCCACCCTGCATGG
Organism: Calotriton arnoldi; assembly: GCA_963921515.1. NCBI lineage: Eukaryota > Metazoa > Chordata > Amphibia > Caudata > Salamandridae > Calotriton > Calotriton arnoldi. Next base: position 238,534 of record CAWUFW010017847.1, read on the forward strand.
CTTTTCCTGTGCTTGTAAATATCGCCCCTTTTCACGCAACACTTTGCATGTTAGGGGCGTGACAATGGTGTTGCTGTGGGTGTTCCCACGCAACACCCATGTACACTGATGCATTTCCGGGTTTACGAGCAATCGTAAATCTGGAAAGGCGTCAGAATGGTACGCCATCCTTGGGGTGGTGTAGCGAGGTGCAACGAGGAGAAATGTTTTCATTTCCCCTCTTTTTTTGTCCTCCTTCAATGTTTGCTGCATTCTACAGCACGCATTGGAAGAGGAAATCACCCAATTGATTGTCTTTGTGCAGGAAGGTGCCACCATGGTGCAAGGGTGCCTGTGCCGGCGCATGGCAGCAGTTTGTGCGCCAATGCAGGGGGAAGCACAGATATGAGACATATTGTTGTAAATATGTCGCATCCCTGTGCTTCGAAACTAACGCAGCGCAGCAAAATAACCTGCGGCACCGTGCTGCGTTAGGTTCTTTTAAATCTGCCCCTTAGTGCCAATTTCTAGTAGAGTTACGCTGCCCGATTTTAGGGTATATAGTTATTTTAATCATATTGCAGCGCCCTATGGTTGTTAAATGCAGGTTGCTCATCTATTTCAGATCTCTCATAATCTTACTGAATAATGGATTGTAATTTAATATAGCAATTTGGCCTGCTGAAGCAGGTATTTTAACCCCAAGATAAATGGCTGTCGAACTTTCTATTGTCTTCAAACTGGATGGTGCTTTTGCAGACTATCTTTGTCTTCCTTTTATTTACAAAATAGGTGGCTTCCAGCTCCACTTTATTGAATTATGTTTCTGTGTTTGTAGTCATTATTGGAATTTTGTTAGCAAATGGCAACAATTTGTTTGCATATCCTTTGAACACAGGTGGCCTACTCCAATTTTTCCTCAGTGTTCTCTGTATATAGGGTTCGATATATTGAGCAAATAATAGAGGGAAAAAGGGACATCCCTGTAGTGTACCCTGAGTTAATATGATACTATCAGGTTCTAACCCCATAATATGCATTCTAGCTATAAGGTTTATATATAAGATCTGTATTGCTTTTATGATTGTGGCCCAAATTTCATCCTTAACCTTATCCCCCTTTAATGCACCCATATTACTAAATCGAATGCTTTCTCAGTGTTGAGCAGGATCATCACCAATGGTGGGCCACCTATCTCTTAAATGTCAAATAAAGTGATTGCTGCACTGATATGATCCACTGTTCCTCTGTCTGGTACAAATTCATGTTGCCACAGAGAGACCAGAGTGGCAATGATACTGCTTAAATGCATTGCCATAATTTTAAAATGAATTTTTGCATCACTGTTTATAAACGAGATTGGTGAATACAATGCTGGATTTGTGAGGGATTTGCTCTTTTTTAGAAGATAACTATAGTTGTGGATGTCCAAGAATCCGGCAAACCTTGCTTTGTTGCACTGCCCCGAAGATTCTTACCATTCCACCTGATAATAAAGAGTATAACTGGCTATAGAACTCCAAATGGATTGCTTTCCTTGCATAGAGAGTTTCTACGGCTTTCTTAATTCTTGACATTGACACGCAGGGGCATATTTACAATCAATCAATCAATCAATCAATCATGTCACTTATAAAGCGCACTACATACCCGCGAGGGTCTCAAGGCGCTGGGGGAAGAGGGGGTGGTGCTGCTACTGATCGAAGAGCCAGGTCTTGAGGAGTCTTCTGAAGGCCAGTAGGTCTTGGGTCTGTCGGAGGTTGGTGGGGAGGGTGTTCCAGGTCTTGGCGGCGAGGTGGGAGAAGGATCTGCCGCCGGCGGTCGTTTTCCGGATGCGGGGGACTGTGGCGAGGGCGAGGCTGGTCGCCCTCGCAAGCCCCTTGCGCCACTTTTGCGCCGCCGTTGCGTCACGCATGTGACGCAGCGGCGACGCAAACCATGTGCCGCGTTGCGCTATATTTACAACGTGACGCATCTAGGGAGATGCGTCATGTAGTAAACCCCTGCGCCACATGAAACCTGCGTCAGGTTTCATGTGGGCGTACCGGCGCAGGGGGGGGGCATTCCGGCGCAGGAACGCCTCGGAAAAGTGACGTAGTGAAATCTACAAGATTTCACGCAGTCACTTTTCCGACGCTGGTGCGTCAAATCCTTACGCCTGCTTCAAGCTTATAAAATATCCCCCTCCTAGGGTTCTCAGAGATAGAATGTAAAACTATGGACGAGCCTATCACAGCTGAGGAAGTTGGTGAGGCAATCTCCTCACTCGCCACCCACAAGACCCCAGGCTCAGATGGGCTTCCCGCAGAGTACTATGCAGCATTCCGCGAAATTCTGATCTCACGACTTCATGCGATATTTGAAGAAGCCATAGAGAACGTTACATTCTCCTCTGTTACAGCCACCATCGTGGTCATACCCAAAGTAAACCCTCCCCCGCTTTCCTGTGCTCAGTATCGCCCCATTTCGCTCATCAATACCGAAATTAAAATATACACAACAATTCTTGCCACCCATATGAAACGAGTGCTCCGCACCCTAATAAATCCTGACCAATGCGGCTTTATGCCACACCGCAACACACACCACTGCCTTAGACGCCTACATGTAGCCCTCGCCCACCGTGGCCTCGTTTCGCCATATCTGGCCTTAGTTCTACTCGACTTCGAGAAGACCTTTGATACAGTCGACTGGCACTACATGAGGAGTGTGTTGGAAAGAGCGGGCTTCGGCCCCCACTATCATAAAATGGTAGGAGTTCTTTACTCTGACCCTTCAGCCAGGGTCCTTATAAATGGAGCATTGTCTGAGGTTTTTCCGATCGTGAAGGGAACCCGACAGGGATGTCCACTCTCCCCTCTCCTCTTCGCCCTTGCGATCGAGCCTCTGGCTTGCCGTATCCGGACGGTCGACCAGGTGCAGGGGTGGCGCTGGCAAGACTCTCACGAGGACCAAATTGCCTTGTACGCAGATGGCGTCCTCCTGTACCTGGCCGACCCGGCTGATCCAGACCGAGATGCTTTCAGGTCCTTCATTCTTTTGAAAGAGCGTCAGGCCTATGCCTCAACCCGGTCAAATCCACGGTGGTGCCTCTCCATGCCTCTAGAGAATGCTTTGACTGGCAAACAAACATGCCCATACGACAGCTTTCATTTAAATACCGTGGTATCTGGGTGGCGCTTCTCCCTGAGCTAACTTGGTCCCTCAATGTCGGCCCACTTCTCAAGCGTACAAAAGATGACCTCCGTCAATGACAAAAACTTCCACTCAATCCGCTTTGGAGAGTCGCTCTCTTCAAAATGATGGTTCTTCCCCCCCTCATATATGTCCTTCAAAACCTCCCGCTCCAACTATCTTGCAGCTGGTTCCGCAGTTTAGATGGAGTGATCACCAGTTTCCTTTGGGGGGGATCAAGAGCGTGTCTGGCTCTCACAACCTGCCAACGAACCACATATGAAGGAGGAATGGGGATGACAAACCCCTTCTTATACTATTTAGCCACTCGCCTTTTGGTGATTCATGATTGGTTTAACAGTGGGTGGTCGAACCCAGCATATCGGCTGGAACTTGGAGGCCTTGGGTTCTCTCAGGCCCAAGCTATGCTGAATGGAGACCCAATTCCTCAGGCCCTACCAATAGTCACCCGTACAGCTCTCCTTGCATGGTGCTCCGCATTGCGACACATCCACTGAACTCACATTGCAAACGCCGCTGTGGCACTGCACTTGACTGCGGGAGGTCGGGACCCTAGCAGGCTTTCAGGCATGGGTTCTGATAGGCATAACTTGCCTGGGGGACGTATGGAAGGGAGAACACATGTCCTCCTTTCAAGACCTACAACAGACATACTCCTTACACTCCACACAATTCTTCAGGTATCTTCAGCTGCGTCATGCCCTGGACCTCCATATTCCTAACCGTATGGCATTTCCTGAGTTTAGCCCACTGGAGGCCAAGCTCCTCATGGGGAACCTAGGGAAGGGAGGGATATCCTAGATATATCGATCCCTGATAAACAATACCCCAACCACGCTAGAACCTCTCAGAGCCCGCTGGGACCGGTAGATAGGCCCATTGGAGGATGAAGACTGGAGGGATGCTCTGATGGCTCCCAGGAGACTCACTATATCTGCCAAGCTCTGCCTCATTCAAATGTATTATCTTCACTGCGCATATCTTACACCGGTGCGGCTTCACAAAGCGGGATTTCTCCCAACCCCTGCAATGTCCACGCTGTAGGGGGGAACCAGACGATTTCTTCCATATGGTCTGATCCTGCAACATCCTATCCAAATACTGGGCATCAATAATATCTGAACTGGGTGGCATACTGGGGTAGGCAGTCCCTCTTAATCCTCTTGCCCTTCTATTGAGGGTGATGGAGGGAATGGACGGCTCCCGGGCCGACAAGTTGTTTCTAGGGACAGCCATTTTGATTGTCAAAAGAGACATTGCAGAGGCCTGGAAAAAGTCAACAGCTCCCTCTATTGCAAAATGGCATAGGGGAGTGGATTGGTGCGCCATCCAGGAAAAAGCTGTATACGAAGCAAGGGGGTGCCCGACCAAACATGAACGTATATGGGGCAAGTGGATGGGTCCACTGGACTAATTACTTACAACGTTGGGAACTTGTCGTTTTCCAACCAACCAGATGGGGGGGGGGACACCTGCAATTATATTGAATGTCTTATATGTCACAGTGATACAATGGTTACCTTGTTTATCTTGTTGTACAAAATGCCAATAAAATTGGTTATAAAAAAAAACTATCACTCTTCATCTCCTTCACCCATTCAGTGGTATGGCCCATCTCTTCAATAATAGCAATTGCTTTCTTCAAGTCAAGATTTCTAATAAGTAATTTCTCTTGTACTCTTGTGTTTTTTGTGCAATGCACTAGCTGGTTCCTGATCGGCAAGTTAGTCAAGTCACCAAATGTGCTTGTTAAGGCCAAATTTCTCAAAGATGCAACATAGTTTCCAATGCTTTCATTCTTGGCTTGCTGGCAAAAAAATAATTTATGTCTTTCTAAAGCAACAGCAATGTGTGTGCCAAAATGCAATTCAAGCAATTTAAACATCTGCTTTGCAGTCCTGAAATGGCTGAAAAAAATCATCTGGATGCTCACTTTTTCGTTCCAAAGGACAGTCATTCAGGCCTTGATTTTATCAAGACTGGATTATGGAAACATCCTCTTCTTAGGGGCAGACAAGGTCTCTATCAGAGGCCTACAAATAGTTCAGAATTCTGCCACCAGGATTCTGTATTATCTTCCTAAACATGTGTTTGTGTCATGTCTCCTTCCCAGGCTCATGGTGGGCAAATGGATACAGTTCAAAGCATTATGCTTTATGCACAAAGGTATATATATAAATCATTTATTTCGGACACAGCCCATAAAACACATCAAGTTAATACAGCAAAAACACTCTTAGGTACATTGACAATTTGTGCAACATAAAAACATACAAACATCAGGGTATAATTACAGTACTATAAAAGAGCGTGCTAAAAGTCAATCTATCGACATTAAGAAGAGAGAGGGGGACATCTGGCTAGATATTTGGGTCTGGCATAGCAAGCAATTATATACAATTTGATGGTTACTATGGGAAGCTATGAAGTGCTGAGGTGGAATTCCAGGAGCTGCCCCTGGTAACCAACCTGGGTGCTTTTGGCTACTTGCCTTGAGTCTAATAGATCCAATCAATCTCTACAATAAAGAAACATATCCTCTGGCACGCCCAGCAGTCACGGGGAATTCATATATTAACAAGGGGAGCATGTGCAAAATGGCAGTCAAAGGGGGCCATGCAAAGTAAATATATATCTCGTTAATTTATAGTCATTTGTTAGAAAGATAGAGAAATGAATCAATAAAGAAAGGAAGTAAAGAGCAAGACCAACGAGGACACAGTGTATCCTGGCAAGGCTTGTGCTTTTCAAATTATCTGTCATGCTTCACAGTTAAGAGGGTCCTTCTTCCTTAGTATCCAGGCACTGTGCAAATACCTGGAGACCGCATAGGCTTAAAGTTCTCTGGTATCACTCTTAAAGAGTCTCGCAGCTTCCCAGTAGTGTTTTCAGACCCATGAGATTGCATGCAGCCAACAACGATTTTTTCAGAACCTTTCTGTATAGAGGACAGAACAACATGAAGTGGGTCTCCGTTTCCTCTACATTTGGACAATTTCAACAAAAATCGGACTGGGTAGGTGCATTGGCCCATTTAGAAATGTGTGATCTCAGGGGCAGAACCCCGCATCTGTATTACACATATAAGCATTTGGACTGATATGGGTGCATCCTGTTCATGTATAGTTCGAACCTTGGTGTGCACTTGTGGTTCAAAAACTTGCCTGTGAGGCTGTTAGTCTGATGCATTTCCCACGTTTGAAGTAAAACTGCCTCCCAGTATGACTGTTTTACTCTAAATGTGTCTCCTTTTACTATTGAGTCAGGGGAAGACCATAGATTACTCATGCCTATCTATGTAATGTTTCTTTAATATGTTTCAACCACGGTGTTCTCAGATTTCTATCAAGGGCCAAGAGATCTTTCACAGTTTGTGAGTGGACCATAGTCTAACCCAATATAACAGAGGCTTTAATACAGATGTTAGATGGATAGGGTTAAGGGCTAGGTCTAGGCGCAACGGGGTGGCAGGTGAGCTTGAGGGAAGTTTAAAAAGTGGTTTAATGAACTTATTTTCTACTTTTGTTAAAGTTTCTGCAGGGCCGTATCCCCAGATCTCAGCTCCATATATTGGTGATGCTACGGCTGAGGCTTTGTATATGGTAATTACTGGGGAGACGGCTCCTCCTAATGCTGCCTTATAACGCCTCACTATGGCAGAGGCTTTCTGATGAAGAATAGTTTTACTTTGTTCCATCTTGGGGCCCCACGATTGGGTGTCACTTAGCCTCACCCCGAGATAGTTAAAATGATGGTCCACTTCAAGAGGAAGCCCCCCTACAGTCACAATGCCTCTACACTTTTTATGGGGGTTGATTGTCATAACTTTGGATTTAGACAAGTTTAGTTCTAATCCCCTTTCCCCACAAAAAGTGACAAAGGCATTCAGTTCAGATTGCAGGCCCATTGGGTCCGGGAGATTAGCAGGGTGTCGTCTGCAAACATTAATACTGGGGTAGGTATTCCGGACAATCTAGGGGAATCATGTTTGCATTTCATCAATTTCTTCACTGCAGCATTGATGAACAGGCTGAACAGTGTTGGGGTGATGACGCACCCTTGTCTGACCCCTTTCAAAATTTCTATCTTTTTTTTTTTTTTTT